>QVTF01024082.1:0-5000 GCA_003573665.1 Oxygymnocypris stewartii | reverse complement strand
ATTTTATGACCAATTTATGCAGAAATCAAAGGGGTGCACATACTTTTTCCCCGCGACTGTATCTGAACATAAAAGGCGAGGATGATCACTAACAGTCCTGTAGTCAGTATGATGTGAAATATTCATGTTTACTTCATAACATCAGTGTGAAACACAAGCAGTTCATCAAAACACATCAGACGAGCGCTTGATCACGCGACCGAAGCGCTCGCGGCCGCGCAGACCGTGATTTTGATCGTGTCCACCTGCGCGCTTCTCACCGGCGGGCCGCGTTCCTCTCTGAACTCCTGCTTTACTGCCGTTTGTATAATGGATGACAGCAGAGATGAATCCAGTCGTATTATTAATGTAAGACTGACAGATAGTGACGTGAGTTATGGCCTCCTTTAGTTCAGAGTCGCCGTTTCATGAGGCCTTTCACTAAAAGACATACATAAATGTCATTCGCCAGTGACCATAAACTATTACACAGGCAATTTCCTCTGTTATCTATCACGGTTATTTACTCGTGTCTCTTTGTGGGACCAGACTGAACCTAACGGCGATCCGCTTCATTACGAGGCGTGTTGTATTTCGCAGGTGTTAGCGGAGAGCGAGGCTTTGTGAATGAGACGCACCTAAAAGCTCTATTACTATGATAATGGAGCGGAGGGAGGGAGGAGGCCCCGGGCTAAATGTAGAGCCACGGCTTTGCTCAGAAACGGCTTATTTAAATATCAAACCTGAGCGCTAACACGTGACACAGGTACAGATGAGCAGAATCAGAATATTTCAGGATGCACTGATTTCTCTCATAAAAACTGACCCTAATGAGTCACTAGCTCTCACACGCGAGGAGCGGCACAATTAGGACATCAAAACGTTGTGGTTCTAAAGGTTGTGCTGTTCTACGACGGTTCTCTCAACATCATATCATCATAAAGACATTTCAAGAATAATTTCTCTCAACATCATGAGAGTGTATTTTAAATATCAATGAAGTTATAAGAACATTCCATAAACCATTACTTCAAGGACATGTTTTTCTAACATTTACATAACTTTTAAAAAACATTAGTGAAAGTTGTAAGAACGTCCCGTTTGTCTGGGTCCAGCCAACACAAATATGTTTTAAGAACGTTGCGCTAACATTCCCATTAAATTATGAAAACAGTATTTCTGAATATTCTTTGAACATAATAAAACATCCCGTTTTTTAAATGTTTTGAAAACATGTTTTTCATGTCAAGGGAACGTTACATTGCATCAAACATTATAGAAATGTTACTTTCAAATGTTCTCTGAACGTTCCGAAACAAGTAGCAACATTTGAAATGTTACTGTTTCAGAAAATGACAATGTTTTGAGAACATGATTAAAGACCAAGCGTTCTGTTAATGTTTGTTGAGAACGTTTCCAGAACATCTCCTGATAGCTGGGCTGCAGTCTCAATACAATCATTAAATGAGTCCTTTTAATTGGTTTTAATACAAATTGATATTTGAGTACATGGGAGTGAATCTCATTATGTAAATGAATTATGATGCAATATAGAATCACTGCTGGTCTCCGCCCCCTGCTGCAGTCACGTGATCATCTCAGGTGGGTTCTCGCACCTGTTCTATTCAACCTGCATCAAAACAAGCATTCATCTCTGATTTGATGCATTGGTATGACATATGTCTCCATTTGCTCTTGGTCTCACTGCTGTCAAATAAAAACACTGAGTTCATATTAAAGAGATATCGTGTTCGATAGCATTCTCCAAACAATAACATTTATGCAAAAAGCTGCTGGTGGACCAAGCGTGGCGATCGATACTGGACACAGAGATCATGTGTGAGCGTTTACACACACGGTATAAACTAATACCACATCAAACACTGCAGCGCTGCGCCTCAGGACATCAGATCAGCAGAAAAACACCACACAATCAATCCTACACAGCTGCCGTGTTCGAGAAGCATCTTTAGCGTTGCATTGAAACTCTCAGCTGATATTTGTACAGTAGTCTGGTCATTTAATGAGCTGTTTTAATTGGGATACTAATTGATCTTGAAGTACATGTGTGTATCTCGTTATGTAAATGATGTATGATTCTGAATCTCTGCTGGTCTCCGCCCACTGCTGTGGTCATGTGATCATCTCAGGTGAGTTACACACCTGTTCAGTTCAACCTGCGCACTAATGTTTTAAAGGACCAGGATCCCCACAGTCTTGGAAAACCTGGATATATGAGAAAAACCCATTGTTGTGATTTAAGTCATGTAAATTAATACATTCACTTACTTTATTAAAACTGCATAAACTCTATGGGGATTTAAGATACTTGTTTTAGTTATGCCTAGCTCTAAAATATTTTATTGTGTAGAAATTGCAAAACATGTTGGTATTTTTTTCGTATCTTTAAACCTGATATGATTTTTTTTGAGACTTAAACTTTTTTATATAGATTTGTATTTTTTACATTTTTTATATATTGAACTAAACTTTTTTATACATATATTGAAACTTAAAAAACAAAATCATATAAAAAAAATCTAATAAAAATAGTTTGGATATGTGTTTTATCATATTTGATCCATTAGGCTCTTATGGCTCATATAGTCTGATATAGTGAGAAAACAACCCAGTTGTATCCAAAAACTGAGGAAAAATATGCATTCTGGAGCAGATGATAATATTTCTATGATATTCAATTATGATGCTTGTGATTTAAATCAATTAGATATTTATAACACTACAGCAGATACTCATAAAATGATCTAAATGTCAATCATTACTCTATATCTCCAATAATATGTCTCCGTAAGATAAGATGTAAATGATCCAAACATATAATGCAATGCTGAATAGAGATGAAGAAATAAACGCTGCTCAGAAGATGTGATGAAGATCATTCCTCCGCTGAGGAACAGTGAAAGTAACAATCGCTCCTCAAAATATCCTGATGATCAGATGTGAGACTAAAATATTATTGATGGAGAATGAAGTAAAGCTGAGCTGCTTCAGTCTGGAAAATACTACAGTTATTCTGATGTTTACTCGATCAAAACCAGTCAAGATTTGACAGCAAAAGACACGTGAAGTGTTTCTACAATTACACTAAAAGAGCTTTTACTGGATAAAACACTAAACTCTCAATCAGAGACAGACGACTGAGTGTGAAACAGGTTTAACAGCAAAGCTGATCATGTTTATCAAATATAATACAGTATCTTCACAGGGTTAATCCTTATTCAGTAAATCACAACTGGATGTTGTTGTGAATGGCCCTGAGTGATCAGTTAATGATCTTTTGTATGCCTGCTGTGTGTGTGTGTGTGTGTGTGTGTGTGTGTGTGTGTCTGTGTGCGTGCGTGGTGTCTGTGTGTGGTGTGTGTGTGGTGTGTGTGTGTGTGTGTGTGCATTAGTGTGTGTGTGTGCGTGTGTGTGTGTGTGTGTGTGTGTGTGTCTGTGTGTGTGTGTGTGTGTGTGTGTGTGTGTGTGTGTGTGTGTTGTGTTGTGTGTGTGTGTGTGTGCATTAGTGTGCGCGCGCGGGTGTGTGAGCGTGTGTGTGTGTGTGTGTTAGTGTGTGTTAGTGTGTTAGTGTGCGTGTGTGAGCGTGTGTGTGTGTGTCTGTGTGTGTGTGTGTGTGTGTGTGTGTCTGTGTGTGTTAGTGTGTGTTAGGGTGCGTGTGTGTGTGTGATTAGTGTGTGCGAGCGCGGGGTGTGTGTGCGGCGCGGGTGTGTGTGTGTGTGGGTGTGTGTGTGTGTGTGTTAGTGTGTTAGTGTGCGTGTGTGAGAGTGTGTGTGTCTGTGTGTGTGTGTGTGTGTGTGTGTCTGTGTCTGTGTCGGTGTGGTGTGTTGTGTGTGTGTGTGTGGGTGGTGTAGTGTGTGTTAGGGTGGTGTGTGTGTGTGTGTGTGTGTGTGTGCGGTGTGGTTAGTGTGTTAGTGTTAGTGTGCGTGTGTGTGAGCGTGTGTGTGTCTGTGTGTGTGTGTGTGTGTGTGTGTGTGTGTGTGTGTCGTATGTGTGTCTGTGTGTGTGTGTGTGTGTTAGTGTGTTAGTGTGCGTGTGTGTGAGCGTGTGTGTGTTGTGTGGGTGTGTGTGTGTGTGTGTGTGGTGTGTGTTGTGTCTGTCTGTGTCGGTGTGTGTGTGTGTGTGTGGTGTGTGTGTGTGTTGTGTGTGTTAGGGTGTGTGTGTGTGGTGTGTGTGTGTGTGTGTGTGTGTGTGTGTGCGCGTGTGTTAGTGTGTTAGTGTGGTGTGTGTGAGCGTGTGTGTCTGTGTGTGTGTGTGGGTGTGGGTGTGTGGTGGTGTGGTGTGTATGTGGGTGTGTGTGGTGTGGGTGGGTGTGGTGTGTGCGTGTGTGTGTGTTGCGTGTGAGTGGTGTGTGTGTGTGTGTGCGTTAGTGTGTGTGTGTGTGTGTGTGTGGTGTGTGTGTGTTGTGTGTGGTGTGTGTGGGTGTGTGTGTGCGCGTGTGTGTGTGTGGTGTGTGTGTGTGTGTGTTAGTGTGCGTGTGTGTGAGCGTGTGTGTGTCTGTGTGTGTGTGTGTGTGTGTGTGTGTGTCTGTGTCTGTGTCTGTGTCTGTGTGTGTGTGTGTGTGTGTGTGTGTGTGTGTGTGTGTCTGTGTGTGTGTGTGTGTGTGATAAGGGATGTAAGCGTATACCTGCTTCATCTGTATTGGCAGAACACATCAAGCCAAAGCAGCATTGATTCCAGTTCATTATGTGTATAGCTAAACCAATTTAGCTGAAGAGGCTGCGCTCTCGAAGGCCGAGCAGACACTCCTCACAGACCCGAGTGCAAGCATCCTGATCCCTGATTACAGCACCTGACCTGCACGCTCCCTCAGAAGGGAACACGGCGTCTAGCTGCGAGTGAGATCTGGGCATGTTTCCACTGCGAGGTCTGAAGTTGGGAACGCATTATAACAGCTGCTGTGGCTCATTATATATGCGCTGATTAGTTGCATTATAAGTTCATAACATGTAAACGTGTGTTTGGTGCAGAACAAAGGTGACGTTTTTGTATTAGGAGCGTGT
>QVTF01024081.1:0-446843 GCA_003573665.1 Oxygymnocypris stewartii | reverse complement strand
TTGATATAGCAGTGACATATAAAGGAATCAGCAGAAAAGGGGGAAGTCATGACTGCTGGTTTGGATACACTGACAAATCCTGGAGTCTGTACTATTCTGCTAATGAATTCGCTGTCTGGCACAACAGTGTGAGCAATAACATACCGGTCCCTTCGTCTCCCTCTAAAAAAGTAGGAGTGTATCTGGACTGGCCAGCCGGCACTCTGTCTTTCTACAGCATCTCTGACATGCACACACTCACACACTTACACACATTCAACTCCACGTTCACTGAACCCCTCTATGCTGGGATTAGAGTTTATGATGCCTCAGTGTCTCTGTGTCAGATTGAACCTATGTGTTGAATATGTGATGTTATAATATCCAAAGTTCATTAAATTATAGAAACTTGGTGGCGTGTCTGATTAAAACACTGGAAGAAACACCAGTCCTTTGCTCTCTTTTATTCCATTGAAGTGAAGATTCTCGAATCTTTAGTAGTTGACATGACATGCAGTTCACAAATGCATATGGAGCAGGACTGCCATGATGGACATGATGCACAGGATAAACAGGATGGTTTTAGGTCACTACAAACAATATAAAAGAGAGAAAACAAACTCATACAAACTCAATCCAAACTCAATCCAAACTCAATTGGATTGTACTCAATCCAAATAAGGATTAAATATCTAAACAAGTTCAAACTATACAATTGGAAAACAAACTTACTCAACGCATCCTAAGGAAAGGACATGGTTGGGTGCCCATTCAAACACCCACACCTCACCAATGCATAAAAGGGACAAAGGAAGGAAGTGAGGTCTATTTATAGAACCAGGGGAATATGGGTAATGTAGAGCCCCATATGTTGTTCACCCTTAATGTAGTGCAAAGAAAATAAGAAAAAATTGAAAAGGAAACAAATGAGTCAAATTCACAACACTATGTACTAAACACCTGAGACATCATAAAAAACTGACTCTTTTCCAATAAGTCACAAAGTTTTTTCTCTCTCTCTCTCTCTCTCTCTCTCTCTCTGGGAGTGAGTGGGTGGAGTGTGGTGAGTGTGGGTGAGAATGGTAGCCGTCTGTGGCTTGTAAGAGGGTTTTTTTCTAACTTTTTTTCCTTAAATGTGTCTTGCTTTGGTTTTCTTTTTTATTTACTTGTATCTTATGTGTGGATATACTGCTTTCAGCTTTTCGCTGGGAAGTTTGACGATTCCAAACACGATGGTTTTTGAAAATTTAATTTGGCGGCATGGAGTTAAAATGTATTCTAATGCCAGCGTGGAGGACGTATGTTTGGCTGTGGGAGACGTTGTGAATCATGAAAACATTGTGTCAGCTTCGCAAATGAATAATGCAATTGTGCTTTTTCTTAGCACTATTGATAAGGCTAATGAAATGTGAAGTGCAAAATGGTGTGGTAATTAAGGGTTCCCTAAAGTATTTCCTTTGAGTACTCCTGTCAAGAAAATAGTACTTTCAAATGTCCCGCCTTTCGTGAAAGATGAGGTTATCGTGCAAGAATTGTCACGATGTGGAAAAATAGTTTCTCCCATCAAAAAAATTCCACTTTGCTTTAAATCTCCTTTAATAAAGCATCTTGTGTCTTTTATGACACTGTCGATCATAACATACTTCTAGAGAGACTGGAAAACTGGGTCGGGCTTTCTGGGATGGCACTCAAATGGTTCAGGTCATACTTAGAAGGGAGAGGTTATTATGTGAGTATAGGAGAGCATAAGTCTAAGTGGACGTCCATGACATGTGGAGTCCCACAAGGCTCAATTCTTGCACCGCTCTTGTTTAGCCTGTATATGCTCCCACTAAGTCAGATAATGAGGAAGAACCAAATTGCCTATCACAGCTATGCTGATGATACCCAGATCTACCTAGCCTTATCTCCAAATGATTATAGCCCCATTGACTCCCTCTGCCAATGCATTGATGAAATTAACAGTTGGATGTGCCAAAACTTTCTTCAGTTAAACAAGGAGAAAACTGAAGTCATTGCATTTGGAAACAAAGATGAAGTTCTCAAGGTGAATGCATACCTTGACTCTAGGGGTCAAACAACTAAAAATCAAGTCAGAAATCTTGGGGTGATTCTGGAGACAGACCTTAGTTTTAGTAGTCATGTCAAAGCAGTAACTAAATCAGCATACTATCATCTCAAAAACATTGTAAGAATTAGATGTTTTGTTTCCAGTCATGACTTGGAGAAACTTGTTCATGCCTTTATCACCAGCAGGGTGGATTATTGTAATGGTCTCCTCACCGGCCTTCCAAAGAAGACCATTAGACAGCTGCAGCTCATCCAGAACGCTGCTGCCAGGATTCTGACTAGAACCAGAAAATATGAGCATATCACACCAGTCCTCAGGTCCTTACACTGGCTTCCAGTTACATTTAGGATCGATTTTAAAGTACTTCTACTCGTTTATAAGTCGCTCAATGGCCTAGGACCCAAATATATGTCAGATATGCTCACTGAATATAAACCTAACAGACCACTCAGATCATTAGGATCGAGTCAGTTAGAAATACCAAGGGTTCACACAAAACAAGGGGAGTCCGCTTTTAGCTATTATGCCGCCCGCAGCTGGAACCAGCTTCCAGAAGAGATCAGATATGCTAAAACATTAGCCACATTTAAATCCAGACTCAAAACTCATCTATTTAGCTGTGCATTTGTTGAATGAGCGCTGTGCTACGTCCGAACTGACTGCATTGTATTTTATGTATAATAATTTTCTATTTAACTGTTTTAAATCTCATTTTAAATCAATTTCTATATCATTTTAAAACTCCTTGTTTTATTATTTTTAACTTCTTGTTTTTATTGCTGTGAATGATTATTTCACATTCTTTTATGTAAAGCACTTTGAATTACCAATGTGTATGAAATGTGCTATACAAATAAACTTGCCTTGCCTTGCCTTAAGATACAGGTGTTGGTGATTTTTGAAAAATGGCGCAGACAAACTTGATCTGGTTTTCACATTTAAAATAGATGGCTTTGATTATGCTGTCTTCGTATCATCTGATACGACGATCAAATGATATGGCTGTGGAAAAATCTTATTCGTAGTTGCCCAGATAAAGTAGGCTAAATAAGAACACAGTGGCGGTTGATGCAGATAAAGCGGGGAGTGCTGTCGCTGAAATCAGTGCATCCGCAGCTGCTTCGCTGGAGGTAAAAAATGGCATAACTGCGAATGTTTCACTTGAAGGGCCGGTTGCGGGAGAAAGCAGTGCAGAGAAGTTGATGTCTGAAGTAGTAAATACCATACACCACCTGTCAAAATGATTGGTACCGGGACTTCCGGTGTAGGCGGGACTTCCTGTATAAGGTGGGACTTCCTGTATAGGCGGGAATTCCTGTATAAGGCGGGACTTCCGGTGTAGGCGGGACTTCCTGTTTAATAAATCATGTTATCATGACAGTAGGTTTTGATGTTTTTGACAGGAGGTTTTGATGGTTTTGATGTTTTGACAGCAGGTTTTGATGATTTTGACAGGTGGTTTTGATGTTTTGACAGCAGGTTTTGATGTTTTTGATGATTTTGACAGAAGGTTTTTGTTTTTGAAGGCTGTATTTTAAATCATTTTATTGACCGAAGGTTTTGTCCTTTGAAGACGCTGTTATCAGGAAATTCACCTCCCACCCGCCGCATCCCATAGCAGCGTATCTGGGACTTTGCTGTGAAAAACTGTGAAGTGCATCTCCCACAAACATCTGTTCTTTTTAAAACAAAAAGTTGATTGTTTATAAAATAGCTTACTAAAAAAAAATCCACTGAACATTATTTCAGTTTAAAAAGTTTAACAACACGTTACTTTATTTACTAGTTGTTTTGTCAATCTTACAAACGTTATAACGATTAAAATGTACGATCTGATATAAACTATAAATGTTTTGACACGCTTAAGACTTCTAGGGTTATATAAGGTGTTAGAGTGCGTGCGTGGAGACATTGAAATGCGAAACCGTGTTAAATGGGGGGAACAAAGTTTTTTTTATTAAAGTTATTTTTTCATACACAACAATGTCACGGAAAAACTTCAAAACAAGAAAGTCCGAGTATATCATTTATAAAAGAGTACAAAAATAGACGACGTAAACCAAATAAGAGTCAAACAGCGTAATAGAAAACAATAAAGACAAAGAAAACTAGGATTCGAATGTGGATAAGCTAACAAAGGTTAACTTGGTTTATATTAAACAAGTTTTACTATAAAGAAAATGCGACGTATATACACGTAAAAATAAGCAATGTTTTTATTTTCCAGAAAGCGTTGTTTAAAATTAGGTAAAATACGGTGTAAGAAAACAAATAAAAATAAAGACAGGTTATTTAAACAACTAAGACAATATTAACATTAAATAATATAGAGTAACCTTACTTACTGTGGTATAAAATAAATATCAAGCCGTTAAAAAGATACGTTTGTCAGAAGTTTGTAATATTACAATTTAAAACTAGTTAGTTTGACAATGAAAATAAAACAAATCTAACTTTTAAGAAGACAGAAGTTGTCACAAGAAAAGGTGGGAAACAAGGAAAAAATAACAAACGTTGTCCAAAAAGAAGGTAATCTCAGAGACAAAACTTAGCTGAAGGTAAAAGTTAAACAAAAGAAAAAGTCCCCGACCGGCGAGAAGTCCGTGCGTGTCCGTTTCAAACGCAGAATGGCGAGACATCCGGTTCCAGGCAGACCGCGCCTACGCTCCATCCCCTAGATCCGGACGAGGAGGGACCAAAACTGAGATTTAAAAGGATTTAATCCATGACTTTTTGACAGGGCTTTTTGTCAATCTTACGATACGTTATAACAGCAGGTATACACATACAAATATTTAACAGGAATGAAACCAAATCAATAACTCTCTGATTTTCTTGTCATAAGACTTGTTATCATTTGAAATACGCGTGCAGCATGTAAACGTTTTTTTTTTTTTTTTTTACATCACACGAGATGCAGATATTTCATCTCAAGCAATGCAACGAAGTTGAAGACGGTCGTGTTAATATCACATTTCACGCAGCACGAGATGCCAGTGAAAAGTATGATTAAACAATGATATAACTATTGTTTAACAAATATCATTATAACAAAATGTAAAACCTAAAACCATGAATCTCTAACCTAACTAATTTTTACAACAGATTAGACTTTCTTTCTCACTTAATAAACTGTGTTATTAACCGTAAGGGGAGTTAAATGCAGCATGCTTTATTGCATTCAAATAAAAACAACAACCGATCTATATAGGTTTATTCGACTGAGCTTTGATGAAATAACTGATGTAAGAAACATGCAAATATTCTACAAGGTTTATCAAACTGGTGTGTCAGGTGATTTGCGTTGTTGTACATATCTCGCTGATACAGATATGTTGAGATGTTTAACATCTGTAAAAAATAGTCTTTTTAGCTTCCACATAGGAACCATGTCCACACTCAACAGTTTTGTGTAACAGAGTCCTGAGACAAATGAAAATAAAATGTGTGAAAGACTGATGACAGGAAGAGCGACAGAATAAAAGCTTCAGATTTATTAAAACAATCGAGCGTGTGTATTTTTCTCTTGAATACGTATGCATACAGTAACCAGCGAGTACACAAATCTGTATAATACATAACCGCATAATTCAGTGATTCTATCAAATGAATCATTCATTTTAAAGTCAGATTTGATTTCTCGTCAAAACACAATAAAACTTTTTAAAAACGTTAAAACTTTCTTACGACTTTTTAATTATGTCGAACAAAATGAATATAGGGTTATGTTTTTAGTTTTAGATGTTTGTAAGTTAATCACAGCTTTAACCTAAAACATTTTTCATTCAAACTCTCTCTTGCGCGCACACGGCACACAACTGCCAACAACATCCATAACTTGGTTTTATCATTCAGATGTAGTTGAAACTCTATAACGCGTTCAATGTAAGTTATGCATCGACGCAGCTATAGATGCTGGAAGAGCTCATTGAGCTGTTTAACTGTAGAAAATGTATACAATGACGCGTAAAACTAGATCGACAGACCGAGTGTACGCGCCTAAAACAAGCCTGGAACCATTTCGAACCATTCTAACTCTAAGTGCGACCACGGGAGAAAATGTGTTATAGCACAGCAGTAAAACACTGGACGTGAACTGAGCTGGTTTTGATGTTTTTTTGGTCTGAACGACCAAATAACTACAAGTCCTACTTAAAATCTACGATGAAACTAGAAAATATACGTGTGACCTAACAGTGTTTAAAATACTGGACACGTGCAGTTAGATGAAGACACGCAGAGTTGGCTAACACAACGAAACATGTCGTGAAGCAAACGTATAACACTACAAGCGTTCTCCAGGACTGACTGACTGACTTTTTTTCTTAAGATTTGATTTCAAGAACACACACACACACACACACACACACACACACACACACACACACACACAACCAAATCGTTACGCTATTTCACGAAATGACGCAACAACGGGACGGTCAATTTCGACATAATACACGTCAAGTCTGTTTACCATGCATAAGCATGTTCTTCTTATACATTTTTAACAATTATTTTAACAAATATTTTCGTTTTCACAAAGATACAAACGCTGTCGTACAAATGTTGCAGGCCTTTCAGGTCAGCGAACTACAATACCCAGCATATACCTCAGACTACAAACATGGATGCCACGGATCCACATACAAAACGGTCTATACGCGACAGATCTCTAAATCGTCAGACTTTTGGTTATACGTACGTTCGGATACCCTATATAGAAAGACTCATATTACCATTGCTTTTTACGAAGTATACGCTTCTTTCGCCTTGCAATGTTACAAACCCCATTTTTGCGAGATCTACACGTCTGTAGAAATGATTAACAGGTCTTATAAAATCATTGATTTGACTTAAATTTAAAACACCATCCGCACGAACGATAAATCAGACGCTCTTAAAATCAATAGTGCACAAAACGTGTGCAAAAGGACGGATGATCGCAGGAAAACAATTTAAGGGTGCTACACACAGGTGAGTGGGTCTGCACAAGCCACCTGTAGTAACACACTCTCCTCTAGTCGCACTAGACACTTTCACACACTACTATGTGTACATAATCCCACAAAAGACTGATTGTAATATATGACTGATATATGTATGTTTACAGGCCCGTACACCGCAAATCACCCTACACCGTTTCCCAGCCAGCTGCTTAAATGTCTCTCTTTTTGCACATGTACACTATTTGAGTCATCTACACAGTTGTGGAGTTTCAGGGCTCTAGAGTGCGACCTAATTTCTCAAGGGTGCGACTAAAAAAAAACTTTAGTCGCACTGGTGCGTCCAGCCATTCGAGAAAACAAAAAAAAGTCTCCGCGACTCAGAAAGTCTCTCTGCTGTTCGACAACAGACACGTTAGTCTCATATCGTGGTCTAAACCAATCAGAGATAGTGAAGGGCGGACCCCCCCTCTGATTGGCCGTGGTCCAGATATTCCTGTATGTGTGTTTGTGCGTTTGAAGATGCGTGTGCTGCTGCTGTCAAACAGAGAGAGAGAGGTTAGTAGTAGAGATGCACGCAGCTCTTTCTCTGAATCTGCTCTGTTCAGTGAGCGTCTGACAGTCCCTCCAGGATTATGCGATCGCTGAATTTATCGCAAAATCAAGCAAACTCCGCTATTTTCAAAATTGCCGCTGATTTTGCGCTTCGTCATCGCAATGCGCATTCAGTCAAAGAAAGGTTGTTTCTCAGTTCCAAAAATGGAATGAACAGCTTGGCGTTCTCATCATGCCCGATTTACAAGAGCTACATCGGACAAACGAACCGAAAGCGGAACGAATCCGCGCTACTCGTCTGGGCTACAGACCGTTTATCTGCTCGGACTGGAGCCGCGGGCTGCTCTCGATCACGCGACACCGTTAGATACAGTGAATAAAGAAGAATCCATAACATCTCTGTCAGATCTTGTGAGAAGCATTCAAATTCGGCACAGAATTATGTTAAAGCTACAGACATCAGAACAAACGCCACTGATGTGGAAACCAGGAGAAAAATTGTTCAATAAACACAAATCTCCACCATTCACCATGGATTTAATATAACTAACGTTACAGGAACAACTTGTGGCAGAAATGGTCTAATGTCTTAAACTGTTTTTAAATGCTTCACACAACTTTTCCCAGCACTTCAAAGCTTTAAGTATTACCGAATTTTAAAGTTATTTTTAATGTGATGACATTATTTGTTCATCCTTCATAGGTTGCCCCATTTATAAAACTAAAAGTTTCATAATGTAGGAAAGCAAACACTTATTTAAAAATAAAAACATTACATTACCACTATTAGATGGCTGCAGAGAAGTACTTATAGGCTTATCAGCCATTTCCACTCCCTAATATATATATATATATATATATTATTTATTAAATTATATTTAGACATTATGAATGACATTGATAAAAGTTAATTTTGAACTGCATCTCAACTACCCAGACAGCACAAGTATATCTGTAAGACGTCTGCTAAAGATCTGGGAAACATCTGCTGTGTAATCTGATAAACGTCTCAGAAGCAGTTTTACATACATTTAATAAATCTCTATTTGATATTTACATCTACTGGAAACATATTAGAGACGTATTGCAGATGGGCAAACACTTAAAAATACCTCTTGAATATGTAAATGTAGACATCTCTGAGATGAACGTGCTTTACTGTCAGGTGCTGGTTCTGTAGGACTTAAAGGTGCTGGTGTCCTTAAATGCTAGTCTGGAGCCCTACAATGGTTCTCGAAGTCAGAAAAGTCATAACAATATTAGAAGAATGTTGTATGTGGTATATTTTGAAGGATTTTTTTAATAGGTTTAAGGGGAGGGTTTGAGAAGCACTGCACTAGAGCATCCCTTCATTCAGACACAGTGGAAGATCTGATAAGAATCAGTGTAGAGAGGTCAAGTCTGGAAGATGTTGATGCTAGAGAGAGTGTGGTCAGCTGGTTTAGCCGAGGACAAAGATCAAGAAGGACAAACTACAGGAATTGGCCACCCGAGGGGCATGTGACTGCAATGGAGGATAGTCCATAATACATTGAGCCATGAGCTGTTCAGTTTGACGCCCTTCAAACACTTAATTTAGATGTTCTTTTTATTTAATTTATCTTGAGATGTTTTTAAGTTTAAATATTAGCTCAGTGAAGCACTTTAAGCACCATCACTTTTTCAGTAAGTTACCTTTCTTGTAGAATTGTGCTTCAAATAAAGAACGTTATGTTGACCTGATTGTTAGTTAATCGTTTACTAGTCAATATTGCCTTTATGAAAATGTGGGTGCACCTAACTTTTGTGCCGGTGCACCTAAGAAAAAAAGTTAGGCGCACCAGTGCACCCAGTGCAAAAAGTTAGTCTAGAGCCCTGAGTTTGTATTTTTAGTTTATTTATAGGTAACCATTTATATATATATAGCATCTGTATAGTCAAAGCTGTCAGTAGGTTAGTTGTGTATAGGTTTATACTGTTTTACTTTGTGTTGTATATCTGTAGCACCGTGGTCCAGCGTGGCACGACATCTCGTCCCGCTGTATGTCCACAGATGTAGCGGGATGACAATAAAGATAGGGTGTATGTCAGTGTATGTCAAGATAGTGACATACACTTGACTTGGCGACACATTAACGTGATATTTCGGGGTCGTGTCTTACACAATTGTGTGTTACTTAACGTTTTTATGCCGTTTTCATATAAAATATAACAGTCTGTTACCAATTTAGATGTGTTTATTATGAAATCACACAAAGAACCACTGAAGAACGTACTGTTTGCTAACACGGAATTAATTAAAATAATACTCTGTGCTCATTTAACCGGTATATTTACAGTATGTTGAACGTAATACAGTTAAACAGGAGCATTGAAACATTAAAAACCTATTAAACAGTTGTTTCAATACAAACATAATTTATCAAATACTATTAAACTATTGAATTTTGGACACCTTAAAACACTATTCAATCAAAAACCTGTCCCAAAAGACAGACGGCCAAATCTTCAACGATTACTGAGACGGACGGAGTTTATGCAAAAGACAAAATAATTATTCTTCGTCACAATAACATAAGCGTTCCAATAATTTGATAACCTTACTGTAGATTTTCTCAATATTCTTTATTCTAGTTATTGTTTTCCTCTTATTCATAAACCCACAAGAGTTAAATAAAATTCAACAGCTTACAAATTCTCTAAGTGAATACATAAAATCTGATGTTTTATATTCAGACTTGTCTGATAATTTTCTGATATACCTATCGTTATTCTATAATTAGGGCTAACAGGATGGAACTCTCAAAAGAAATACGGCAAAATAACTGTTTTTATCGATCAATTAAATGACGGATCCTCTACACGACACTGGTTAAGACTAAACAAATGACTTTTATTCTGGGACGTCTTTCCGGTCTGCCTACGATACATGCGTTCAGAAGACAAACCACACGTGAAAAGCGGGTGTTTGTGTTTTTTCTGTTGCCTTTACAACTAGTAGGCCTACGCTTCAGACTTTTATGACGGAGAGCGTCAGGCTCAGACAAATTGGATTCTTGAAGTTGATTCTGTTGATCCATGTAGATAGCGTTTTGTTTTGACAAGGTCTTACAGCAGATCCGTCGTCTGTACCTTCAAACCCCGCTAGCAATGTCGTAAATGAGTTTGTCAGTCCGGTCGTCTTTGGTTTTAGCATTTGGACCCGCCCTCAACCTGTTGCGTGACGTTGCCAGGAAGTCATAAACAACGGTCACTCCTAAGATAAGTTTTTTGTTTTTGTTATCAATTTCAAACGATCTTGTATCTCATATCCCCTACAATATAATAATGTAACGTAAATGTCTCGAATGAAGACGAGATTTGAAGCAATATTTTATTAAATCAACCAATTGACATAATTATTGACTTATAAGAACAAAGAGGACCGTTAACGAGACGCCAAAATCTAGGAGACCTAGTTTTTAAAAGCCTATAACGCCAAGGCCTAACAAATACAATTAGGTGTGAAAATAGGATAAGGATGGCGAAAACTGCGGTACGCAATTTCAAACAGAAAGAGCTAACAAAGTCACGGAAACGTGTAAAACGGTTCTGCTTTCAAAGCGTGAGTCAGTGGCGGATCTAGGATTTTTTAAAGGCAGGGGCCACAGTGGGGCCACAATTTACAGAGGGGGGCCGAGTATAATGCAATTTTTTTAGATAATTTTGTTTACGTGGCACTGAAATGCTGTCATACTTTTTTATTTCTCACCCATCATTGTTTTAATGAAAATAAATGCTTTTCTGATGTGATTTGAAATTATGAAAAGGAAGAAAATACTTCGCCAAAAGGCAGATTCGAACACGGGTCGATCGCGTCACTTTTACCATCTGCGCCATTAGAGCTGATGATTACTCTCTATCTTTTGTAGTGTTGACTATCACAGTTAGAGATATATAAGGTGCCATTAAAGTGTAATATTACAATATACACGGTGAAGTAAAGTGCAACAGAATGCTAATAAATTGTAAATAAAATACTACACGGATATTACAGAATAAACTCTGTAATTCCGTATAATTTTACCTCAGATGAAACATGGTTAAAATCATGGCTATGTGCTGTTACATTTTACAGTTTTTTTTCCCTTCTTATTTTCCACCTTAGCTTTCATACTTTTACATTTTATTAGAGTATTCTGTTGTTAAGTATGCGCATGCGTTTTAATGACGTGTTACATCACGCACGTGCACCTGTACACTTTGCATTACATTTATTTACAACAATTAATGTCTGGCTGTTTGGTATGACCGAATAGGGATGTAAGTGTCAGACACCATTATCCGTATTACTTCCCTGACCCTGAACTGTGCAACTGTGTTAACTAATATGTGAATCCTATATTAAATCTAACTTAGCTGCAAACAAATCAAAAGCTTAGGAAAAAATCCGTCGACTATCCCGAGCATACCTGCCAACTTTTCACAAAACCTTGGAGTGAGATTTTGTCAGGGGTGATCAAAATTATGCCACACATGCAGCCTCACAAGTTGGTGGCTCAGATATCAGAGAATTGGAATTAATTTGATGTTGTACCCTGCATTCTGGTGGTTTGTGGGGAGGCCCAAAGCCGTTGATAGGGGCAGCCTACTGGAGATGGACAATATTGGTTACATTCTGTGAAGCAGACATAGCTGAAGGTCCACCCCCAGGAAATTTTGGATTAAGTAGATGTGACTTCCTGCATTCTAGTGGATTTTTGGGTGGTCTGATAAAGATGTGCATAATGTTCGGCATAATGATTTGTAGGGCCTTCTAGACTTGAGCTGAACATTCAACCAGAAAACTATTCTTGTGCCTAAATGACTGCCCTGTACCACAATAAAGCCTTATTCATAGACCAGTGTTTAAGATTTGACCTAGGTAGGTTGATTGATATTTTGATTAGAATGGTATTAAACTAATTCTTAACTGAAACCTAGCCTATGTTGTGAATAATTGTATTCTTAAGAGCACTTGATGATTAATGTTCAGCCAAAAACGACACAAGATTAGTTAGGGAGGGACATTATTCTTCATTCAAAGCCTCCCACTACATGGTCCATCAGAAACAAATAAAGTGCAACAAATAAAGTGCTTAAACAGTACACCTTTTTCAAGCAATAATACAGATGAATGCATTACAAAAATAACACAAAATGAGGCATAATCAGTATCAGATGCAGATCAGAAGCTGGGTAAAGTCCTTGTCTATGATCTGTGGGCATGTTTATACTGGCCTGTGGCCTTCTTGGAGGCCTTGATGATATCTGAGGGGGGCTCCCATTTGAAGCAGGGCTCCAGATTGGCCATCTTTATGGTCATTATTGATGACAAGGTGCCATCCAATGCTAGGCTGTCTCTTCTCTTGGTTTTGTTCAGTCCCACAACTGAAAACACCCTCTCAGCATCTGCGTTTGCATGGGGCAACACCAGGACCAGTTTGGCGACGGCAGCAAGCCTCTCAAATTCTTTGGCTCCTGTCACCTATGGAAAATGCACCAAGAACACAATGGAAAAACATACCTTGATTTGTTATTGATTAATACTGTAAGTATACTGTAGGTTGATCCATCTGTCTTTTCTCACTTGGTTGGATGTTTAAATAAAATAAAAGGTTTCGCTTTTGTCCTGGCAAAGGTCTCTTACGGGACATCTTTGAAACCTTAAATAATTTATGGTCATGTTGGTTTAATAACTCTACTCTCAGTTACAAAAACATACCTAATTCTATTGCACAAATTTCCTGTATTTATGTTAAATTCTTTGGAATACATCTTACCTGTTCGAAGTGCTGTTTTAGTCCTACAGAAAAAAGTCTTCATCCACAGTGAGTCCTTTTCTTTGGCCTGTTAATAAAAAGATAAATGGCATGCGAGTAAATAAAAAATGCTATGAACTGATGTTTTGAGCATGCTGTATACAAGGCCGTAACCAGGGTTTGAAAATTAGTGAGGTCCAAAGTAAGGTGTTAAGAATTGTGCTATAATAACACCCACAAATGCACTCCTAAACTTCAAAATAGACAGACATGTTGATGATTGCGAAAGTTTTTTTATTCAAAATAATGTTTTACATTTCACAGACGTGTGTGTGTGTGTGTGTGTGTGTGTGTGTGTGTGTGTGCGCGTGCGTGTGCGTGTACTACTCTTCATTCCTTGGCTCACTGAAATGACAAAATAAAAAAAGACAGATTCAGAATTCAGACAGAGAGTTTATAATCAATGCAAATGCAAATGACTGTTGGATGACTATACTCTTTACAACATGCATTACCTTTCCATTGAAAGCTAGCTGTATCCTCCTGTGGCCAGAGGCATCCCACCGACTCTCTCCTTGTCCAGCTTAACTTTTTGATGAACATGCATCAACGCCAGTCCTGTGAGCCTTTCACTAGACATAGAAGATCTGAGCCATGTTTTGAGCCTTCGCATTGCAGAGAATGACCGTTCACATTCACATGTTGTCACTGGAAGTGTAAGAAAAATTTTCAGCATACACTGGATGTTGGGGAAGAAGGACATCTGTGTTGTTTTCAGAGTTTCCAATGCTGATGCAGGCAGCACCCCATCTTCAGAGTGAAACTTGTGCCTCCAGCATTCTATTTCCTGCTCTACTGTGTTTGGATAAGGTAGGTCCTCATGGTACCACTTTACCATTCTTTGCTCTCTTTCTTCTGTGAGTTTCTTCAAAGATTTTGGTACCAGGTAAGCTGCTAGTAATGCAGGCTCATTACTTTCAGAGAATCTCTCATCCAGCTCACTAGTTATGTGATCGATGAAGGGATAGAAAAGATTCACCCGGTCGGTAGTGGTCTTCCACTGACTCTGTAGATATGTTTGCTCTGTAATTCTGTTTTACTGTTATTC
Organism: Oxygymnocypris stewartii; assembly: GCA_003573665.1. Classification (NCBI taxonomy): domain Eukaryota; kingdom Metazoa; phylum Chordata; class Actinopteri; order Cypriniformes; family Cyprinidae; genus Oxygymnocypris; species Oxygymnocypris stewartii. The sequence goes on along the minus strand of QVTF01024081.1, from coordinate 432,428 downwards.
TACGCTTTGTTGGGACCACATCAACTGAGTTGGCCAATGCTGTGGCTTTTTGAAAACATGGACTGAATCCTTGCTCATTTCTTTGTTTGGCTATGACTTGCCGTACATTTCTTGCCTCCTCGTATGCTGTGATGATGTCCAAGTTGGTAGACTGCAGCTTTTTGGTTAGAGGTAGCATATAACCCAGCACTTTGTTGGCTATTACAGCAGTAATGATGGTCTCAAATGTTCCAATACTATGCCGGAGAGTACTGGCCTTTCCAGAGGTGGTAGTTACTTCTGCCTCCATGGTCTCCAAAACAGAATGTATAGCAGTGAACTGCTCCACAAAAGCACTCAGTGTGTTTGCTCTGCTACCCCATCTAGTGTCTGACATCAGTGGGATCCCTGCTGTTTTTGGTTGCCCTTCTCTTCTACTCTCTGCCCGCAGGGCATCTTTTCTGGCCCCTGTGGCTGAGAAGAACACTGCAATCTTTTCTACGATGGACATTGTGTTCCTCACCAAAGGAAGATCAGAACAACCATGCACCACAACCAAATTAAGTGCATGGCTCCTACAATGGGTGTACATTGCCCTGGGGTACAGTTCCTTGACTCTCTTTTGTACCCCACTCACTTTGCCACTCATTGTAGAGGCCCCATCATAACCCTGACCCCTTAGGAAAGTTGTTTGAAGACCCCACTTTGTCAGCTGATTGAGAATGGCTGAGGTTATTGTTGCCGCATCTTGTTTGGGCAAGGGACAGAACCCGAGAAAATCCTCCTTTATCTCTAGGTTTTCTTCCTCCTCATTGACGTAACGGACACATAAGGACATCTGTTCAGTCCCACTTATATCCATGGACTCATCAGCTAATACAGTGAAGTACTGGGCTGCCTGTATTCTATTGATTAGGGTCCCTCTGATTTCCTCTGCACAACATTCAGTAAGCTCATTCTGAATTGCGGGTGAAAGGTATATTGCATTTTTGGGTGCAGTCTGCATGTGTTGCTTTAAGGCCACATCAAATTGTGCTTTCCAATTAACGAAGTGGTTAAAGTTTCCATTCTCACTGTCCCCCTCCCAGCTCCCTCGGAATGCTACATTTCGCTGGCCAAGACACACAATTATGTCAATAATAGATAGAAGACTGTTACGATTCGCAATGACTTTTTCCTCATATTTCTGGCTGATTATTGAACTAATGTCCTTTCTTTTTTTTTGGACAACAGAAAGGAAGTTTTCTGCCTTTTCTGTGGATTTTCGGTGTCCTTCTGTTAAACTGTGTCTTGGGATGATACCTCTCTTTTCACCCACAGCATTCTTCCAGTCAGTGAAGCCCTTTGTAAGAAAACTAAAGTTTGAGCCCTTTAACTTATTAAAGCTGAGGCAATGAGCACAATATGCTGAATCCTCAAATGGTGAGTAACGAAGCCATTCATATTTTTTCTCCCACTGGACATTGTATTTTAGTTGTTTTGCGCCAAATTTCCGATAGGGATAGCTATGCTGCTCTGGTGGTATCCATCTATTTTGGAGCAAACAGGTTTTATCTCCATCTGAGAGGCTCTCGCCCTTATTTATTTTTTTCTTCATTCTCACAGGGTCAAAGGGATGAAGAGTCCCTTCATCAGTGTTCTCGCTGCCCTGCTCATCACTGATGTCATCCTCATCTAAGTTCCTCTGCTCTCTGTCCTCCTCCTCTGTCTCCTGATCTCTATCTTCCTCTCTGTTGCTCTCCTCTGTCTCCTGATCTCTATCATTCTCACTGTTGCTCTCCTCCATCTTGTTTTGATCTCTATCATTCTCACTGTTGCTCTCCTCCATCTTGTTTTGATCTCTATCCTCCTCACTGTTGCTCTCCTCCATCTTGTTTTGATCTCTATCATCCTCTCTGTTGCTCTCCTCTGTCTCCTGATCTCTATCCTCCTCTCTGTTGCTCTCCTCTGTCTCCTGATCTCTATCCTCCTCTCTGTTGCTCTCCTCTTTGTTCTCATATCCATCTTCCTGATCTTTTAATTTAGGCTTTTTTTTAAGAAATACATCTAACGTATTTTGCCGGAACCTTTTTGCCATTCTACACTCTCTCTGTTCTGTCTGTTTTGGAGGATAAACATTGTTAAATTAGACCTTCTTTATTGCATCACAATGGTTTATGTAACAATACTGATTACTGTAATAGATTTCCATAATAAACATTGCTATATGGATAAGTAATAATAACTTTGTCTGTGCTCTAATGCAGTGATTGTCAACTGGTTAGGCCATTGAACCCACATTTTACCATGGACATTAAGCTGCGACCCTTTTTTGTGGAAATTGACTAATATATATAATATATATATATATATATATATATATATGTGCCATCTGAAAATTTCTTCTAGAGTGGTCATTTTTATCAAGCTCGTATATTTAAGTTCAGTCATTTATATATATATATATATATATATATATAAGTAGATAGCTAGATAGATACACTGTATGAATATGAGGTACCGTATAAGTAACGTTAGGTAAGGTAGCAGTTCCAAAATAGTTTTTGTTAATAGTTGGTATGTGTGACGAGACCACAGTCATTTAGAAATACATTACAAAAACACAGTGAAAATAAAGTAGCATTTTGAGGGTTAAGGTCTGTTACCATGGTAAATTTGCGCGCAACGAGCACAGTAGCCTATGACTGATAGGACTGGAAAGTTCGTTTTTTTTTTAGGTGAGGGAATTTTTATTTTATAACAAGTTATAAAAACGTTAGAATAATGACACCGATATAAAACTTGACAACATCTCATTTGACCGTAAATACTGAATGAGGAAAAAGCGTTTTTGATAGTCAACCGCTTTCACGCACGTCTGTCAAAATAAAAGTCTAGCGTCAGAAAAAACAGAATTACGTTTGTTGTTTCTTTGAATGCACACTCCGCAACCCACTCAAAACGTTTTTGCGACCCACCAGTTGAAAACACTGCTTTAATTTATGTTTTTTGATGACTTAAGGTTAACTAAAGTGCATGAGACGTCATCCTGCTGGTCAGTAACGTTATTTGGCATAGCCTATTTCATTCTGTAACAAACATTTGTATTATGCTATTGTTTTTGTTGGTGTTAATCATTTCTTTCAGATATTAACGATGATCACTGCGTTTGTCTTACCAATGGTGGTATCTTTCTGTCAGCAATTAAGTTACAGTTTGTCTGTAAGCTTTTTTTTATTAATGTACAATGTTGCCAGATATTGCTATGAAAAACAAGCAATTTCAAAAAGAAAGAAAAAGATATCCGAAATAAGTTCAAAGCTTGTGTTTTGTGAATAAGATTAATATATCACTAACACTAACGTTCAACTTTACACTTTATAAACGTCCCAAGACTCCCAAAGTGTCACAATAAATTGGAAAAACGAGTAAAAAACACGTATAATAGGTGCATCTGGCAACAAATGGAGGCATACCCGCGCTCTCACTCAACGCGCTCTCAAGCCCCATTCACTGCGCTAGCTTCTCGCAGCAACATGATGAATTGCAAACACTCATATGATATGGGGTGGTTTAAATGGCAAAATAATCATTCAGAGAGCTTGACATTTTATTTTTGAATATAAAAAAATGACCGAGGTCCGGACCTCGGTGACCTCATAGCTGGCTATGGCCGTGGCTGTATACCACGAAGTTAAAAGGGTGCTCTCCTGCTGCCTGTTATGACAGCTAAGTTTACATTCACCACACTAAATCATGTTCACAGACACACGCACAAACACAAACAAATAATTTATTTCAAGATTTAAAGTTTAAGAGAGTGAGTACTCAATTGGACGAGATTTCATTGTTACATACCTAGTCTCAGCTCAGATTCATCATCAGACTTCTCGAGGTGGTTGTTTCTCTCGTTGTCTTTCGGGGTATCTCTTCTTCTGTCGCAAACTTCGGGGTACAGCCTGCCATAGACGCCATCAGCGCCATCTAGGAGTTTGAAAAGGAACGAACTTGGCCCAAGATCGTGTTTTTTTTTGCGTGAGTAATTGGATATGTGGCGTGAGTGCGAGTGAAAATAGGCAAAATCGTGTGTCACACGGCGAAAGCGTGAGAGTTGGCAGCTCTGGTCCCGAGTGGCTTTCACGCTGGCTATCGGGCACTCGTCGAGTCTTGAGCTGATTAGCTTTCTAACATTAGAGAAAGAGAACTTAAATGACATCAACCATAATATGCTTTTTTACTTTAAAGTTTTGAATAGGTACTTCCCGTAAAGGGGACGAAGACCGTGACTGAAAACACAGCACTAGCAGTTGTAGACAGAAACCGTTGAGCAGGTTGATTTTCAAACGACGAACCGACGCAGCCAATAGAGAGCTTGATGTAAATCAGCGATGACTGACAGGACAGGGGCACTTCAGGGGCCAATCAGATTTCAACAGGGGCCGGTGCCCCTCTGGCCCCACCCCTAGATCCGCCCCTGAGCCCAGATGATCACTGCAGTCAACAGATCCAGTCCGTATCCAGATCAGATGATCACTGCAGTCAACAGATCCAGTCCGTATCCAGATCAGATGATCCCTGCAGTCAACAGATCCAGTCCGTATCCAGCCCAGATGATCACTGCAGTCACCAGATCCGGTCTGTATCCAGATCAGATGATCACTGCAGTCACCAGATCCAGTCCGTATCCAGCCCAGATGATCACTGCAGTCAACAGATCCAGTCCGTATCCAGCCCAGATGATCACTGCAGTCACCAGATCCGGTCTGTATCCAGATCAGATGATCACTGCAGTCACCAGATCCAGTCCGTATCCAGCCCAGATGATCACTGCAGTCAACAGATCCAGTCCGTATCCAGCCCAGATGATCACTGCAGTCACCAGATCCGGTCTGTATCCAGATCAGATGATCACTGCAGTCACCAGATCCAGTCCGTATCCAGCCCAGATGATCACTGCAGTCACCAGATCCAGACCGTATCCAGCCCAGATGATCACTGCAGTCACCAGATCCAGTCCATATCCAGATCAGATGATCACTGCAGTCACCAGATCCAGTCCATATCCAGATCAGATGATCACTGCAGTCACCAGATCCAGTCCATATCCAGATCAGATGGTGGATCATCACCTAGTGACAACCTCTACAGCTCTGAATTAAACAAATCCCGAAACAGCATTGCCAGCTTCAATTATTACCAGACTGACTTTATTTCTGTCAGACGTCTACAGAAGATCTTATTGAGAGTTACAGAGGCGTAGATGTTTTTTTTACATCTAGGTGGGGGGTGGGGGGGGGGGGGTCACTTCCATGATGGAGATCAGTGTTTACTTTTGTTGGGCTCTTGAACCTTGACATTTAACATGATCTTTTCTTTGGCTTCTGTAACAATATATTTTTTAAACATTTTGGTCATTATCAAGTATTGTTGTTTGTGGATTGTTTATAACAATTATTCTCTGATTCCTGTTTGACTAATTATATCCGGTATCTCTTTTCTTCCTGAATATTGATACTAGAGCAAAATAATAAGCACCGCTGAGCAATCAGTTATGAAAGACCATTCAAATAAAGAATTTAAACAAACAAATAAGCCTTATTGTAATTTAGACACACACATCAAGAATCAGTGTATGAATATCAACAATAGTGAAAAACACAAAAATAAATAAACAGTTTAATTCTAAACATCACAAAACATGCTACTAAAACTCAACACAAAAACGAAAGCAAAAATAAAAGCACATAGTAAGAATTCAAGGAAATCAGAGGACAATTCAGTGGCATCATTTATTCATGCCGCAATGCATGCTGGGAATCATGGGTGAGTTTTGTCCTGTGCTTGTACCCAGCATGCATTGCAGCAAGAAGCTTTTGATTGTCACCATTGTTGAGATTCATATGCTGATTCTTGATGTCTCTCTTTGAGAGTAAATAACACAGCAGTTCAAATTGTTTTAAACCCAAACTGTTAATACATACTTTTGTTCTGGTTGGCACAATACTTACTCATATTATTCTGTGAGTCACAGAAAATAAAAAAATATTTTTAAAACCACACTCATATAATTCGATTCTGAATGAGTCTAGTACGTGAGTTTATAACTTAGTCTAGTTGATGATGTTTGTGACAATTTGAAACATCACCTGACTAGCCTTAACAATTTTCTCATAACTTATCTGTCTTAAAGACACAATTTTAACAATCAAACAAATAATGTTCAAAAGTCAACACTGATCTCCACAATGGTAACGTCAAACAAAACAATAAAGCATCATCATCTAAACCTCTGTTCATTCTCAATAAGATCTTCTGTAGACATCTGACAGAAATAAAGGCACTCTGGTTAGTAAAGCGTGAAGCTGGTAAAGCTGTTTGTTGAGTTGTTTAAATCTTCGGTTGATTTCATCTAAGGCTGTGGCTGAAGTCAGTTGTAGTTCTTGAGTTTGTCTTGTTTCTCTTTTCATCCGTGATTCTGCTCATTAACAGCAGCTGTTCATCAGTGTCTGAATTCATACATCAGTCTTCATTCTCTCTGTCAGGTGGACTATATTAGTAAACTCATGTAGGGAGTAGTGAATGAGGGTGTAGGGTGTGATTTGAAACACAGCCTCTGAGTGTCGACTGAACAATGTTAATTCACGATATACAGGTGCTGGTCATATAATTAGAATATCATCAAAAAGTTTATTTATTTCACTATTCCATTCCAAAAGTGAAACTTGTATAATGTATACATTCATTCCACACAGACTGATATATTTCAAGTGTTTATTTCTTTTAATTTTGATGATTATAACTGACAACTAATGAAAACCCCAAATTCAGTATCGCAGAAAATTAGAATATTACTTAAGACCAATACAAAGAAAGGATGTATGCTGTATGTATGTATGCTCTAAACTAACAGCATTGGTGATTACCAAAGTCGTTTTGTTAGCTTTCTGTATCGGGTAGGCCTCCAATATGCGTAAGCTCTTTAGTAACAATAGTAGGCTATTTCTAATGCTATAATTTAATTATTGCTGTAATCTATGAAAGAAAGGCAGAGCGCTTCATGGTGTTTTTTTTTCAGATACCCAATTACAGTCAAAAAGTACAGAATGGCAGCAAGAATGCAAGCTGTTGCAAGGCATAGAGGCATTTTTTGTTATAGTGGGAATTAAAACTATTTGGTTGTTTCAGTTTTTTATTTGCCCAATAAATGACAATAACATTTTTAGATTTAAAAAAACTTTTCAACAGATTCCTAAAATGTTTGTGTTTTCTCTTTATTATGATAGGTGGTCTATTAAATTGTTAAGTACTGTATGCATATCATTCAGTTGGCACGTTTGTTTGAAGGACATTGGACAGAATGTGGAGTAGAGTTTTTTGTCAATAAAATAAAAAAGATTAAATGTGTTTTTTAATCCGATTAATCGAAAGAATAACCGGCCAACTAATCGATTGTCAAAATAATTGTTAGTTGCAGCCCTAGTGACATTAACATCCAATGATGTCGCGACGTCCTTTAATAACTTTTTATCAACAAATTACCTTCCTTTAGCGATTTTACCTAAGAATTATTTGGCAACACTGGCGGTTGTGCCGCTAGCGGAGGCCGTCTTGCATTAGCATCTGGAAACAGAAGCTAGAGACCTGGCTGCACATGGCACTGCGGCCAGGAGAGCCGTGGTGAAGGCTGAGCCAAAGCGGAAAGCGAGTGAGGCTTGGAGCGGTGAGAACTGGGGAGCGGCCCAGGCTCATTTAAGGCCTGCGACCTGACGCTCGCGGGTGTTGTGCGGGACAATGGTGGTGTCGAGCAAGGAGAGTTCGGCTTTTCTCGATCTATTGGCCGCTGGAATAGATTTAGGAGTGAGGTTGGCTGGTTTTCGGGGTGATGAAAGCATAGGCGGAGTTTGGGGGGGGGCACTGCCCCCCCAGATCAGAGCCAATCGATTTTGTCAGATCTATAAATACAAAAATATTTTCACATTGTCTCATTTTATTTGCATTATCGTATTTTAATGAGTATGTTAAGGCTAAATTATTTGTAATTAATGTAAAAAAAAAATCTCAGTGATGAGAAGAATCAGAAACTGGCTCCGATCTGCGATGTCTCAGGACAGATTTTCCGATCTTTCCATACTGCACATAGAAAACGATTTGACTGCAAATTTATCAGGAGAGAAGATCGTGGACATCTACGCAAATCGGAAAAAGAGGCGGATTCTTCTACATTAGGTAATATATAAGTTTTTATTCCACTCTTTGTATGGCCAACCAGTCGTTGTTGTAAATGTATTTTAAATGAGAAGAGCTCTTTTCCAAAACGCGATAAACGCCAAATTTAAAAAAAATGAGTTCGTCATGCCATTTTGCTGTGTACTGAACCTATTCACTGCTCCATCAATGTTTCATGCCAAATCGCTATATTTCCTTGTTTAAAATGTACCTCACTCTCCTGACCTCACAAAGAGGTGCTCTAGCGACTGACGCTAAAAGCTGTAGCCTTTGGCGTTCCTTGTTAGAGCGCCCGCTTCCCGCGCCGGAAACCCGGGTTCGAGACCCGCTCAGTGTGATGGTGCGGACCTGGGGGGGGTTTAACAATCATTGTTTAACATGTTCAGACTGAGCCAACAGACAATTTTAACATGATAAATTGAATATTAACAAAATGTATGGGTCTAGGTAAAAAAATGTCATTTTCATGAAAACTATTAAAATGGATTTATAGCGTTTTGGAAAAGAGCTCTTCATATATAGGCTATAAATAATTGAAAATGTAGAAAATATGGTATATACGGTGTGTAAAAAAAAAACATCAGAGCTCATGGTCTACCGGTAGGTGCCCCCCCAGGCAAAAATGTGAAACTCCGCCTATGATTGTGCAAATCCGCTTTGTTTACCCTCCGCAAGGACGGTGCGTCAGAAATCAATCAGCGTTTGCTTAAATACGACCCACTTTCCAATCGGAGGAATTGTTGGCACGGATGAAATCCGTGCATCTGAATGATAAGAGGATGGAATTGACGCTGGTTGAGCAGAGAGCAGCAGCCGTGTCTGGCGGAGAAAGATCGATCCTTAGGCTGAAAAGATCCCCAGCATAGATCTCGTTATTTGGACGGGAAAAGTTGAGTCTGTGACGTAATGGCATAAGGGGCAGACCGAATGCTGATTAACCGTCAAATGAGTAGAGGTATCTGTGTTTATATCCGTGTATTTATTGACTTGAACTTGTGTTTAATTAGGCTAAGTATCTGACGTGCTCCTCCCGAACTTTATTAATAAAACATCATATTATGCTCTTGCCCCTTCCATGAAATGTATGCATGTAATTGAATGAACATTATTTTAGAACATTAAAATTGCTCGGGTAATGAAACTCTGTGTGAATGCAGCATGCCTTACATCCAGCTAATAAAATAAAAATGCTGCAATTTTCTGGTGTTATTTTGTTATTGTTGGGGGAGTCTCCAGCTATATCTTTAACCTTTTCAAACTACGTCAGATTCAGATTGGTTTCAATCACTACATGACAAATTAACGCAATCTTTATCCAACTCTGATTGGCTTGGCAAAACTCTAATTTGGGTGGGTTTAGCCCAGCCCTGCCCATGCCTGGAGCCAGCCCCGCTGTGCTCAGATTGGATCCTAGCCACTGGATCTCTCATATTAGTCTCCTCAAATGTTTAAACAAGATCTCAACAACATCACACACCGTTCTCAGATATTTCTCATTAGCTAAAGATTCTGGATCTCTCACATTTGTCTCCTCAAATGTTTAAACAAGATCTCAACAACATCACACACTGTGATTAGATTTTAGATAAATAAGCTGGGGATCTCATATTTGTCTCCTGTAAAGCTTTAGAAGAGATCTCAATAACTTTAAAAAGTGTGCACCAAGTCAAGTACTTGAAAGAGACTAAAAAAAAAACCACCATAATTGGTCGTCACGTCACTTTCACTAATTTTCACTTTCAAATAAAGGGGGGAAAAATTTAAAAGTTAAATTCTATGTTGAGAGAGAAATTATGCAGAAATAAGGATGTTACTTTTTATAGGACAATGTTTATGCATTTAGGCACATCATTTATTTTTGGAAATAGCTGTACCAGATACTTTAATCCAGGGGATTTCAAACTGTGGGTCGTGACTCACTCTTGGGTCCCAGAGTGGGACAAGGTGGGTCGCACAAAGACACTTGGCGGCAGCTAAATGACACACATTCAGTTCCTTGGGCTGGATGAGTAAAAAGATTAATTACGAATTGCGATATTGCTCAGTGCGATTTTTGAATCACAACGGCCGGGATTTAAAACATGAGTTGCGTGTTTTGAAGCGTGGGCACGCTTGAGTTGTACTAACAGCGAGAGAGCGACGGTTAATTATTAAAATGCTCGGTCCGCAATATTAATGAGAAGAAACTCGCTCACTTCATTGCGCTGTGTTCCTCATGATGCTGTATACACTGGAAAATTCAAATGTTGCGAAAACTGTTTCAGGTAGGCAAACAGTCAAACTCATATTGAGTGAGTGATTCTGTTCCTCTCAGAATAGAGCAGCTCCATCAGCAGATGTTCAGCGTCCTCACAGAAGCTTCATGATACAGTCAAACTACACAGAGTCAACACATAGAGAACCGATAGTGATTAGTTTCGGTGTTTGAGGTTCATAATTTGACTACACAAAACAGTTTCATAATTTCCTCCATTTGCAGGTGTTTTCATGGTTCAGTGAGTGAGCCCTGACCATTTCAATATAAAAAAAGACAAAATATGAATCAAAACAGACACAATAAATATTAATTAATATTTAAGTGAATGTTAATTGAATTTTGAAAATCATTATAGTTTTAAATCTGAGTTTTAAAATATTTTACGTTTTTAATGTATGCAGTTAAATAACATTGTAACAATGCATACATTTAAATAACATTTCATCCATACATTTTATATAAATATGAATCAGTTTATCTCCATGCTTGATATCTATGAACACTGCATTGACAATAATCCTAAAAACCTAAATAAACCTTAATAAACACCTCAAAATCTAAACATTTAGATGTTAAATTAATTATATAAGAAGAAGAATATAAGAATATAGCCATTTTTAGCCATAAATGTTTATGATCATTTATCAAGTGTTTTGTCCAGCAGTGGAGATTTATTGACGTCATAAAACTTGTCATTTTAAATGTCCCTCTTATTTTACTTTGATTTAAAATTCAATTTGAACATTTTAGTCACTATTAGGGATGATTTTGTTGCGGTTCCTCTTATGTCAGTTTAATTTAGTTATAAATTGAAACATGACAACACATTTAGTTATCTGCAGTGTCTCAGTAAAGACTGAAGATGAAACCCTGTGGCATGAGACATTTTATTTTAAAAGTCATTGAGAGTGAACTAGTTTTCAGGTAAATGATTTAAATAGCGAGAGTCACTTTGCATTGTCAGCACATGCTTCAGTGCTCTGAGAGAGTTTATAGAGCTGTGAGTTTAACACTTCATGACTGACACTGCTTATCATAATCATAGACACAACAACTCACAGTAAAATATATAAATACATATACACTGACCAAAATTATAAACGCAACACACTTGTTTTTGCCCCCATTTTTCATGAGCTGAACTCAAAGATCTAAGACTTTTTCTATGTACACAAAAGGCCTATTTCTCTCTAATATTGTTCACAAATCTGTCTAAATCTGTGTTAGTGAGCACTTTTCCTTTGCTGAGATAATCCATCCACCTCACAGGTGTGGCATATCAAGAAGCTGATTAGACAGCATGATTATTGCACAGGTGTGCCTTAGGCTGGCCACAATAAAAGGTCACTCTAAAATGTGCAGTTTTATCACACAGCACAATGCCACAGATGTCACAAGTTTTGAGGAAGCATGCAATTGGCATGCTGACTGCAGGAATGTCCACCAGAGCTGTTGCCCGTGATTTGAATGTTAATTTATCTACCACGAACCGTCTCCAAAGGCGTTTCAGAGAATTTGGCAGTACATCCAACCGGCCTCATAACCGCAGACCACGTGTAACCACACCAGCCCAGGACCTCCACATCCAGCATCTTCACCTCCAAGATCGTCTGAGACCAGCCACCCGGACAGCTGCTGCAACAATTGGTTTGCATAACCAGGAGCTTCATGATACAGTCAAACTGAAAACACAGAAGAACCAGCAAAAAAACCCACAAATTTAAATTTCAAATATTCTCAATAAGATGATCGGATGAAATGTGGATCAAAATTTGACTAAACAGTCTTGTTTCATAATTTCATAATAATTATCTGTAGGTGTTTTTAGGGTTAACTGAGATTATAAAATATAAGCTTGAACTGTGACCTTTTCAAAATAAAAAAGAGAAAAATTTAATGAAAACATAAAGAAAATGTTATTTTATATCCGAAGTGTATGTCAACTAACATTTGATAAAATTGAAATCCAATATAGTTTTAATATAAATAATATTTCGCCCATCAGTGGGTTTCAGTTTTTATTTTTGTTGTTATTGTTTTTTTTAAATACAGATCAGTTTAGCAATATAATTCATCTTCATGAACACTTCCCTTGGCAATTATCCTAAAACATCACACCCTCATTAAACACCTACAAATCTGAACATTATCTCTTAAAATCACTTAAGAATACTGAAGTATTGACAGTCAAACATCAATCTCATGTATGAATCTGCTTTTTGAAAGCAAAAGCTCTTTAATATTAAATCTAACATCAGACCAAAAAAGTAACTATACTTCTATTCATATACCCGTTACATCAGGCTGTGTACGATGTACATTTACTCTCATTTACACACAGCAGGCTTTAGAATCAGGCTCCACTTCTGATGAACTGGTCAGACGGTCAGATCTGTGTATGATGACACTTACTTGAAGAGAATCTCTTCCGGGAACTTTCCAGTTCTTTCAATGCATTTACTGAAGGAAAGTTGGGTATAGCCACAAGTGTGGTTCTGAAACTAATTAACAAGCAAAAAAAATAACATTCATAGTATTTAACAAAATATACCCCAATTCAATAAAATAACAGCACATTAGTATTTAATAAATATATTAGTATTTAATACATTTAGTAAATGAAGAAAGTATTTCTAGAACAATGTTGAGTGGTTTATTCTCTGTACACACAGAAAGAGGGTGTCACTGAATGAACATTTATATGACCATCAGCAGACATGAGCACTTGGACAAGCAGCTGATGATTGATTGTCTTCAACATATTCACTTTGGATTGTGTTCATAAATACATAGGGTTGTGGAGTAACAGAATACACGTATCTGATGTATTTAAAATATCAAATATGAGTGAATGTATTTCATTGCAGTTACATTTTAAATGGGTGATAATCAAATCACAGTTTCATCCGAAAAGTGTTTTATATTAAGTGATTGCTTTGATTACTTTGAATTATAATGTGACTTATTTAAGTTAAACATGAATGTAAACTGCAATGGGCAATTATTATTGTAAACAGCAACTGGTGATTTTCTGACTCTGAAACAACCTCAATACATACAGCAGCTGTAGTACTGTAAACCAAAATTAGAATCTCCTCAGGATTCATTGACTTTCCTCTGAATCTAACAATGAGTCTATATATTGTCCTGATCTCTCTTCTGTCTCATCTTTAGCTTTTGCATACCGAGGGTGTTTTGCATGAGCAGCAAAAGCTTTATATCTCTAGGAACACAACATGACACGATCAAGAGCTCTTCTTCATCAACCAACAAGCATGAATTTCAGCATTATCTTTGTCTGGACTCTGGCAGTGTTATGTCAAGGTTTGCAAAATATTTATGTTTGTGTTTTCTAAAGATGTATTAGTGTGTGAAAATGTTTGACTTCTATTGTTCTTCACTTGACAGAATCCACTGGGCAGGTGACAGTGACCCAAACTCCCTCACAGCTGCTTGCTCAAACAGGAGAAGTCAAAATAAAGTGTAAAACTAGCACGGATACTGCCTGCTGTTGCGGTGGTACTACGTGTCTTAGCTGGTATCTACAAAAACCCGGTGAAGCTCCCAAACTCCTTATTTATGGAGCGAATCAACGGCAGTCAGGAACTCCATCTAGATTCAGTGGCAGTGGATCTAACAGTGATTTCACTCTGACCATCAGTGGAGTCCAGACTGAAGATACAGGAGATTATTACTGTCAGAGTTTACACTATATTAACAGTAAATATGTGTTCACACAGTGATAAAGAGTCGTACAAAAACCTCCGTCAGTCAGAGTCACAGTGACTGCACTGATACAGCTGAGAGATACTGCAGCTGCTCTACAACACAATCACACACAACACTGATCAACACAAACACTAATCACACAATATCATTATAACAGAAATATTATATTCCTGAAGAAAACAAGTCAGTGTTTTAATATAATCATCATGTTTTAGGTGTAAAATATGATTTCTGTCAATCAAACTGAACAGACTGCATTTAGTCACATTTATTTTAAATATGTACGTACTGAACGTGCTTCAGTTTGTTTTCAAAAGAAAGATATAAAAAAAAACGTGTTTTTAACGTTTTAATATATTTTATGAAGCACATTTATTCACTACTATGTAAGTATACTATAGCTATGTTTATGCAAGAAATGCATTCTTGCATAAACATACAATGTTTATTAATATTACTTAGTTATTTATCCTTTATTTGTGTTATTAGTCTATCTCTATATATTGATTTCATGTCCTGTGAGTCTGTAATACACGGGGTAAGAAGTCTCTGTATGTCTTGTGTACTGGACTGTGAAGATAAGTGTATTTGTGCTATATGTTATTGTGGGGCCGAAGATTAATTTACACGTTTCAATGTTCATGTATTATATAAAAAAATGTAAGTACATAATAGTTAAGGCCTCCTAATATAAAGTGGGACCAAATATTTTAAATGGATTGTGAAGAAATACAGTTTAACATAATTAAATATATAAAAATATTTTGTAAATAGCTTAAACTTGATCTTAAGCATATCTTGAAATGTGCTTAATATGTTTATTGTTTCAAAATAATACATTTAATATGCATGTAGTATAGCATAATCGTCCATAAAAGCACAATTTCAATATATTTCCTTTTCACCTGGGCTGCTGGACTACAGCAGAAGTGAAACTGATGTGTTTCAGTCCAGATCATGTAACCAATCAAACAGTGACTCTGGGAGTGTGGGCTGAAAATCATTTGCATTGTCAGGGTGGAGTGATTGTGATCCTCTCAGAATAGAGCAGCTCTGTCTCCAGAGACCATGTTCAAACCCCAAGAGCTTTATTTGACTAGATTTACTGAAAACACCTGAACAAACACTACATGCATCGTCATCTGTTAGTTGAATGATGTTGTCAGACACAAATGGAGTTTGTTGAGAAGCTTTATTGAATGTTGCAGCAAACACAGCAGATTGAAAGATCAACCAGTGCTTTGACACTAGAGCTCTCTTTCAGTATTGAGTTGTAAATGACTACAGCTGCAGCACTAGACTCATGTGAATCCTGCCAGACACAGGACACTCAGATACGACTCATCTTCAGGAGAGAGCAGCGCTCACTGGAGAAACATCAGCACTGCGAGCGACTAACAGAGACTCTTGTGGAACGAGACCTCATGAGGAGCTTCAGCATGTGTTACTCTGCAGACGTACAGCTCTCCCGCTTCCCAGCGTGCTTTGCTGAGGGTCAGGACGCTACTGCGGCTGTAGCGGCCGTCCTGCTCGCTCTCTGCGCTGGTCACAACCCCCTCGGTGACCTCTGAGCCGTCCAGTGTCCAGCTCACCAGCGCCCCCTGTGGAGAGTAAGAGCTGAGCAGGCAGAGCAGTGCGGCTGATTCTCCAGAGATCTGCAGAGAAGAGGGCGGCAGCAGAGACACTGAGGGCTTCACTGTGGGACCAGCTGCAAGAGACAAACACAACACATTCACAAACACACAGAAAACACAAACACTGCACACATTTCAATCAAACCTCATAAAAGAACCTAAACATTAATATATTTACTGCTTTAACTCGGTAGTTTTATATCCCTAAATAATGACTTTGCATTTTAGTTAGGTGAGATATTCAACTCAAAACTCAATTTCAAACAGAGATTGTGTGACTACAAATGATTTCACTGGAATTAGAAATTAATCAACTGCGTTATATTGATGTATAAACTCTGCTTGTATTAAAATGCACTGAATTATAATCACAACATGAGCAAAACAGATTCAAAATAATTTATTGATCTATAGAAATTAGCTCCATTTAAATTTTAAAGTATATATTTGTAATTTAATCTTTTTTCTATGTATAATATACTTGTGATAAACTAATAAAATCTAGACTGAGCCACATTATGAAAAAAAATAATAATTCAGTTCTTCTGAATATCTAATTAATCTAATTAATGCATTAATTAATATTAACTAACAATGAGCAATACATTTTTTACAGTATTTATTAATCTTAGTTATCATTGATTAATAAAGGTGAGACAGAAGCAGACTCAGAGAGTGAGGAAGAGCCAACTTTATCAAAACATCTACAATAAAGTCTGAAATTATTACAGTGCTGTCTTCTCTTTTAATTATCAGTCAAAAAATTTCCAACAGTAAGGTTTTTCATGTTTTTAAAGAAGTCTCTTCTGTTCACCAAGCCTGCATTTATTTGATCTAAAGTACAGCAAAAACATAACATTCTGAAATAGTTTTACTGTTTAATTCTATTTAATATTCTATTTGAATATATTCATTCCTGTGAAGCTGAATTTTTTGCATCATAACTCCAGTTACATGATCCTTCAGAAATCATATTCTTATGTGCTGCTCAAAAACATGTATTATTATTATGTTGAAAACAGCGGAGTAAAATAGTTTTCAGGTTTCTTTGATGAATAGAAAGTTCAGAAGAACAGCATTTATTTGAAATTTTAATATTTTGTAACATTAGAAATATTTCTTTTCATTATAAAGTCTTTATCATCAAGTATCCTTGCTGAATAATATGATTAATTTCTATAATTTATTTCCAATAGATTTATACTGAATGGTTATAGTGTATAAATGCTGATCTTTGGATGTTTCTATAAGAATCCTGAAAAAAAATCTACTCAACTGTTTTAAATATTTATTATAATAATAATGATGATTTCTGAAGGATCATGTGATATTGAAGAGTGATGATGCTGAAAATGTAGCTTTGATCACCGTAATAAATTACATTTAAAAATATATACAAATATAGAAATCAGTTATTTGAAATGTTACTGTTTTGCTGTACTTTGGATCAAATAAATGCAGGCTTGATGAACAGAAGAGCCTCCTTTAAAAAAACATTAAAAATCATCAAAAACGTTTAGTGTATATTAGTAATAACTGGATCATTTCTATTAAATCCCCCAGTGCCCCTGTTTTTGGTTTGGGCCACTGCCCCTCAAAATGTCTGCGCACGGCCCTGATGTCTTCTCAGGTCCATTAATATTAGCAGATAAAACTTTGGATTTTAATACTGTATTAGTAAATGCTGCAATTAATATGCGATTGACTGAGATTAATTAAAATAGTTTTTCATTGTTAGTTCATGTTAACTAATGTGGTTAACTAATATTACCAAATGAAACATTATTGTAAAGTGTTACCAAAATATTATTGTTAGATTTTTTTTTGTCTGGTTCAATTATTAAAATAATAATAATAATAATTGTACTTGATCTAAATTGTATGTTTGCAGTGAAGAATTAAAATAGAGACTTACCGAGCATCAGTTTAGTTCCTCCACCGAAAGTCCACCACAGTGACACAATCTAATGAAGCGGTCGAACAAAAACCTCTATTCCACTCGAGTGAACACAAACTCCAGAAACAACACTTCAACACACTGACAGCACAAACACTCTTTAGTTTTGGTCAAATGCTTTTAAAAAAAGTAATAATGAAACTCTTTCACACTATTTCTTTTCAATAAGTTATTGCTTGAAGACTACGTAATCTTTCATAATCTGAGTTTATTATTTTCTTTATTCTCTCATTTACAATGACATGATTCAGGCCTATATTTCTCATTCATTCTCTTGCACTTTTTAAAGATATATATTTGACTAGCTTTGACCTCTGATGTGACCTTTGACCTCTTAATCATGGATGATGTTGTGAAGTTTCTCATTATGATGCTTTTGTTCTTCATATGCAGCGAAAACATCGTGATTCACAGAAGAAGAAACAACTGCAGCTTCAGAGAAATTAATCATAATTCTGATGCACACTTTTCAGATGCACGTTGTTCAGTCTAGACTCATATGACCAGACCGAGAGAACTGCTTTTCTTTATATATCCATCTTTTAAAGCAAATTGATTCAATTGGAAACAAACTTAGGCAGCCATTTTCAGAAATTCATAAAACTGTATGTTTGTAAATTACACAGAGATGTTAAACATTATGGTGTCTCATAATATTGAGTGTACAACAGTCATTAAGATGTGTTGGGAACTATTGAAGTGATTGGATGCTCTAAGATGGCGTCTCTGTTGACATACATTAACTGAAGCAGCTGAATCCAGTATCTTATGAGTCTCTATGTTGAGATCACATGACCAGCAGAATATTACTCATCTTTATCTCAGTAAATATCTATTATCAGACACTGCTGTCTGCAGAATAGCTGGGAAATACAAATATGAAGCGGATTTCTACAGAGACTTCTGTGTGACGCTGCATTCATGTTAATGTGAGTCAAACCGCTGTAATAAGTGTCTGAGTATAGAGACAGAAATTACTTGTTGTTCCCTTAAAGATTTAAACCATTAAACCAGTAAGTTATCACACAATGATTAAAACAAATTTTACTGAACAATTTTAGTTGTGAGAATGTAAAATCATTAGTGATAAAACAGTGTATATGACTTTGTTAGCAGCACAAGCTGTTGTAAATCCTGCCCACTTGTTTGCATCGTCAGCACACGCTTCAGTGCTCTGAGTGTTTATAGTGCTGTGTGTTTAACACTTCATGACTGAGACCAGAACACAATCTTCATCATCACACAAGACAAAACAACTACAATGACCAACATCATCATCCTCATCTGGACTCTCACACTGTTTGCTCAAGGTTTGTAGTAAAACTTTCATAAAAACAATTATTTTAAAATGTGAAATATATATAATTTTTCATTATTATCCTTTGACTCTTTTCTTTCAGAGTGTAGAGGACAGATCACTGTAACTCAGAGTCCATCATTAATAACAGCAGCTCAAGGACAAGAAGTCAGAATAAACTGTAAAACCAGCAGTAGCGTGCATAGTGGTAGTTACTTACACTGGTACTTACAGAAACCTGGAGAAGCTCCTAAACTCCTGATATATCAGACATCAAACATTTACACTGGAACATCATCTAGATTCAGTGGCAGTGGATCTAACAGTGATTTCACTCTGACCATCAGTGGAGTCCAGACTGAAGATACAGGAGATTATTACTGTCAGAGTTTCCATGTGATCAACAGTAAATATGTGTTCACACAGTGATAAAGAGTCGTACAAAAACCTCCGTCAGTCAGAGTCACAGTGACTGCACTGATACAGCTGAGAGATACTGCAGCTGCTGATGGAGGATCACAAACAACACAATGACACTATTTATGAGACTATTTGTTTATTTGATATATTTGTGAAGCAGCAGGCAGAGTGAGGGTCTGAATCCATGTGCAGAGATTTATTAGAAGAAACAAGAAGAGATCAGTTAAAACCAGGCGATGGTCAAACACAAGGCAAACAGGCAGAGAAGCAAACGACACGCAGGGGTCGAAATTTTACAAAACCCAGAGTCATAAAACCAAGAGTGTGTCCAAAACAGAGTTCCTTCGCTCCGCGTCCAAAGTATTTCAGTATGTTTTAAATATCACAGTTCTCTTCATAACATATCTATTAAAAGAAGAAAATAAACAAAATAACAGGAGCGTTTCAAAGTGGCTTATTGGACACTAGTGTGAAAACTTTTTCCTACCACATGCTGAGCTAATAACATGGTTGTCAGCATTAAAAGGCATAATTTCTGCAAATTTAGTTTGTGATGAAAATAACAGTACGTTTTCATCAGTTATTTTACCTTCGGATCGCTGCATTTCTTACAGATTTCTGCTCATCTGAAATCATATACAGATGAAGCAGCACTGTAAGATTATATTTGTTTGATGCATTATTGAGAGAGCGACTGCGTGTGAACAAGTGTTGTAGTACTTGTTTAAATCATGCTTTCACCTGAAAATATTCAAGGACCAACAAATTCCTTGAAGTATAACTTCCTGCTCACGTCATCATAGCTTTCACATTCTTTCTGATTGGAGTGATCCTTCTTGATCAAGTTAGCTAAATATGTTTAACGTGAATTTTTGCTAAATATGCAGTTATATTACGGGCCTTTGGCATGAATTGTACTCGTGTTGGAGTGAGTGAAAACCATGACGCTCCGACTCTTAACAAATCCATTTCTCTCTCCATTTTAAATCACACCACCACCCCGCGCTTCGCTCACATACTAGACTGCTCAGAACTGCAGAGCAAAACAAGCAATATTTCACAGTGATGCTGTGTCTGACTTCAGGTGAATGCTTCATAACAGTGAATCATTTTGCTTTTTTTTTTCTCCCATACCAAATACTTTTCACCTACTGTTTTTCAAATACTATATATTATTATTTTGGTTATTGGACGCAGCATGAGTGAAGAAGGGGTCGGATTTAAATAGGCCGTTCTCATTAGCCTTGAGTGTGAGCGCAGGTGCAGCCTCCGTGTTGCCAGATCCAGCTATTATAAGCATTTTTGGACTTGTCTTTTTCACTTAACCTATAAGGCCCTAAATGATTTAGCTCCTGCGTACCTAACTAATCTACTATCACGCTGCAATCCAACCCGCTCCCTAAGGTCGCACAACGCTGGACTCTTGGTAGTACCTAGAATAACAAAGTCCACAAAAGGAGGTAGAGCTTTTTCATATTTGGCTCCCAAACTCTGGAATAGCCTTCCTGATAACGTTCAGGGTTCAGACACACTCTCTCTGTTTAAATCTAGATTAAAGACACATCTCTTTAGCCAAGCATTCATATAATGCATCTCACAATCTTGTACTGCAGTTATATCTGATCAAACACACATTATTATGCTTTTGCTTGGGTTGAACAACCGCTACGCTAATTATGTCTCTATTTATTTCTCTGTTTCTGGATTAACATCTCGTGGTAACTAGGAATTACACAAGCTTCAGTCTGGATCCAACCATTAAATGATCTCAGATGACCGAACACCTGAGAAGAGATGATGACAACCCCTCAGACAATATACAGAATTAATGAAATTTTGCCATAAGTTAAATATATTAAGTTTCTAGTACACAGATCTGAAGAACCAATAGATTACAGAAGAAACTGAAATACACAGACACTAGCCATGAAGAAGTCTATGCTATGTCATTCAGTATGGTTTTACATTTTCACAAATAATGCTAAAAACATTCACAAGAGCAGTAGACAATGTTATCAGCTACATAGCAAAGGTTATTAGTAAAAATGATAACAGTAATATGTGTTGTTGCATGAATAATAAACAACTGATAAAATGATCCACTCCTAACTATAGTAAAGTATTAAACGTTTTGATGAAATATGGTATGATTTAAAAATGATTATCCCTCCAAAACAGAGAAAACATCTTTCACAAACATCTACATGTCTGTCTCTTTTAAAGTGTTTATAGTGTATTTAATGAGTTGTATTTGTAGGAGTTATTATAGCACAATTCAGTAACACTTTCTATGAAGCCCGTATTATAATACATTATGCAGATATTCTTATGTATAATGAATGCATAATGGATTATAAATAACTTTATAATATGTTGTTTCATCTCATGAATATTCATAAGAACAGTTTTAATGTATTATAATAGTTATTTATTTGTGGTTATAGCTTTCAAGAGAATGATGATTTATAACGCAATGAACACGATCCATCCGCTTAAGTTAAAATGATTATTTTTATCATAGTTATAATGTATTATAAGTCTCATATCTTACCACGTTACTTATGTTACTGTACTTAAAGCAGACAAAGACCACTTATAATTAATAATAATAACAATACTGTTTTTTCTCAAACAGCCATAAGATCAGATATTAGATCAGATGAATATGTAATATGACACATTTGCTTTGAACATTATTTTTATCATATCAGTTTTATTATTTTGATGGCTCTCTTTAGACAGCTGTTGATAAGTAACTCTTTAACTTCATGTGAACGAGCAGTCATGAGAGTATTAGTGGTGTGTCTGCTGAATATAATGTATGCTAACACTTTATTTTGATAGTTCCTCAACAGATAAACTGAGTATAGGAACATTTTACTACCCTACTTAAGTCTACTAATACAATTAGTTTTATATATATATAAACATTGCACTCAAGAGATGAAGTAAGGTACTGTGCAGATCTTAAATAAACAATGTCAAGATATGTTATAGCACATTATAAATGAAGTAGATTTAATATGGTGTTCATTGTTTGTTATAAATAATCATACTCTTAAAAGTTACAACCACAAATATGTAAGTGCTACAATGTATTATAATTGTTGTTATGATTATTCATTAGATTTTATAACACATTATAAGGTTTTTTATAATGCATTATGCATTTATTATAATGCCTTACGGATACCCTTATAATGTATTATAAATACAGGCTTCATAGAAAGTGTTACCCACAATTATTTAACAAACTTTGTTAAATTATTGTTAAATTACAAAAAATTATTTTGATCAGTAATGAACACTGAAATAACTATGAAAATTATGCAAATCATTCTTATTACATCAATTCTATTGTAGATGTATATTGGTTTGCTTGATCTTTAAATTTTGATGACATTTCATGTCACTTCACGTAGGATGAACCGAAATCCCATTGTCTGACTTTTTTGTTGGCAAAGTCACTTATGATGTCTTTGAAGTCCAGCGGTCTTCTTAGCTGGCTTTCAATTGAAAGGCTATTAAACCTCTTCTGAGTTTGGGTAGACCTGAGATAGTTTTTGACAAGCTTCAACTTGCTGAAAGCCCTTTCTGCACCAGAAACAGAGACAGGTAAAGAGCAGAAGATGTGCACTGCAATGCACACTTCTCCAAAAATGCTCTGGAGCTGCATCCTGTAAATTAAATTCAGCAGATCGAGAGGACACTGGCAGTCTACAAATGTGGCATTATACACAGACTTAAGATGCCTAACTTCATTTCCAAAGCCTGCTGTGAGATCCTGTGTATATTTGCTTACTAATGAGTGGCAAGCTGAGTGAATCTGATCTTCTTCTAAATCTTTTAACTTTTAGCAGTGGTTTTAAAGTGGGTATCCAATGCAGATATTATATTATCCAATGCCACAAAGAAAACATTGTTTCGAAATCGATTTTCCTCTGTCTCTTGCTGATTAGTGTCCTCTGAACTCTGACTTTCATCTGCAAACCACTTTCTCCTTCTCTTGTGGCTGACTGGACACCCCCTGGGCACATCCATAGCTTCTGCAATGAGGGAGGCTTCTGCAAAAAGATTATCCCATGAGTTACGCAAAACCTCCATCTCTTCTTTCAGTGCCTGTATGTTGCTTATTTCAACTTCCATTGAAATGTTTCCTGATTGCAGAATTAGGGTTCTGTCTTCAATGGACTGCAAGATTTTCTTCCATAGAGTGAGAAGAACGATGGCTTTGAAGGACATGAAGTACTATTTTAGACCACTGACCTCTGACCTAGCTTTATTGGTTAAACTGCACTTTGCAAGTATGGTGTCCAGTGCTTTTATGATTGATGGGAAGTGGTTTGCAACAGGTTTAACTGCAGCTATGCGTGCACTCCACCTGGTCTCTGACAAACGTTGAAGGGAGCAGCCAGTCTTACTTTTAAGGATTTCCCACCGCTCTGGACTTGCACTAAAGAGACTGTATAAGCAGTTCAAACAGCCCAATAATGTTGACACATCAGGACATGACTCTGCTGCTTGTACACCAACATTCCTTCTGAATCCTTGGGCATAACAATGATCAGGTCTATCTGACTGGCAGTGGCTAGCTTTCTAACAATCACCTCACGTTCATGATCTGTAAACCTCTCTGGCCATAATCCTGGATCAGTTGTCAAAAAATCTTAATTCTCGCCTACATTTCGCCTTGCACTTGCTGAGTCTGAGCTGTCTGTGACTGTCTTGACTGCTGCTACTTTCAGCTTCTGTATTTTGACCTTCACTAACTGATGTTGGCCTATTTTCATGCATCTGTTCAGTTGAGGGACCTGCCTCTGTAGAAAACAAATACCATGACTCCATGAATATACCATGAATATCACAAATAAACCATTACTTTGCAGTTCATTTCAGTTAAAATACACGTGACTAGAAATAATAAAGTGATTCCCTGACAAGTCAATATATCCACAGAGTATCGTCTGCACTGACCCTCCAAGTCATCTTTGGAAAATGGCTGCGAGTCAGACGATGACACATCTGATGCTGCAGAACATTATAAAAAATGAATATCACATCACTTTAAAGATGTAAACCTTTTATTTTAAAGTTAATTAAATAGATAATTTATCTATATTTTATCTAATTTATTTTATTCTATAGTTTATTTAAATTATTTATTCATTTATTTTAATGCCATTTAAGCCATAACTTATGAAATACTAAAGACGTCATACACTTATTTAAGACAAAGTAATAAAAAAAACTACCAAAAGACAAAGCAGAAATTATTAAATAACAATAAAAACTTTTTTAAAGGACCAGCAATATAATAGTTTTTCCCACCAGCCTGTTATAATTCGTAAATCAAAAAGTAAAAATTCAGAAACAGATAACAATGCAATCTTACGGTGACGTAATACTGCCACACACATATGTTTTCCACTCAATTATGTCTTTTTTTATGAGATTTCTTCCCGTTAAAACGACATATTTTCTCGTTATAACGAGATCTTTTCTCGTTAAAACGCCATATTTTCTCGTTATAACAACATATTTTTCTCGTAATAACGTCATCTTTTCTCGTTATATGTGAATTAGCTCCGCTCAAAATTGTGTTGTTTTTTTTTTCTTCTATTTTTACCTCCCTTTTTATACGTGTAACGTCTGCAATGATTATGTACGACAAGAGAACACTTTTGGACATTGGACAGCGTTACACTAACCTGATCCAGGACACTTTATACACAGATCCAGCGTGGCCATTGGAGATTCTTCGGAGCACCGAAGCTGACAAAGGCCGCCTCAATAATACCAGGAGGCGAAAGAAACCGCAACAGACTGGAATCCGCAACAGACTGAGGAAAAGGGCTCACTGTCCCCCTCTACCGAGTATTTTGCTCGCCAATGTCCAATCCTTGGATAATAAGATGGACGATCTTAGAGCCAGGATTAGTTTCCAACGGGACATCAGAGACTGTAACATCATTTGTTTGACCGAAACATGGCTCACTCCCTCGGTCCCGGACAACGCTGTAACGCCGTCTGACAACTTCTCTGTTTTACGGATGGACAGAACAGCCGAGGCCGGAAAAACCAAAGGTGGTGGAGTGTGTTTCTTCATTAACAAGAAATGGTGTGACCCCAGGAACATCTCCATTCTGTCGCGCTCCTGCTCGCCTCATCTAGAACATCTCTCCATTATCTGCCGCCCATTTTATCTGCCCCGGGAATTCTCATCAACCGTCGTTACTGCCGTGTATATAGCAGCTTGGCTTTGTCTAAACTACACGATGAACTCAGCGGATATATCAACATATATCCTGACGCTCCATGTATCGTCGCGGGGGACTTTAACAAGGCTAACCTCAAAAAGGTCATCCCTAACTTTCATCAGCACATATCCTGTCCAACCAGAGGACTGAATACACTCGATCATTGCTACACCCAATTCAAAAATGCCTACAAAGCCCACTCACTGCCGGCGATTGGAAAATCAGACCATGCCGCCATCTTCCTCACACCGGATTATAAACAATGGATCCTTCAAGAACCCCCGGTGGAGAGGGAAGTGACGCGCTGGTCCTCCCACTCTGAAGCTACGCTACAGGCGTCTCTTGATGACGTCGACTGGGACATGTTCCGGGCGAGTTCATCTGACGTCAGCGAATTCACGGAGGTAGCATTAAGCTTCGTAAACACACTAACCGAACAGGCCACTGAAACGGTTACAATAAAGACTTTCTCAAATCAGAAGCCGTGGGTGGACAGAACAATTCGTGACGCGGTTAACCATCGAACTGCCGCATACAATGCCGGTATTCTGTCAGGAAACATGAGTGAGTACAAGTCATCTTGTTATGCTCTCCATCGTGCAGTAAGAGCCGCTAAACGCCGATACAGTGAGAGAATTGAATCACATTTCCAGCTCAATGACTCTCGACGCATGTGGCAGGGACTAAAGACCATCTGTTCCTCTGGAAACAACAACTCTGTGGAGGTGAGAGCAGACCCGTTGCTAGCCGTAGAGCTAAACAACTTCTACGGCCGCTTTGAATGCAATGGCGGCGCGATTCTGCCGAGTAGCGCGTCAGGAAGCAGCAGACAGAGCAGCAATGATTATGCTATCAGCCTTTCAGAGGATGATGTTCGGAGAGAACTAAGGAGAGTGAACGTCAGAAAAGCAGCAGGACCCGATGGGATTACTGGCCGCGTTCTGAGGTCCTGTGCTGATCAGCTTGCTGGTTTGTTTACATCCATATTTAATGAGTCCCTCGCTACCTCTGTGGTCCCCACCCCCATTAAAAAATCTGTCATTATCCCTGTGCCCAAGAACAGTAAACCCTCTTGCCTGAATGACTATCGTCCAGTTGCCCTTACATCGACAGTCATGAAGGTTTTTGAGAGACTTTTAAAGAAACACATTTGCTCCTCCA
Source organism: Oxygymnocypris stewartii (assembly GCA_003573665.1). Classification (NCBI taxonomy): domain Eukaryota; kingdom Metazoa; phylum Chordata; class Actinopteri; order Cypriniformes; family Cyprinidae; genus Oxygymnocypris; species Oxygymnocypris stewartii. Next base: position 405,532 of record QVTF01024081.1, on the reverse strand, counting down.
TCCCTGCTACTTTGGACCCTCTTCAGTTTGCCTACCGGCCAAATAGGTCTACTGATGATGCCATCTCTCAGGTACTGCACTCCTCCCTCACTCACATTGACAGCAAAAATGGCAATTATGTCAGGCTGCTATTCATTGACTATAGCTCCGCTTTCAATACTATAGTCCCCACCAAGCTGGCTGTTAAACTCTCAGACCTCGGCCTAAACACTTCACTTTGTGACTGGATTCAAGATTTCCTCACCGCCAGACCACAAGTGGTGAAAGTCGGCCAGTTCACCTCCAACTCCATCACCCTGAACATAGGAGCCCCACAGAGCTGTGTCCTGAGCCCCCTGCTATACTCTCTATACACCCACGACTGCGTGTCCTCTCACAGCTCCACATCTATCATTAAATTTGCTGATGATACTGTGGTCCTGGGCCTCATTAACAACGATGACGAGACCGCATACTTGGATGAGGTGGAGAGACTTACATCATGGTGCCAGGACAACTGCCTCTTTCTGAACGTGAGCAAAACCAAAGAGCTGATCGTGGACTTCAGGAAGAGACAGCAGCGGCCCTACACTCCTCTTATGATCAGTGGGACCCCTGTGGAGAGGGTGAGCAGCTTCAAGTACCTCGGTGTAAACATCTCCGAGGACCTGACATGGACTACACACATTCAAACTCAGGTTAAGAAAGCCAGGCAAAGGCTGTACCATCTGCGACAGCTGAGGAAATTCAGGGTCTCACCAGCTATCCTGAAAACTTTCTATTCAGGGGCCATAGGAAGTGTTCTGACTCAGTGCATCTCAGTGTGGTATAATAATACCACAAACCAGGACTGCAAAGCTCTACAGAGAGTCGTGCGCTTAGCTGAGCGCATCTCAGGATCTACACTCCCCTCTCTGCAGGGCATCTACCTCAAACACTGCAGAAGCAGAGCTGCTAAAATCATCAAAGACTCAAACCACCCCGGTAACCATCTTTTCCGTTTACTGCCATCTGGCAGGCACTTCAGGAGCTTGATGGCAAAGACAGAGAGACTGAGGAAGAGCTTCTTCCCTCAGGCCATCAGGCTCCTTAACACAATCTCTGTTCCATAAACTTTCACAAGACTCATTATTATCTGTAAAAAAAAAAACAAAAAAAAACATTCATATTCTCATCATCCATATTGCCGCTATGTGTGCATACCCAGTACAACCCGTTGCACATCCCTCCTGTTTATACTAATATTTATTAAGTCCCATATACTGTTTTTGCACATCCAATTTGTTTTGCACATCTTACTGTTTTGCACTTTTCATTATTCTATTGCACATTTTACTTTTTATTTCTTTTTTTTACCTATATATATATATATATATATATATACTCTTGTGTGGTGTTACTTTATATAATTTAAATGTTTTTTTTTTATTTTTTTTATTCTTTGCACTGTCCACTGAGCGGACCTGATTTGACCTACATTTCACTTTTGATTATACCCTGTATAATTTATCATGTGACAAATAAAGAAACCTTGAACCTTGAACCTATAACGACATATTATTCTCGTAATAATGACATATGTCATAAAAACGATACGTTTTCCGTTATAATAGATACATGTTAGGGCTGAACTGAGCGATTGTCACGCTGCTCAGTCTGTCATAAACGAGGATCTGCACGCTGCTGAATTGAAATACACTGTTTTAAATGTATTTAATGTAATGGGTTTAATCGTAGCAGCATGTTTATTAGGATTAATCTCCAATCTGTCTACAATACTATCCAATAAAAGCACTCAGACCCATGACTTTTTTAGGCTATATATGATCAGATCAAAACAGTTATTTTTGAATAATTATCAACTCAGGATTTTGTGATCGCAGATCAACGCCTTACCAACTGAGCTACTGAATCTCAGTAAAATTTGTTGTACTTTTCATAACCAGACAAAGTTTTTTTCTCTCATTTTCAATAGACATAATTCAGTTTGGCTTTATATCCTATAGTTCTCATTTATTCTGTTGTCATGTGCTGATATAATACTTTTTATAGAAATATATTTGATGATCTGTGACCTCTGAGGTGACCTTTGACCTCTTTTGTTCTTCATTTGCAGCTCAATCCTCATGGATCATAAAATCAAACATTTCTCGTGCACACTAATCAATCTTTAGTAAAATTGTCTTTCATTAAAGTATGTTTGAGGTTACTCGCATGCTCATCACACGGTTAGAAAATCTGCATTCTGTGCCGGAGCAAGAGCACCGATCAACGGCAACAACGACATACAAACTGTGTGTATCTACAGCTTGTACTGTTGAGTGCACCATGTGACTACATTGTTCAAGAACTTCAGTAAACTCCATGAAAAACATCCTCTTGTCATATTTCCACATAGACCAGCACATTAAAACAAAACCAGCTGCATGGATGACGTAACATTAGTTAATATGTAAAATCAAAATACTACAATATGGGTTTGTTAGCAGCTCAAGCTGTTGTAAATCCTGCCCACTTGTTTGCATCGTCAGCACACGCTTCAGTGCTTTGAGTGTTTATAGTGCTGTGTGTTTAACACTTCATGACTGAGAGCAGAACACAATCTTCATCATCACACAAGACAAAACAACTACAATGAACAACATCATCATCCTCATCTGGACACTGACTCTCTGCATTCAGGCTAAATATTTGTACAAATAACATTACACACATCTTATGTACAGTCCAAGAACCTAATAACTAAATATCTAAATTGTCTTATTTCAGAGATCCTGGGACAAGTGAAAGTGACTCAGAATCCAGAAATGAAATCCATCAAACAAGGAGAAACTGTTACAATCAGCTGTAAAACCAGTCAGCCGATTTCTGGTTGTAGTGACTGTGTGTCTTGGTATCAGCAGAAACCCGGAGAAGCTCCTAAACTCCTCATTTATTACATAAAAACCCTCCAGTCCGGAACTCCATCTAGATTCAGTGGCAGTGGATCAAACTATGGAAGTGATTTCACTCTGACCATCAGTGGAGTCCAGACTGAAGATACAGGAGATTATTACTGTCAGAGTGCACACTATCCAAACAGTAAATATGTGTTCACACAGTGATAAAGAGTCGTACAAAAACCTCCGTCAGTCAGAGTCACAGTGACTGCACTGATACAGCTGAGAGATACTGCAGCTGCTCTACAACACACAACACTGATCAACACAAACACTAATCACACAATATCATTATAACAGAAATATTATATTCCTGAAGAAAACAAGTCAGTGTTTTAATATGATCATCATGTTTTAGGTGTAATAAATGATCCGTCAATCAAACTGAACAGACTGCATTCAGTCACTTCTTCTGTCTTTTAAGAAATATGTTTAAGACAAGCATACTTTAAGTGAAGTTTTAGTGTATTTACATAAAACACGTATTTTACTCTTTCTTAAAGTATATTTTATGTTTAGCTAAATTAATCAGCTTTTAGTGGGTTTAAAGTATTAGTTATTTATAACCATGTGTAGATCTGCTGCAATTTATTTTAAATATGTACGTAATGAACGTGCTTCAGTTTGTTTTCAAAAGTAAGATATACATTTTTTAATGTATATTAATGTATTATTTTTATTAATTTTAATATATTTTATGAATCACATTAATTCACTACTATGCAAGTATACTACTAGAGATATATGTGCTATATGCTATACATGCATTCTTGTATAAACCTACAATGTTTATTAATAATACTTAGTTATTTCTCCTTTTTTGTGTTATTAGTCTATCTGCCACTCTCAACTCCGTTAAGGCTGCCGCTACTCACCGGTCTTTTGTTTTACTCTCTTTTTATATTTGGATGTTTTAAGTTGGGACATTTATCAAGCATCTGCTGCACTATTGAACTGGTTTTAACTTTGGACCTTCAAATTTTGCGATTGTTGCGACCTGTGGTCTGACATCCTGATTTTCCAGTGGAGGACTGAAAGGACTGGCGTTTGTAGCCCGACTTCACTGGTGACTTCCTTGGCTCCGTTGGTCTGCCTGTCCTAGTACTACAAGATTTCATCATCACGTGGTTGCTTAAGCTGTTGCTATGGATAATTTTTTCTTCCGCTGTGATCAGCGCCGCTCCTCGACTGATGTACTCGGCGGCAGACCTGCACAAATTAAGAATCGTAACTAAACCTCCGCCGACCGAAATACATTCATCGTGGGTCTCGTCGGAATATCCGAATCACTTCTACTAATTCTGATCATAGTGGACAAATTTGGTCATTTTGGTCTACTACCCCAAGACTGCCTAATAACGCTGGGAGGTCTGTTGACCATGAAGCGCTTACTCCGTCCCCCAGGTCAGAGTATATGCCTTCTGCACTCCACTTTGGACTTTTTAATGTTCGGTCACTCAACAATAAGACGTCTCTTATTCATGAACTTATTGAGGACCAACTTATTGATTTTATGTGTGTGACTGAGACTTGGCAGAAGCCGAATGATTATTTTTATTGAAATCAAACAGTTCCATCAGGATTGGAATATATATGTAAACCTCGTTATTCTGATAAGGGGGGTGGCCTTGCACTTATTTATCGTGACAGACATAAAGTCTGTCCGATTTCGCTATCAGAGCCATCAACTTTTGACATTTTGGCTGTGCAACTTAAAGGTGCGACTCCCACTGTTCTTGTCATGATTTATAGGCCACCAAAGGCATCTACTATGAATGCTTTTTTAGTGAATTTTCTACAATTTTAACATATCTGTGTACCTTGTCTCCGAATATAATTTTGATGGGAGATTTTAACATTAATTTTGATAATATTGCCAGCACTCAATATAATGATTTTAAATTGATTCTGGACAGTGCTGACCTTGTGCAATTTGTTAATTTTCCAACACACAATAAGGGACATATTTTAGATCTTGTATGCTGTTCTGGTGTTATGCCTTATAATTTTACTTCAACTGTATCTCCTATTTCAGATCATAAGCCTATATTTTTTAATATTTCTCTTTTTTTGGCAAGCGTAAAACCTCAACGCTCTGTCTCATTTCGTAATATCAAAAATATTGACCTTAATGTTTTGGATGAAATTATTGATTACTCCGTAAACCAGTGCTACTTTCTACTTCTACATATGATTTGGTATGTTTTTATAATAACAGTTTGTCTCAAATACTTGACACTGTGGCTCCTATGAGGACCCGCATTGTATCCTTTGTTAAACCTGCTCCTTGGTATAATTTTGAACTTCGTCATCAAAAGGCGTTAGGTCGTCGATTGGAGAGACTATGCAAAAGAACTGGTCTTGAAGTACATAAACAGATGTATTCTGAGCATCTGGTTTCCTACAAGGTTGCACTAGAAAAAGCAAAATCATTGTTTTATGCAAATATTATTTCTAATGGACAGTCTAATACAAGGACTTTGTTTAGTACTGTTAACAAACTGTTGAAACCTCACAATGCTGTCTCACTTTCTCCCATTCAATGTGTGTCTTTTTCAAAAAAATTTAACTCCGAGATTGACAGTATACACCATGAATTGCTTAATTCTGTTTTGATGTCTAGTGATTATGAAAATGGACATAATCATATTTGTTGGTCAGCAAGTAATTTGTCAAATTTTGAGCTGCCTTCAGATGACTACATTACTAAGCAGATTATGAAGTCTAAGACTTCTACCTGTTCACTTGATCCTTTACCTACTGTTTAAGTTAAGTCTTGTAACCATTCAGTTTCCTCTATTATTACAGCCATAGTGTGTTCTTCATTATCAAGTGCTACTGTCCCTTCATCTTTAAAAACGGCTTCTATCACTCCAATTCTCAAAAAGACTGGTGTTGATCCTAACGATTTAAATAATTACAGGCCTATTTCTAACCTACCTTTTATTTCAAAAATACTTGAAAGAACCGTAGCAGCTCAACTTGAATCACATCTGCAAAGTAGTGATATTTATGAGCATTTTCAGTCAGGTTTTCGACCCAAACATAGTACAGAAACAGCTCTTGTTAAGGTTATAAATGATCTTCTCCTAGCTGCTGATTCTTGTTTTCTGTCTATTCTTATTATTTTAGATATTAGTGCTGCTTTTTGATACTATTAGTCATTCAGTATTATTGGAAAGGCTGGCTTGCATAGGAATAGCTGATAATGCACTTCTCTGGTTCTCATCATATTTAAGTGGCAGAAAACAGTTTGTGCAGATTAAGAATATACAATCAGATTCTGTTTCAGTTACACATGGCGTTCCACAGGGGTCGGTCTTGGGTCCGCTTTTATTTATCATTTATATTCTAACTCTTGGTCGTATTTTTCGCTCTTATGGTATTAATTTTTACGCTGACGACACACAAGTGTATATTTCTACAAAACCTACTGTTTCTTATCCTCCTCCTGACCTCACTAAATGTTCGCAGGATGTTAATATTTGGATGACCAATAATTTTTTAAGTTAAATACTAACAAAACCGAAGCCCTTCTTGTGATTTCTAGTTCTGTTTTCTCTAAAACTCAATCCTTTACCCTATTTATTGATAATTGTCTAGTCAATTTTTCTACCCAGGTGAAAAGCCTTGGGGTTATATTCGATGGTTTGCTTTCGTTTGGTTCTCATATTAGTAATATTTCACGTTCTGCATTTTTTCATTTACGCAATATTGCTAAACTTTGTTCTTCACTTTCTCAAGATAGTACTGAAGTACTTATTCATGCATTGGTTACATCTAGGATCAATTATTGCAATTCTCTTTTAGTTGGCATTCCTGAAAAGCAATTTCAACGATTACAGTTAATCCAGAATTCAGCAGCTAGGATAGTTACTAACTCACGTACTTTTGATCATATATCTCCAATTCTTTTTCAGCTGCATTGGCTTCCTGTTCATTATCGTGTTCATTTTAAAATGTTACTTCTAACATACAAAGCTCTTCATAATCTGGCATATCATTATCTCTCAGATCTTCTTCATTTGTATACTCCTTTGCGCTCTTTGAGATCATCTTCTGCAGACCTATTGTCTGTTCCAAAGTTCAAGATGAGTTCCTTTGGTGGTAGGGCTTTTAGTTGTGCAGCGCTGAAATTATGGAATTCTTTACCTTTGCACATTCGCCAGCTGGACTCAATTTCCCATTTTAAAGCTCAGATAAAAATGTATTTGTTTAGAATAGCTTTTAATGATTTGCTTGTTTAATGTGTTAGATGTTATAATGTTTGTGTTTTATGTTTTGTATTTACTGTACGGTGTCCTTGAGTGTCTTGAAAGGCGCCTATAAATAAAATGTATTATTATTATTATTATCTTTATATATTGATTTCCGGTGAGTCTGTAATACACGGGGCAAGAAGTCTCTGTATGTCTTGTGTACTGGACTGTGAAGTTAAGTGTATTTGTGCTATATGTTATTGTGGGCCGAAGATTAATTTACACGTGTGGACAATAAAGATGTTCAATGTTCAATAATGTCAATATATTATATATGCTGCTGTATGCTGTACTCTAGTATTTTATGTTTATGTTTAATCATTTATTTTGAATTATTTTGGACCTTTTATACCATTTTGAATTCTGAAAAATGAAATTGTTTTGTTACTTGAAATGTTATTGAGTCAAAAAAAATTAAGTATAAAGATAATATTTGGTCCCTTATCATGTACTTAGTAGCCTTAACTACTATGTACTTACATAATAAATAAATAAGTAATAATAATAAATATAAATAAATAAATCAATGCACTTATTGTGTTCATATTGTGTTGTAAAACACTTTTGAGGTGGGATATTTCTGAGGTTAGGGACAGGTTTGGCAGTATGAGCAGATTTGAGGGGGGGGGGGCACCGTGTAAACTATAAATGTAATTACATAAATTAATTACAGATGTGACTACATGCAGTTTTGTATTATCATTATTATTTATTTAAGAGCAATGTAAAGACGTGTGTACACAATAAGTGCATTATATCAAATTATTAATTTTGAGTGTAAGTACATAATATTTAAGGCCACCTAATATAAATTGGGACCAAATCTTTTAAATGGATTGTGAAGAAATACAGTTTAACATAATTAAATATATAAAAATATATTGTAAATAGCTTAAACTTGATCTTAAGCATATCTTGAAATATGCTTAATATATTTATTGTTTAAAAATAATAAATGTAATATGCATTTAGTATAGCACAATTTAAATATATTTCCTTTGCACCTGGGCTGCTGGACTACAGCAGAAGTGAAACTGATGTGTTTCAGTCCAGATCATGTAACCAATCAAACAGTGACTCTGGGAGTGTGGGCTGAAAATCATTTGCATTGTCAGGGTGGAGTGATTGTGATCCTCTCAGAATAGAGCAGCTCTGTCTCCAGAGACCATGTTCAAACCCAAAGAGCTTTATTTGACTAGATTTACTGAAAACACCTGAACAAACACTACATGCATCGTCATCTGTTAGTTGAATGATGTTGTCAGACACAAATGGAGTTTGTTGAGAAGCTTTATTGAATGTTGCAGCAAACACAGCAGATTGAAAGATCAGCCAGTGCTTTGACACTAGAGCTCTCTTTCAGTATTGAGTTGTAAATGACTACAGCTGCAGCACTAGACTCATGTGAATCCTGCCTGACACAGGACACTCAGATACGACTCATCTTCAGGAGAGAGCAGCGCTCACTGGAGAAACATCAGCACAGCGAGCGACTAACAGAGACTCTTGTGGAACGAGACCTCATGAAGAGCTTCAGCATGTGTTACTCTGCAGACGTACAGCTCTCCCGCTTCCCAGCGTGCTTTGCTGAGGGTCAGGACGCTACTGCGGCTGTAGCGGCCGTCCTGCTCGCTCTCTGCGCTGGTCACAACCCCCTCGGTGACCTCTGATCCGTCCAGTGTCCAGCTCACCAGCGCCCCCTGTGGAGAGTAAGAGCTGAGCAGGCAGAGCAGTGCGGCTGATTCTCCAGAGATCTGCAGAGAAGAGGGCGGCAGCAGAGACACTGAGGCCTTCACTGTGGGACCAGCTGCAGGAGACAAACACAACACATTCACAAACACACAGAAAACTAAAAAACACTTCATACATTTCAATGAAACCTCATAAAAGAAGCGAAACATATTAATATATTTACTGCTTTAACTCCAGTAGTTTTATATCTCTAAATAATGACTTTGCATTTTAGTTAGGTGAGATATTCAACTCAAAACTCAATTTCAAACAGAGATTTTGTGACTACAAATGATTTCACTGGAATTAGAAATTAATCAACTGAGTTATATTGATGTATAAACTCTGCTTGTATTAAAATGCACTGAATTATAATCACAACATGAGCAAAACAGATTCAAAATCATTTATTGATCTATAGAAATTAGCTCCATTTAAATTTTAAAGTATATATTTTTCATTTAATCTATTTTTTCTATGTATAATATACTTGTGATAAACTAATACAATCAAGACTGAGCCACATTATGAAAAATTGAATAATTCAGTTCTTCTGAATATCTAAACGTCACAATATTTTAGATTAAATATGTGCTGTAAAACTATATTTATAAAATATAGTTTTACAGTAAATCTATATTTATAAAATGTGTAAAAATTAGCAATTTGTTCATAAATTAACGTTAATTAATACATTAATTAATATTAACTAACAATGAGCAATACATTTTTTTACAGTATTTATTAATCTTAGTTATCATTGATTAATAAAGGTGAGACAGAAGCAGACTCAGAGAGTGAGGAAGAGACAACTTTATCAAAACATCTACAATAAAGTCTGAAATTATTACAGTGCTGTCTTCTCTTTTAATTTTCAGTCAAATGTTATTGAACAATAATGTTTTTAAAGAAGTCTCTTCTGTTCATCAAGCCTGCATTTATTTGATCGAAAATACAGCAAAAACATAACATTCTGAAATAGTTTTACTGTTTAATTCTATTTAATATTCTATTTGAATATATTTATTCCTGTGAAGCTGAATTTTTTGCATCATTACTCGAGTCACACGATCCTTCAGAAATCAGATTCTTATGTGCTGCTCAAAAACATTTATTATTATTATTATTATTATGTTGAAAACAGCGGAGTAAAATTGTTTTCAGGTTTCTTTGATGAATAGAAAGTTCAGAAGAACAGCATTTATCTGAAATAGAAATCTTTTGTAACAATATAAATTATTTTTTCATTATAAAGTCTTTATCATCAAGTATTTTTGCTAAATAATGTGATTAATTTCTATAACTTCTTTCCAATAGATGTATACTGAATGGTTATAGTGTATAAATGCTGATCTTTGGATGTTTCTATAAGAATCCTGAAAAAAATCTACTCAACTGTTTTAAATATTTATAATAATAATAATAATGATGATTTCTGAAGGATCATGTGATATTGAAGAGTGATGATGCTGAAAATTTAGCTTTGTTCACCGTAATAAATTACATTTTAAAACATAATCAAATATAGAAATCAGTTATTTGAAATAGTACAAATATTTACAAAATGTTGCCCCCCCCTTAGTGCCCCTGTTTTTGGTTTGGGCCACTGCCCCTCAAAATGTCTGCGCATGGCCCTGATGTCTTCTCAGGTCCATTATTATTAGCAGATAAAACTTTGGATTTTAATACTGTATTAGTAAATGCTGCAATTAATTTGCGAGATTAATTACAATAGTTTTTCATTGTTAGTTCATGTTAACTAATGTGGTTAACTAATATTAACAAATTAAAGATTATTGTAAAGTTTTACCAAAATATTATTGTTAGATTTTTTTTCTGGTTCAATTAAAAATAAAAATAATAATAATAATAATTGTACACAATCTAAATTGTACGTTTGCAGTGGATAATTAAAATAGAGACTTACCGAGCAGCAGTTTAGTTCCTCCACCGAAAGTGCACCACAGTGACACAATCTAATGAAGCGGTCGAACAAAAACCTCTATTCCACTCGAGTGAACACAAACTCCAGAAACAACACTTCACACACTGACAGCACAAACACCACAGATGATGATAACACTCAATAATATAGTTCCGTCGTGAATATTATATAATATAATATAAATTAATAAAATAAATGAATCATGGCTGATAAATATTTCTGAAGAGGGTGATTATAAAAAGGTTTTTGTGTCGTGCTGCATTCAGTGTAAAGTTATTATTTTGTTATGCTATACTTTATTTAAAGGTGATGTTGTTGCAGTAATAATAATTACATTAAACTTACTTTGGGATTATAGTTAGGGTTTTGGTTTAACTACTTGAAATTATGCATAATCTACGGTTGTTATAGTAAGTACCGTACATGTAACAGTTGTAACGACATCTACTTAAATAATCTGTTGTAAATCCTGCCCACTTGTTTGCATCGTCAGCACATGCTTCAGTGCTCTGAGTGTTTATAGTGCTGTGTGTTTAACACTTCATGACTGAGACCAGAACACAATCTTCATCATCACACAAGACAAAACAACTACAATGAACAACATCATCATCTTTATCTGGACCATTGCAGTACTTATTCAAGGTGGAATATTACGCTTTGATATGAATAATAAGCTATAGTTAATTATTACCATTTTAATATAGGCTATCAATATTCTGCTTTAAATGTGATTTATTGACAAACTGACTTTCTTTTCTCTTCTTCAGAATCCAGAGGAGTCACTCTAACTCAACCTAAAGTTAAAACTGTCCAGCTTGGTCAAACAGCTACAATAGAGTGTAATATAGATGTAGGAATATACAGCAACGCCTTATACTGGTCTCAGCAGAAACCTGGAGAAGCTCCTAAACTCCTCATTTATTACATAAACACCCTCCAGTCAGGAACTCCATCTAGATTCAGTGGCAGTGGAACAGTAAATACTGGAAAAGATTTTACTCTGACCATCAGTGGAGTCCAGACTGAAGATACAGGAGATTATTACTGTCAGAGTTATCACAGTGGTCCAGTGTTCACACAGTGATAAAGAGTCGTACAAAAACCTCCGTCAGTCAGAGTCACAGTGACTGCACTGATACAGCTGAGAGATACTGCAGCTGCTGATGGAGGATCACAAACAACACAATGACACTATTTATGAGACTATTTGTTTATTTGATATATTTGTGAAGCAGCAGGCAGAGTGAGGATCTGAATCCATGTGCAGAGATGTATTAGGTGAAACAAGAAGAGATCAGTCAAAACCAGGCGATGGTCAAACACAAGGCAAACAGGCAGAGAAGCAAACGAAACGCAGGGGTCGAAATATTACAAAACCCAGAGTCATAAAACCAAGACTGTGTCCAAAACAGAGTTCCTTCGCTCCGCGTCCAAAGTATTTCAGTATGTTTTAAATATCACAATTCTCTTCATAACATATTTATTAAAAGAAGAAAATAAACAAAATAACAGGAGCGTTTCAAAGTGGCTTATTGGACACTAGTGTGAAAACTTTTTAATAACATATTAACAGTTAATAACATGGTTGTCAGCATTAAAAGGCATAATTTCTGCAAATTTAGTTTGTGATGAAAATAACAGTAAGTTTTCATCAGTTATTTTATCTTCGGATCGCTACATTTCTTACAGATTTCTGCTCATCTGAAATCATATACAGATGAAGTAACACTGTAAGATTATATTTGTTTGATGCATTATTGAGAGAGCGACTGCGTGTGAACAAGTGTTGTAGTACTTGTTTAAATCATGCTTTCACCTGAAAATATTCAGTATCTAGAAGGACAAACAAATTCCTTGAAGTATAACTTCCCGCTCACGTCATCATAGCTTTCACATTCTTTCTGATTGGATTGATCCTTCTCTATCAAGCTTGCTAAATATGTTTAACGTGAATTTTTGCTAAATATGCAGTTATATTACGGGCCTTTGGCATGAATTGTACTCGTGTTGATCCTTCTCTATCAAGCTTGCTAAATATGTTTAACGTGAATTTTTGCTAAATATGCAGTTATATTACGGGCCTTTGGCATGAATTGTACTCGTGTTGGAGTGAGTGAAAACCATGACGCTCCGACTCTTAACAAATCCATTCCTCTCTCCATTTTAAATCACACCATCACCCCGCGCTTCGCTCACATACTACACTGCTCAGAACTGCAGAGCAAAACAAGCAATATTTCACAGTGATGCTGTGTCTGACTTCAGGTGAATGCTTCATAACAGTGAATCATTTTGCTTTTTTTTTTCTCCCATACCAAATACTTTTCACCTACTGTTTTTCAAATACTATATATTATTATTTTGGTTATTGGACACAGCATGAGTGAAGAAGGAGTCGGGTTTAAATAGGCCGCTCTCATTAGCCTTGAGTGTGAGCGCAGGTGCAGCCTCCGTGTTGCCAGATCCAGCTATTATAAGCATTTTTGGACTTGTCTTTTTCACTTAACTTATAAGGCCCTAAATGGTTTAGCTCCTGCTTACCTAACTAATCTACTATCACGCTAAAATCCAACCCGCTCCTTAAAGGTCGCACAACGCTGGACTCTTGGTAGTATCTAGAATAACAAAGTCCACTAAAGGAGATATAACTTTTTCATATTTGGCTCCCAAACTCTGGAATAGCCTTCCTGATAATGTTCGGGGTTCAGACACACTCTCTCTGTTTAAATCTAGATTAAAGACGCATCTCTTTAGCCAAGCATTCATATAATGCATCTCACAATCTTGTACTGCAGTTATAGCTGATCAAATGCACATTATTATGCTTTTGCTTGGGTTGAACAACCGCTACGCTAATTATGTCTCTATTTATTTCTCTGTTTCTGGATTAACATCTCGTGGTAACTAGGAATTACACAAGCTTCAGTCTGGATCCAAGCATTAAATGATCTGAGATGACCGAACACCTGAGAAGAGACGATGACAACCCCTCGGACAATATACAGAATTAACCAAACTTTGCCATAAGTTAAATATATGAAGTTTCTAGAACACAGATCTGAAGAACCAATAGTTTACAGACGAAATGAAATACACAGACACTAGCCATGAAGAAGTCTATGCTATGTCATTCAGTATGGTATTTACATTTTCATAAATAATACTAAAAACACAAGAGCAGTAGACAATGTTATCAGCTACATAGCAAAGGTTATTAATAAAAATGATAACAGTAATATGTGTTGTTGCATGAATAATAAACAACTGATAAAATGATCCACTCCTAACTATAGTAAAGTATTAAACGTTTTGATGAAATAGCGTATGATTTAAAAATGATTATCCCTCCAAAACAGAGAAAACATCTTTCACAAACATCTACATGTCTGTCTCTTTTAAAGTGTTTATAGTGTATTTAATGAGTTGTATTTGTAGGGGTTATTATAGCACAATTCAGTAACACTTTCTATGAAGCCTGTATTTATGATACATTATAAAGGTATTCTTAAGGTATTATAATGAATGCATAATGCATTATAAATAACTTTATAATATGTTGTTTCATCTCATGAATATTCATAAGAACAGTTTTAATGTATCATAATAGTTATTTATTTGTGGTTATAGCTTTCAAGAGAATGATGATTTATAACGCAATGAACACGATCCATCCGCTTAAGTTAAAATGATTATTTTTATCATAGTTATAATGTATTATAAGTCTCATATCTTACCACGTTACTTATGTTACTGTACTTAAAGCAGACAAAGACCACTTATAATTAATAATAATAACAATACAGTTTTTTCTCAAACAGCCATAAGATCAGATGTCAGATCAGATGAATATGTAATATGACACATTTGCTTTGATAAGTAACTCTTTAACTACACGTGAACGAGCAGTCATGAGAGTATTAGTGGTGTGTCTGCTGAATATAATGTATGCTAACACTTTATTTTGATGATTCCTCAACAGATAAACTGAGTATAGGAACATTCTACTACCCTACTTAAGTCTACTAATACAATTAGTTTTATATATATATATATATAAACATTGCACTCAAGAGATGAAGTAAGGTAATGTGCAGATCTTAAATAAACAATGTCAAGATATGTTATAGCACATTATAAATGAAGTAGATTTAATATGGTGTTCATTGTTTGTTATAAATAATCATACTCTTAAAAGTTACAACCACAAATATGTAAGTGCTACAATGTATTATAATTGTTGTTATGATTATTCATTAGATTTTATAACACATTATAAGGTTTTTTATAATGCATTATGCATTTATTATAATGCCATACGGATACCCTTATAATGTATTATAAATACAGGCTTCATAGAAAGTGTTACCCACAATTATTTAACAAACTTTGTTAAATTATTGTTAAATTACAAAAAATGATTTTGATCAGTAATGAACACTGAAATAACTATGAAAATTATGCAAATCATTCTTATTACATCAATTCTATTGTAGATTAATATTGGTTTGCTTGATCTTTAAATTTTGATGACATTTCACGTCACTTCACGTAGGATGAACCGAAATCCCATTGTCTGACTTTTTTGTTGGCAAAGTCACTTATGATGTCTTTGAAGTCCAGCGGTCTTCTTAGCTGGCTTTCAATTGAAAGGCTATTAAACCTCTTCTGAGTTTGGGTAGACCTGAGATAGTTTTTGACAAGCTTCAACTTGCTGAAAGCCCTTTCTGCACCAGAAACAGAGACAGGTAAAGAGCAGAAGATGTGCACTGCAATGCACACTTCTCCAAAAATGCTCTGGAGCTGCATCCTGTAAATTAAATTCAGCAGATCGAGAGGACACTGGCAGTCTACAAATGTGGCATTATACACAGACTTAAGATGCCTAACTTCATTTCCAAAGCCTGCTGTGAGATCCTGTGTATATTTGCTTACTAATGAGTGGCAAGCTGAGTGAATCTGATCTTCTTCTAAATCTTTTAACTTTTAGCAGTGGTTTTAAAGTGGGTATCCAACGCAGAGATTATATTATCCAATGCCACAAAGAAAACATTGTTTCGAAATCGATTTTCCTCTGTCTCTTGCTGATTAGTGTCCTCTGAACTCTGACTTTCATCTGCAAACCACTTTCTCCTTCTCTTGTGGCTGACTGGACACCCCCTGGGCACATCCATAGCTTCTGCAATGAGGGAGGCTTCTGCAAAAAGATTATCCCATGAGTTACGCAAAACCTCCATCTCTTCTTTCAGTGCCTGTATGTTGCTTATTTCAACTTCCATTGAAATGTTTCCTGATTACAGAATTAGGGTTCTGTCTTCAATGGACTGCAAGATTTTCTTCCATAGAGTGAGAAGAACGATGGCTTTGAAGGACATGAAGTACTATTTTAGACCACTGACCTCTGACCTAGCTTCATTGGTTAAACTGCACTTTGCAAGTATGGTGTCCAGTGCTTTTATGATTGATGGGAAGTGGTTTGCAACAGGTTTAACTGCAGCTATGCGTGCACTCCACCTGGTCTCTGACAAACGTTGAAGGGAGCAGCCAGTCTTACTTTTAAGGATTTCCCACCGCTCTGGACTTGCACTAAAGAGACTGTATAAGCAGTTCAAACAGCCCAATAATGTTGACACATCAGGACATGACTCTGCTGCTTGTACACCAACATTCCTTCTGAATCCTTGGGCATAACAATGATCAGGTCTATCTGACTGGCAGTGGCTAGCTTTCTAACAATCACCTCACGTTCATGATCTGTAAACCTCTCTGGCCATAATCCTGGATCAGTTGTCAAAAAATCTTAATTCTCGCCTACATTTCGCCTTGCACTTGCTGAGTCTGAGCTGTCTGTGACTGTCTTGACTGCTGCTACTTTCAGCTTCTGTATTTTGACCTTCACTAACTGATGTTGGCCTATTTTCATGCATCTGTTCAGTTGAGGGACCTGCCTCTGTAGACAACAAATACCATGACTCCATGAATATACCATGAATATCACAAATAAACCATTACTTTGCAGTTCATTTCAGTTAAAATACACGTGACTAGAAATAATAAAGTGATTCCCTGACAAGTCAATATATCCACAGAGTATCGTCTGCACTGACCCTCCAAGTCATCTTTGGAAAATGGCTGCGAGTCAGACGATGACACATCTGATGCTGCAGAACATTATAAAAAATGAATATCACATCACTTTAAAGATGTAAACCTTTTATTTTAAAGTTAATTAAATAGATAATTTATCTATATTTTATCTAATTTATTTTATTCTATAGTTTATTTAAATTATTTATTCATTTATTTTAATGCCATTTAAGCCATAACTTATGAAATACTAAAGACGTCATACACTTATTTAAGACAAAGTAATAAAAAAAAACTACCAAAAGACAAAGCAGAAATTATTAAATAACAATAAAAACTTTTTTAAAGGACCAGCAATATAATAGTTTTTCCCACCAGCCTGTTATAATTCGTAAATCAAAAAGTAAAAATTCAGAAACAGATAACAATGCAATCTTACGGTGACGTAATACTGCCACACACATATGTTTTCCACTCAATTATGTCTTTTTTTATGAGATTTCTTCCCGTCAAAACGACATATTTTCTCGTTATAACGAGATTTTTTCTCGTTAAAACGCCATATTTTCTCGTTATAACAACATATTTTTCTCGTAATAACGTCATCTTTTCTCGTTATATGTGAATTAGCTCCGCTCAAAATTGTGTTGTTTTTTTTTTTTCTACTTTTACCTCCCTTTTTATACGTGTAACGTCTGCAATGATTATGTACGACAAGAGAACACTTTTGGACATTGGACAGCGTTACACTAACCTGATCCAGGACACTTTATACACAGATCCAGCGTGGCCATTGGAGATTCTTCGGAGCACCGAAGCTGACAAAGGCCGCCTCAATAATACCAGGAGGCGAAAGAAACACCGCGGGAAACGTGCTGGAATCCGCAACAGACTGAGGAAAAGGGCTCACAGTCCCCCTCTACCGAGTATTTTGCTCGCCAATGTCCAATCCTTGGATAATAAGATGGACGATCTTAGAGCCAGGATTAGTTTCCAACGGGACATCAGAGACTGTAACATCATTTGTTTGACCGAAACATGGCTCACTCCCTCGGTCCCGGACAACGCTGTAACGCCGTCT
Organism: Oxygymnocypris stewartii; assembly: GCA_003573665.1. Taxonomy (NCBI): domain Eukaryota; kingdom Metazoa; phylum Chordata; class Actinopteri; order Cypriniformes; family Cyprinidae; genus Oxygymnocypris; species Oxygymnocypris stewartii. The sequence goes on along the minus strand of QVTF01024081.1, from coordinate 387,511 downwards.
GACAACTTCTCTGTTTTACGGATGGACAGAACAGCCGAGGCCGGAAAAACCAAAGGTGGTGGAGTGTGTTTCTTCATTAACAAGAAATGGTGTGACCCCAGGAACATCTCCATTCTGTCGCGCTCCTGCTCGCCTCATCTAGAACATCTCTCCATTATCTGCCGCCCATTTTATCTGCCCCGGGAATTCTCATCAACCGTCGTTACTGCCGTGTATATAGCAGCTTGGCTTTGTCTAAACTACACGATGAACTCAGCGGATATATCAACATATATCCTGACGCTCCATGTATCGTCGCGGGGGACTTTAACAAGGCTAACCTCAAAAAGGTCATCCCTAACTTTCATCAGCACATATCCTGTCCAACCAGAGGACTGAATACACTCGATCATTGCTACACCCAATTCAAAAATGCCTACAAAGCCCACTAACTGCCGGCGATTGGAAAATCAGACCATGCCGCCATCTTCCTCACACCGGATTATAAACAACGGATCCTTCAAGAACCCCCGGTGGAGAGGGAAGTGACGCGCTGGTCCTCCCACTCTGAAGCTACGCTACAGGCGTCTCTTGATGACGTCGACTGGGACATGTTCCGGGCGAGTTCATCTGACGTCAGCGAATTCACGGAGGTAGCATTAAGCTTCGTAAACACACTAACCGAACAGGCCACTGAAACGGTTACAATAAAGACTTTCTCAAATCAGAAGCCGTGGGTGGACAGAACAATTCGTGACGCGGTTAACCATCGAACTGCCGCATACAATGCCGGTATTCTGTCAGGAAACATGAGTGAGTACAAGTCATCTTGTTATGCTCTCCGTCGTGCAGTAAGAGCCGCTAAACGCCGATACAGTGAGAGAATTGAATCACATTTCCAGCTCAATGACTCTCGACGCATGTGGCAGGGACTAAAGACCATCTGTTCCTCTGGAAACAACAACTCTGTGGAGGTGAGAGCAGACCCGTTGCTAGCCGTAGAGCTAAACAACTTCTACGGCCGCTTTGAATGCAATGGCGGCGCGATTCTGCCGAGTAGCGCGTCAGGAAGCAGCAGACAGAGCAGCAATGATTATGCTATCAGCCTTTCAGAGGATGATGTTCGGAGAGAACTAAGGAGAGTGAACGTCAGAAAAGCAGCAGGACCCGATGGGATTACTGGCCGCGTTCTGAGGTCCTGTGCTGATCAGCTTGCTGGTTTGTTTACATCCATATTTAATGAGTCCCTCGCTACCTCTGTGGTCCCCACCCCCTTTAAAAAATCTGTCATTATCCCTGTGCCCAAGAACAGTAAACCCTCTTGCCTGAATGACTATCGTCCAGTTGCCCTTACATCGACAGTCATGAAGGTTTTTGAGAGACTTTTAAAGAAACACATTTGCTCCTCCATCCCTGCTACTTTGGACCCTCTTCAGTTTGCCTACCGGCCAAATAGGTCTACTGATGATGCCATCTCTCAGGTACTGCACTCCTCCCTCACTCACATTGACAGCAAAAATGGCAATTATGTCAGGCTGCTATTCATTGACTATAGCTCCGCTTTCAATACTATAGTCCCCACCAAGCTGGCTGTTAAACTCTCAGACCTCGGCCTAAACACTTCACTTTGTGACTGGATTCAAGATTTCCTCACCGCCAGACCACAAGTGGTGAAAGTCGGCCAGTTCACCTCCAACTCCATCACGCTGAACATAGGAGCCCCACAGAGCTGTGTCCTGAGCCCCCTGCTATACTCTCTATACACCCACGACTGCGTGTCCTCTCACAGCTCCACATCTATCATTAAATTTGCTGATGATACTGTGGTCCTGGGCCTCATTAACAACGATGACGAGACCGCATACTTGGATGAGGTGGAGAGACTTACATCATGGTGCCAGGACAACTGCCTCTTTCTGAACGTGAGCAAAACCAAAGAGCTGATCGTGGACTTCAGGAAGAGACAGCAGCGGCCCTACACTCCTCTTATGATCAGTGGGACCCCTGTGGAGAGGGTGAGCAGCTTCAAGTACCTCGGTGTAAACATCTCCGAGGACCTGACATGGACTACATACATTCAAACTCAGGTTAAGAAAGCCAGGCAAAGGCTGTACCATCTGCGACAGCTGAGGAAATTCAGGGTCTCACCAGCTATCCTGAAAACTTTCTATTCAGGGGCCATAGGAAGTGTTCTGACTCAGTGCATCTCAGTGTGGTATAATAATACCACAAACCAGGACTGCAAAGCTCTACAGAGAGTCGTGCGCTTAGCTGAGCGCATCTCAGGATCTACACTCCCCTCTCTGCAGGGCATCTACCTCAAACGCTGCAGAAGCAGAGCTGCTAAAATCATCAAAGACTCAAACCACCCCGGTAACCATCTTTTCCGTTTACTGCCATCTGGCAGGCGCTACAGGAGCTTGATGGCAAAGACAGAGAGACTGAGGAAGAGCTTCTTCCCTCAGGCCATCAGGCTCCTTAACACAATCTCTGTTCCATAAACTTTCACAAGACTCATTATTATCTGTAAGAAAAAAAAGAAAAAAAAACATTCATATTCTCATCATCCATATTGCCGCTATGTGTGCATACCCAGTACAACCCGTTGCACATCCCTCTCATCCCTCCTGTTTATACTAATATTTATTAAGTCCCATATACTGTTTTTGCACATCCAATTTGTTTTGCACATCTTACTGTTTTGCACTTTTCATTATTCTATTGCACATTTTACTTTTTATTTCTTTTTTTTACCTATATATATATATATATATATATATATATATATATATACTCTTGTGTGGTGTTACTTTATATAATTTAAATGTTTTTTTTTTATTTTTTTTATTCTTTGCACTGTCCACTGAGCGGACCTGATTTGACCTACATTTCACTTTTGATTATACCCTGTATAATTTATCATGTGACAAATAAAGAAACCTTGAACCTTGAACCTATAACGACATATTATTCTCGTAATAATGACATATGTCATAAAAACGATACGTTTTCCGTTATAATAGATACATGTTAGGGCTGAACTGAGCGATTGTCACGCTGCTCAGTCTGTCATAAACGAGGATCTGCACGCTGCTGAATTGAAATACACTGTTTTAAATGTATTTAATGTAATGGGTTTAATCGTAGCAGCATGTTTATTAGGATTAATCTCCAATCTGTCTACAATACTATCCAATAAAAGCACTCAGACCCATGACTTTTTTAGGCTATATATGATCAGATCAAAACAGTTATTTTTGAATAATTAACTCTGGGCTTGGAATATTTATTAACTCAGGATTTTGTGATCGCAGATCAACGCCTTACCAACTGAGCTACTGAATCTCAGTAAAATTTGTTGTACTTTTCATAACCAGACAAAGTTTTTTTCTCTCATTTTCAATAGACATAATTCAGTTTGGCTTTATATCCTATCGTTCTCATTTATTCTGTTGTCATGTGCTGATATAATACTTTTTATAGAAATATATTTGATGATCTGTGACCTCTGAGGTGACCTTTGACCTCTTTTGTTCTTCATTTGCAGCTCAATCCTCATGGATCATAAAATCAAACATTTCTCGTGCACACTAATCAATCTTTAGTAAAATTGTCTTTCATTAAAGTATGTTTGAGGTTACTCGCATGCTCATCACACGGTTAGAAAATCTGCATTCTGTGCCGGAGCAAGAGCACCGATCAACGGCAACAACGACATACAAACTGTGTGTATCTGCAGCTTGTACTGTTGAGTGCACCATGTGACTACATTGTTCAAGAACTTCAGTAACCTCCATGAAAAACATCCTCTTGTCATATTTCCACATAGACCAGCACATTAAAACAAAACCAGCTGCATGGATGACGTAACATTAGTTAATATGTAAAATCAAAATACTACAATATGGGTTTGTTAGCAGCTCAAGCTGTTGTAAATCCTGCCCACTTGTTTGCATCGTCAGCACACGCTTCAGTGCTTTGAGTGTTTATAGTGCTGTGTGTTTAACACTTCATGACTGAGAGCAGAACACAATCTTCATCATCACACAAGACAAAACAACTACAATGAACAACATCATCATCCTCATCTGGACTCTGACTCTCTGCATTCAGGCTAAATATTTGTACAAATAACATTACACACATCTTATGTACAGTCCAAGAACCTAATAACTAAATATCTAAATTGTCTTATTTCAGAGATCCTGGGACAAGTGAAAGTGACTCAGAATCCAGAAATAAAATCCATCAAACAAGGAGAAACTGTTACAATCAGCTGTAAAACCAGTCAGCCGATTTCTGGTTGTAGTGACTGTGTGTCTTGGTATCAGCAGAAACCTGGAGAAGCTCCTAAACTCCTCATTTATTATATAAAAACCCTCCAGTCAGGAACTCCATCTAGATTCAGTGGCAGTGGATCAAACTATGGAAGTGATTTCACTCTGACCATCAGTGGAGTCCAGACTGAAGATACAGGAGATTATTACTGTCAGAGTGCACACTATCCAAACAGTAAATATGTGTTCACACAGTGATAAAGAGTCGTACAAAAACCTCCGTCAGTCAGAGTCACAGTGACTGCACTGATACAGCTGAGAGATACTGCAGCTGCTCTACAACACACAACACTGATCAACACAAACACTAATCACACAATATCATTATAACAGAAATATTATATTCCTGAAGAAAACAAGTCAGTGTTTTAATATGATCATCATGTTTTAGGTGTAATAAATGATCCGTCAATCAAACTGAACAGACTGCATTCAGTCACTTCTTCTGTCTTTTAAGAAATATGTTTAAGACAAGCATACTTTAAGTGAAGTTTTAGTGTATTTACATAAAACACGTATTTTACTCTTTCTTAAAGTATATTTTATGTTTAGCTAAATTAAGCAGCTTTTAGTGGGTTTAAAGTATTAGTTATTTATAACCATGTGTAGATCTGCTGCAATTTATTTTAAATATGTACGTAATGAACGTGCTTCAGTTTGTTTTCAAAAGTAAGATATACATTTTTTAATGTATATTAATGTATTATTTTTATTAATTTTAATATATTTTATGAATCACATTAATTCACTACTATGCAAGTATACTACTAGAGATATATGTGCTATATGCTATACATGCATTCTTGTATAAACCTACAATGTTTATTAATAATACTTAGTTATTTATCCTTTTTTGTGTTATTAGTCTATCTGCCACTCTCAACTCCGTTAAGGCTGCCGCTACTCACCGGTCTTTTGTTTTACTCTCTTTTTATATTTGGATGTTTTAAGTTGGGACATTTATCAAGCATGTGCTGCACTATTGAACTGGTTTTAACTTTGGACCTTCGAATTTTGCGATTGTTGCGACCTGTGGTCTGACATCCTGATTTTCCAGTGGAGAACTGAAAGGACTGGCGTTTGTAGCCCGACTTCACTGGTGACTTCCTTGGCTCCGTTGGTCTGCCTATCCTAGTACTACAAGATTTCATCATCACGTGGTTGCTTAAGCTGTTGCTATGGATCATTTTTTCTTCCGCTGTGATCAGCGCCGCTCCTCGACTGATGTACTCGGCGGCAGACCTGCACAAATTAAGAATCGTAACTAAACCTCCGCCGACCGAAATACATTCATCGTGGGTCTCGTCGGAATATCCGAATCACTTCTACTAATTCTGATCATAGTGGACAAATTTGGTCATTTTGGTCTACTACCCCAAGACTGCCTAATAACGCTGGGAGGTCTGTTGACCATGAAGCGCTTACTCCGTCCCCCAGGTCAGAGTATGCCTTCTGCACTCCACTTTGGACTTTTTAATGGTCGGTCACTCAACAATAAGACGTCTCTTATTCATGAACTTATTGAGGACCAACTTATTGATTTTATGTGTGTGACTGAGACTTGGCAGAAGCCGAATGATTATTTTTATTGAAATCAAACAGTTCCATCAGGATATGAATATATATGTAAACCTCGTTATTCTGATAAGGGGGGTGGCCTTGCACTTATTTATCGTGACAGACATAAAGTCTGTCCGATTTCGCTATCAGAGCCATCAACTTTTGACATTTTGGCTGTGCAACTTAAAGGTGCGACTCCCACTGTTCTTGTCATGATTTATAGGCCACCAAAGGCATCTACTATGAATGCTTTTTTAGTGAATTTTCTACAATTTTAACATATCTGTGTACCTTGTCTCCGAATATAATTTTGATGGGAGATTTTAACATTAATTTTGATAATATTGCCAGCACTCAATATAATGATTTTAAATTGATTCTGGACAGTGCTGACCTTGTGCAATTTGTTAATTTTCCAACACACAATAAGGGACATATTTTAGATCTTGTATGCTGTTCTGGTGTTATGCCTTATAATTTTACTTCAACTGTATCTCCTATTTCAGATCATAAGCCTATATTTTTTAATATTTCTCTTTTTTTGGCAAGCGTAAAACCTCAACGCTCTGTCTCATTTCGTAATATCAAAAATATTGACCTTAATGTTTTGGATGAAATGATTGATTACTCCGTAAACCAGTGCTACTTTCTACTTCTACATATGATTTGGTATGTTTTTATAATAACAGTTTGTCTCAAATACTTGACACTGTGGCTCCTATGAGGACCCGCATTGTATCCTTTGTTAACCCTGCTCCTTGGTATAATTTTGAACTTCGTCATCAAAAGGCGTTAGGTCGTCGATTGGAGAGACTATGCAAAAGAACTGGTCTTGAAGTACATAAACAGATGTATTCTGAGCATCTGGTTTCCTACAAGGTTGCACTAGAAAAAGCAAAATCATTGTTTTATGCAAATATTATTTCTAATGGACAGTCTAATACAAGGACTTTGTTTAGTACTGTTAACAAACTGTTGAAACCTCACAATGCTGTCTCACTTTCTCCCATTCAATGTGTGTCTTATTCAAATTTTTTAAACTCCGAGATTGACAATATACACCATGAATTGCTTAATTCTGTTTTGATGTCTAGTGATTATGAAAATGGACATAATCATATTTCAGTCAGGACCTCTTAAGTAAAAAGAATACCATAGACAAGCCTTTAGTCAACTTTTATTGGCATATTTACTAAAGTTACATTTGGCGGTGTGGCTCTGTTCCAAGTTCCCTGTCCTCTTCATGAGCTCCATGAAAGCCAAGACAGGGAAACAGCAGCCACTTCAGGGGCAACCCTCCCATTTTAGGAATAGGAGAGTAGCACAAAAACCCCCAGAACAGAGCAAGCAACAATGACAACAGAATGACATTGTTTAAGTTAAACAAGTTAAGGAGGAGATGGGGAGGAGGTGGGTTGCAAGCAGCATACAGAGGAAGCAGCAAAGCAAGCAACAGAAGCCAGGTTTAAGTAAGGCGCCCTGTTTGAGATTTGCCAATTGAGAGCTTGAGAGTCGGATCAGCTGATAGGGGCCGGGTTTGAATTTCTCCAATCAGCTAATAGCGGAGCTTGACTACGAGGCCTGCCTGAACTAACGCAGAATGCTTGATTTCAGTCAGGACCTCTTAAGTAAAAAGAATACCATAGACAAGCCTTTAGTCAACTTTTATTGGCATATTTACTAAAGTTACATTTGGCGGTATGGCTCTGTTCCAAGTTCCCTGTCCTCTTCATGAGCTCCATGAAAGCCAAGACAGGGAAACAGCAGCCACTTCAGGGGCAACCCTCCCATTTTAGGAATAGGAGAGTAGCACAAAAACCCCCAACAAACCATACCAGGCGATCCTCCCTGGCTCTTCCAGCTAAAGAGCCAGCAGAGGAACCAAATGAGCATGCTGGAAGCCAATTTATGTTTAAAAAATATATAGCTAAATTAACTACGTGAAGTCAGCATAAGAATGGAGATAGAATAAATATTTTTAAATAACGCACCCACCAGCTACTGAAGCCATGCATTTTTATTTAAACCACAGATTAGAGAGCTGCACTCATAGCTTTTTGAGCCTCAAGGATGGCTCGAGCGTCAGGTCGGAGGTAACCTTCATAAGCAACTGAAGACCATCGCCCCATGGCCTTCAAGGTAGAGACAGGAGAGGAGGAAGCTGCAGTCATAGCAGCCCCTATGCGCAGAGAATGAGCTGTGTAGCGTTCTGGGGAAAGACCACAGTATTGGCAGAGAAGGCGGAGACGGGAGGCAAACCAGGCTCTGGACATAGGTTTTCCCTCCTCTGTGGAAAACAATGGGTCCTGCGGACCAGCTTGTGGACGGCTTCTCAAGTAGGCCAACATGGAAGACAGAGGACAAAACAAACTGAGTTAGATTCAGAAATAAAAATTACTGTGCCTTCCTTGTTTTTATCAGTTTTAGAATGCTTTAGATACACGGTGAAGTAGTGAGAATAAATGGTTACATCAGAAATTGTGAGGTCTTGTGATGAATTAAAAGTATCAGTGCGTGTGGTAAACTCGCCACCTCTGAGAAAACCATAGAAAGCTGTGAGCAAAGCAGACTCTAGCATTAAGTCAGTATAAGACCCAAAGCATTCTTCTCTTAAACGTGATATTAACTTTAGCAAGAGTGAGAGCGTTAAGGGGAGACGATGATCGTTGCCTTGAGGTTTTTCTTTTTTGAGGCCATTAATCAGGAGACGAATCGATGGATTTCCTAGTAAGCTGGTGGTAGATGGATCCAAGCAGCGCAGGTGGAATTGGATACCGGCGACCATACTTTTGATGCTTGAAGGCTGCATTTTCCTTGATTCATAACAGTGGACTATAAAAGCACTAACACATGAAACATTGACCGGAAGTACAGCTACAGAGAGAGTTGCACAGAAAGAACTGAAGTGAGACCAAACAGAGTCGTACATTTTTTAATGTAGTTTTAGCTAGACCATTACGCATATAGTGAGCGGCAGAGTGCAAATATGATTGAAAGGTCATGTCTAGTCTAGTACGGTTTGGCTGAAAGGGGGACAGACCAGGCTGGATGGTGCTGCCTCCGGGCACAGGAGGTGGAATTTCTGAAATTCAAACCGAGACAAAGAATCAGCAATTTGGTTGTTTAAGCCAGGAATGTGAGCAGCCCGAAAATTGAAGTTACCCAATACGGATAACCAAGTAAGGCGCCTAACAAAACGGTTTATAAACGGTACTGAGGAGCGACCCTTATTAATAATATTGACAGTTGCTTCATTGTCACAGAAGAACATAATTTGTTTCCTTGACCACTGCTTACCCCACAAAATACAAGCTATCACGATAGGGTACAACTCCAACAAAGCAGTTGACAGGGTATTAACAGGTGCAGATTGCAGTTCATTTGGCCATGCACTAGCAAACCACTGACCATTAAATACCCCCCCAAAACCAACGGAAGGCGCAGCATCTGTGTATAATTTAAGGGTTGCAGAAGACTCCAGCTCATCATAATAGAAAAACGAGATGCCGTTCCAGTTAATAAGGAGCAAAGACCAAAATCGGAGATCTGATCTGCAACCTTCATCTAGGGTAACTATATCATTAAGGTCTTTAACTGACTTTGAGAGGTCAAGGAGCCTGGCTATGAAAGACCTTCCCTGTGGAATTATCCGCATCACGAAATTAAGATGGCCAAGTAATGAGAGCAAATCTCTTTTAGAAAAAGATGCAGATTTTTTAGCATTTCTCATAACTTCTCTAATGCGATTTATTTTCTCTGACGGCAGGGAAGCTTGCATTAAGTTAGAATCTAAAGTGATGCCTAAAAAATCAATGGCTTTAAAAGGACCTAGTGTTTTCTCCTCGGAAAGTGGAACACCCAAATCGTTGAAGGTGCACTTTAGCGCCGAGATGCAACGGTCCGGCTTAACATGTGGATAGTCGACTAGCAAAAAATCATCTAAGAGATGAAGTACGAACGGCAATTTGCAGTTATTGAGAAGAATCCAACACAGCGCCTCTGACAGAGTATCAAATATTTTTGGACTGCTGCGACAGCCAAAGGTGAGCCTAACCGAAAAATACAACTTATTTTGCCATTTAACGCCAAATAAATGCCATTGCGATGGATGTAAAGGCATGACTTTAAAAGCGTCCGAGATATCTGCTTTTGTGAGCCAAGCACCCCGACCTGCTTTTTTGATTAACTTTATTGCATCATCAATGGTAGCGTAAAACAGAGAAAAAGGAGCTAGAGGAATGAGATTGTTAACACTTTGAGCTGCATCATTATGAGGGGCGGATAGATCAATAATTAAACACTTTTTCCCTGAATATTTACGAGTCGCGATTCCTATCGGATTAATTCGATAGTCAGGAAAGGGAGGATCATCAAATGGCCCAATCATAAATCCTTTCTTAACCTCCTTCTCTAACAAAGAATCGACTACTTCAGGCTCCTTTAAAGCAGAAAGCAAGTTTTTACAGACTAGAGAATAATCAGGCATCCAAGACAACCCTGCAAAAAAAACCTTGAACAAGACCAGTTATTAAGTAATTGACGAAACAGCGATTATGGTGATTTCTCAACGCCCGACCCAGCTTTGAAATGTTGACTGGGGTTGATGGATTTATTTCTTTTTCTCCTTTTTCATAAAGCGTAAAATGGCATCACCTTAGGATCAGGTTGCAAGTTTGAGCCAGGTTTAGGAGATTGGAGAGCGACAGTTTTGGGGCATAGATTGGGCGTGTGAGTGTGAGAGCCGCAGATCGAGCAGGAGAGAGCTTGATGACCGGTAAAGTGTCTGCTGATGAGAGTTAAGTCGACTACAGACCAGTCTCTGATTGAATCGCTGAATGAACATGGCAGCTTTTGCGGATAAAGATTTATGATATTCATAAAAGAGAGTTCCTCCATATGTGAGAGATAAGTCAGCGATAATAGCCAAATACGTGTCTAGCTCGGCTCTACGAGACGGAAAAACTTCGCATATAACATCTCTGAAAACTCCGAATGCTACGATAAATTCAGCCAGAGTCAAAGTTTTTGAAAGTCGGGGGTCATTGTCTTTAAGCATGACGGACACATCGCCACAATCAACAACACGCCCGTCACTTAATTCTGGGCCCAGTAATATTTTTACAAGGTTGACATCATTACCTGCAATTATTTGGCTTCTCAACTGATGGGAGATTGCAGCAGATGGCGAAAAGAATGTAGAACCAGTGGACACGGGAACTGCACTTCCCATAGTCCTCCGCGGGATTGTCGCCGGAATGATGTCATCAACCTGTTGCTCGGCTCCAGGTAGTCGCACCGTGACCGTGGTTGACGCGGTGTTCGAGGAAGCCGGGCCGGAGAGAAGATTTTCCGATATCCTGGATGCTGAGCCAGACTCCAGAGCCTGGATTCTGGAGTTTATGTTAGAGATCGAAGACTGGATACTTAACAATGTTGACAACACTGGATCATTGTTTTGAATCGTGGAGTGGCTTGATCGGACTGAGCTGGAAAGACTACATGCCCGTTTGGGTGCACCAGTGGCCAAAGTGGAAGCCGGCTCGAGGTTTTTCCTTTTCTGCATATTTTTCTTGCCGGAGATTTGAGGGGGAGGTGGAGACTGGGGAGCTGGCACATCAATACTTTCACAAAGCAAGGTAAACAGTTCCTCATGAGTAGCTCCGGTCGGAACCGGGATATGGCTTTTAAACAGAACCTCCAATATCTTAGGCAGAGGCCAGTCGCTAATGCCGGAAGGACAAGAGGATTTACTTGCCAAACGAGTGCTCCGACGGACAGAAACATTGTTCTCATCTAGAATAGCTTCCCCTGTTTGGCTTTGATGTTGTTGAGATTCTTCGATTGATTCGACCCACGGATCTTCGTCATTGGCAGCAGAAGACATGATAATCAGCTGGGTGAGTAACGTCAAAAACAAGTGTAATTTCATGGTACGGCAACATACAGTAAGGTTCTTGCAAGCAGCATACAGAGGAAGCAGCAAAGCAAGCAACAGAAGCCAGGTTTAAGTAAGGCGCCCTGTTTGAGATTTGCCAATTGAGAGCTTGAGAGTCGGATCAGCTGATAGGGGCCGGGTTTGAATTTCTCCAATCAGCTAATAGCGGAGCTTGACTACGAGGCCTGCCTGAACTAATGCAGAATGCTTGATTTGTTGGTCAGCAAGTAATTTGTCAAATTTTGAGCTGCCTTCAGATGACTACATTACTAAGCAGATTATGAAGTCTAAGACTTCTACCTGTTCACTTGATCCTTTACCTACTGTTTTAGTTAAGTCTTGTAACCATTCAGTTTCCTCTATTATTACAGCCATAGTGTGTTCTTCATTATCAAGTGCTACTGTTCCTTCATCTTTAAAAATGGCTTCTATCACTCCAATTCTCAAAAAGACTGGTGTTGATCCTAACGATTTAAATAATTACAGGCCTATTTCTAACCTACCTTTTATTTCAAAAATACTTGAAAGAACCGTAGCAGCTCAACTTGAATCACATCTGCAAAGTAGTGATATTTATGAGCATTTTCAGTCAGGTTTTTGACCCAAACATAGTACAGAAACAGCTCTTGTTAAGGTTATAAATGATCTTCTCCTAGCTGCTGATTCTTGTTTTCTGTCTATTCTTATTATTTTAGATATTAGTGCTGCCTTTGATACTATTAGTCATTCAGTATTATTGGAACGGCTGGCTTGCATAGGAATAGCTTATAATGCACTTCTCTGGTTCTCATCATATTTAAGTGGCAGAAAACAGTTTGTGCAGATTAAGAATATACAATCAGATTCTGTTTCAGTTACACATGGCGTTCCACAGGGGTCGGTCTTGGGTCCGCTTTTATTTATCATTTATATTCTAACTCTTGGTCATATTTTTCGCTCTTATGGTATTAATTTTTACGCTGACGACACACAAGTGTATATTTCTACAAAACCTAATGTTTCTTATCCTCCTCCTGACCTCACTAAATGTTCGCAGGATGTTAATATTTGGATGACCAATAATTTTTTAAGTTAAATACTAACAAAACCGAAGCCCTTCTTGTGGGTTCTAGATCTGTTTTCTCTAAAACTCAATCCTTTACCCTATTTATTGATAATTGCCTAGTCAATTTTTCTACCCAGGTGAAAAGCCTTGGGGTTATATTCGATGGTTTGCTTTCGTTTGGTTCTCATATTAGTAATATTTCACGTTCTGCATTTTTTCATTTACGCAATATTGCTAGACTTTGTTCTTCACTTTCTCAAGATAGTACTGAAGTACTTATTCATGCATTGGTTACATCTAGGATCAATTATTGCAATTCTCTTTTAGTTGGCATTCCTGAAAAGCAATTTCAACGATTACAGTTAATCCAGAATTCAGCAGCTAGGATAGTTACTAACTCACGTACTTTTGATCATATATCTCCAATTCTTTTTCAGCTGCATTGGCTTCCTGTTCATTATCGTGTTCATTTTAAAATGTTACTTCTAACATACAAAGCTCTTCATAATCTGGCATATCATTATCTCTCAGATCTTCTTCATTTGTATACTCCTTTGCGCTCTTTGAGATCATCTTCTGCAGACCTATTGTCTGTTCCAAAGTTCAAGATGAGTTCCTTTGGTGGTAGGGCTTTTAGTTGTGCAGCGTTGAAATTATGGAATTCTTTACCTTTGCACATTCGCCAGCTGGACTCAATTTCCCATTTTAAAGCTCAGATAAAAATGTATTTGTTTAGAATAGCTTTTAATGATTTGCTTGTTTAATGTGTTAGATGTTATAATGTTTGTGTTTTATGTTTTGTATTTACTGTACGGTGTCCTTGAGTGTCTTGAAAGGCGCCTATAAATAAAATGTATTATTATTAGTGGTGGGCCATTATCGGCGTTAACGTGCTGCGTTAACGCGAGACTCTTATCGGGCGATAAAAAAAATATCGCCGTTAATCTATTCTCAAAGTTGGGTTGGGAGCTGGGTCTATACTACGCAAGCTATGATGACTTTCACCCTGATATTTTAGCGCGGATGTATACCTAGCCGAATTGCACTGTAGGGGGCGAGAACGAGTCTTCGAACTAGAGGCTCGCAGTCCGTGATGGACAGATTGTTAACGGCTGGTCTATGTGGTAATACAATCGGGCAGGACATCCAAACGCTCACCTATCATTCATCAACCTCAAATATGGCTTTTCATCTGAAAGATGTATGTAGTAGCAACTTTACATGGCCGCTCAATATGATGTTAACCTAGAGAAATGTGCGCTATTGAAGTGTTTGTGTGGAAGCGCGTTTGCTGCAGGACAGGCTCCGGTGCGTTCACTTGCTCTTAAAATCTCCGTCATTTTTGGTCATACAGATAAAAGTAGCCTAATACATCTTTCGAATCTGTAAAGACTCTACGTTTATTTGTGTGCACTCAGAATAACAACGAAACGTTGCGCTTTTAAACAAACAGGATGCGCTTTAGGTCTCATGTGCACTTGAGCGAGAAACTTCGAAACTCCGTCTTTGAAAAATATAACGTTATCTATAGAGAGTGAAATGTCTAAAAAATAAAAATAGAAGACGTGTGTGTTAGCATGGATGATTTACATGAAATTTAATCTGTGCAACACTGTGCATAAGATGGCTTTCAGTTCAATATAATAACAAAAAACGACATTTTGGGTTTTTATTCAACTAATAAGGTGGGCACGCTGTGATCTGTACTATATTTTTACTGTAATTGACAGTTATCGGCAAAAAAAAAAAACAACAACAACACGGGAGTGGGAGGGAATGGGAGTCATTCTTCCGGGAGTGGAACGGGATTTTCCTCCAGTTTTTTCGTGGGATTGGGACGGGAAGAGATTAAAGTTTGTGATGCATTTTGGAAACAGGAGATGAGCCCCTGGTCTAATGCGCCACCTGGCTTGAGAAATCCGTTCTCAAAGACTTACTTTTAGTCATTATTTGGGTAGCACACATATTCTGAATGCCTTCGGCAGAATTCAAATGAGCCATTTTAATCTAGATTAATCTAGATTAAAAAAAAAAATCTATGCCCACCTCTAATTATTATTATTATTATCTTTATATATTGATTTCCGGTGAGTCTGTAATACACAGGGCAAGAAGTCTCTGTATGTCTTGTGTACTGGACTGTGAAGTTAAGTGTATTTGTGCTATATGTTATTGTGGGCCGAAGATTAATTTACACATGTGTGGACAATAAAGATTTTCAATGTTCAATAATGTCAATATATTATATATGCTGCTGTATGCTGTACTCTAGTATTTTATGTTTATGTTTAATCATTTATTTTGAATTATTTTGGACCTTTTGTACCATTTTGAATTCTGAAAAATGAAATTGTTTTGTTACTTGAAATGTTATTGAATCACATTAAAATTAAGTATAAAGATAATATTTGGTCCCACATCATGTACTTAGTAGCCTTAACTACTATGTACTTACATAATAAATAAATAAGTAATAATAATAAATATAAATAAATAAATCAATGCACTTATTGTGTTCATATTGTGTTGTAAAACACTTTTGAGGTGGGATATTTCTGAGGTTAGGGACAGGTTTGGCAGTATGAGCAGATTTGAGGGGGGGGGGGCACCGTGTAAACTATAAATGTAATTGCAGAAATTAATTACAGATGTGACTACATGCAGTTTTGTATTATCATTATTATTTATTTAAGAGCAATGTAAAGACGTGTACACAATAAGTGCATTATATCAAATTATTAATTTTGAGTGTAAGTACATAATATTTAAGGCCACCTAATATAAATTGGGACCAAATCTTTTAAATGGATTGTGAAGAAATACAGTTTAACATAATTAAATATATAAAAATATATTGTAAATAGCTTAAACTTGATCTTAAGCATATCTTGAAATATGCTTTATATATTTATTGTTTCAAAATAACACATTGAATATGCATTTAGTATAGCATAATCATTCATAAAAGCACAATTTAAATATATTTCCTTTGCACCTGGGCTGCTGGACTACAGCAGAAGTGAAACTGGTGCGTTTCAGTCCAGATCATGGAACCAATCAAACAGTGACTCTGGGAGTGTGGGCTGAAAATCATTTGCATTGTCAGGGTGGAGTGATTGTGATCCTCTCAGAATAGAGCAGCTCTGTCTCCAGAGACCATGTTCAAACCCCAAGAGCTTTATTTGACTAGATTTACTGAAAACACCTGAACAAACACTACATGCATCGTCATCTGTTAGTTGAATGATGTTGTCAGACACAAATGGAGTTTGTTGAGAAGCTTTATTGAATGTTGCAGCAAACACAGCAGATTGAAAGATCAGCCAGTGCTTTGACACTAGAGCTCTCTTTCAGTATTGAGTTGTAAATGACTACAGCTGCAGCACTAGACTCATGTGAATCCTGCCTGACACAGGACACTCAGATACGACTCATCTTCAGGAGAGAGCAGCGCTCACTGGAGAAACATCAGCACTGCGAGCGACTAACAGAGACTCTTGTGGAACGAGACCTCATGAGGAGCTTCAGCATGTGTTACTCTGCAGACATACAGCTCTCCCGCTTCCCAGCGTGCTTTGCTGAGGGTCAGGACGCTACTGCGGCTGTAGCGGCCGGCCTGCTCGCTCTCTGCGCTGGTCACAACCCCCTCGGTGACCTCTGAGCCGTCCAGTGTCCAGCTCACCAGCGCCCCCTGTGGAGAGTAAGAGCTGAGCAGGCAGAGCAGTGCGGCTGATTCTCCAGAGATCTGCAGAGAAGAGGGCGGCAGCAGAGACACTGAGGGCTTCACTGTGGGACCAGCTGCAGGAGACAAACACAACACATTCACAAACACACAGAAAACTAAAAAACACTTCATACATTTCAATGAAACCTCATAAAAGAAGCGAAACATATTAAGATATTTACTGCTTTAACTCCAGTAGTTTTATATCTCTAAATAATGACTTTGCATTTTAGTTAGGTGAGATATTCAACTCAAAACTCAATTTCAAACAGAGATTGTGTGACTACAAATGATTTCACTGGAATTAGAAATTAATCAACTGAGTTATATTGATGTATAAACTGTGCTTGTATTAAAATGCACTGAATTATAATCACAACATGAGCAAAACAGATTCAAAATCATTTATTGATCTATATAAATTAGCTCTGTTTAAATTTTAAAGTATATATTTTTCATTGAATCTATTTTTTCTATGTATCCAGAACGCTGCTGCCAGGATTCTGACTAGAACCAGACAATCTGAGCATATCACACCAGTCCTCAGGTCCTTACACTGGCTTCCAGTTACATTTAGGATTGATTTTAAAGTACTTTTACTCGTCTATAAGTCACTCAATGGTATAGGACCTAAATATATGGTAGATATGCTTACTGAATATAAACCTAACAGACCACTCAGATCATTAGGATCGAGTCAGTTAGAAATACCAAGGGTTCACACAAAACAAGGGGAGTCCGCTTTTAGCTATTATGCCGCCCGCAGCTGGAACCAGCTTCCAGAAGAGATCAGATATGCTAAAACATTAGCCACATTTAAATCCGGTCTCAAAACTCATCTATTTAGCTGTGCATTTGTTGAATGAGCGCTGTGCTACGTCCGAACTGACTGCATTATTTTATGTATAATCCTTTTCTCTTTAACTGTTTTAAATTTCATTTTAAATCAATTTCTATATCATTTTAAATTTCCTTATTTTATTATTTTCAACTCCTTGTTTTTATTGCTGTGAATGATTATTTCACTTTCTTTTATGTAAAGCACTTTGAATTACCACTGTGTATGAAATGTGCTATACAAATAAACTTGCCTTGCCTTGCCTTGCCTTCTCTTTTAATTATCAGTCAAAAGTTTTTGAACAATAATGTTTTTAAAGAAGTCTCTTCTGTTCACCAAGCCTGCATTTATTTGATCTAAAGTACAGCAAAAACATAACATTCTGAAATAGTTTTACTGTTTAATTCTATTTAATATTCTATTTGAATATATTTTAAAATGTAATTTATTAATATATTTATTCCTGTGAAGCTGAATTTTTTGCATCATTACTCGAGTCACATGATCCTTCAGAAATCATATTCTTATTTGCTGCTCAAAAACATTTATTATTATTATTATTATTATTATGTTGAAAACAGCGGAGTAAAATAGTTTTCAGGTTTCTTTGATGAATAGAAAGTTCAGAAGAACAGCATTTATTTGAAATTTAAATATTTTGTAACATTATAAATATTTGTTTTTCATTATAAAGTCTTTATCATCAAGTATCCTTGCTGAATAATATGATCAATTTCTATAATTTCTTTCCAATAGATGTATACTGAATGGTTATAGTGTATAAATGCTGATCTTTGGATGTTTCTATAAGAATCCTGAAAAATCTACTCCACTGTTTTAAATATTTATAATTATAATAATACTAATAATAATGATGATTTCTGAAGGATCATGTGATATTGAAGAGTGATGATGCTGAAAATTTAGCTTTGATCACCGTAATAAATAACATTTTAAAATATATAAAAATATAGAAATCAGTTATTTGAAATGTTACTGTTTTGCTGTACTTTGGATCAAATAAATGCAGGCTTGATGAGCAGAAGAGCCTCCTTTAAAAAAACATTAAAAAATCATCAAAAACTTTTAGTGTATATTAGTAATAACTGGATAATTTATATTAACAAGCACCCCCCCCCCCCTGTTTTTGGTTTGGGCCACTGCCCCTCAAAATGTCTGCGCATGGCCCTGATGTCTTCTCAGGTCCATTAATGTTAGCAGATAAAACTTTGGATTTTAATACTGTATTAGTAAATGCTGCAATTAATATGCGATTGACTGAGATTAATAACAATCATTTTTTATTGTTAGTTCATGTTAACTAATGTGGTTAACTAATATTAACAAATGAAACATTATTGTAAAGTGTTACCAAAATATTATTGTTAGATTTTTTTTCTGGTTCAATTAAAAATAAAAATAATAATAATAATAATTGTACACAATCTAAATTGTACGTTTGCAGTGGAGCATTAAAATAGAGACTTACCGAGCAGCAGTTTAGTTCCTCCACCGAAAGTGCACCACAGTGACACAATCTAATGAAGCGGTCGAACAAAAACCTCTATTCCACTCGAGTGAACACAAACTCCAGAAACAACACTTCAACACACTGACAGCACAAACACTCTTTAGTTTTGGTCAAATGCTTTTAAAAAAAGTAATAATGAAACTCTTTCACACAATTTTTATTCAATATGTTATTGCTTGAAGTCTACGTAATCTTTCATAATCTGAGTTTATTATTTTCTTTATTCTCTCATTCACAATAGACATGATTCAGCCCTATATTTCTCATTCATTCTCTTGCACTTTTTAAAGATATATATTTGACTAGCTTTGACCCCTGATGTGACCTTTGACCTCTTAATCATGGATGATGTTGTGAAGTTTCTCATTATGATGCTTTTGTTCTTCATATGCAGCGCAATCATCGTGATTCACAGAAGAAGAAAAAACTGCAGCTTCAGAGAAATTAATCATAATTCTGATGCACACTTTTCAGATGCACTTTGTTCAGTCTAGACTCATATGACCAGACTGAGAGAACTTATTTTCTTTATATATCCATCTTTTAAAGCAAATTGATTCAATTGGAAACAAACTCAGGCAGCCATTTTCAGAAATTCATAAAACTGTATGTTTGTAAATTACACAGAGATGTTAAACATTATGGTGTCTCATAATATTGAGTGTACAACAGTCATTAAGATGTGTTGGGAACTATTGAAGTGATTGGATGCTCTAAGATGGCGTCTCTGTTGACATACAGTAACTGAAGCAGCTGAATCCAGTATCTTATGAGTCTCTATGGTGAGATCACATGACCAGCAGAATATTACTCATCTTTATCTCAGTAAATATCTATTATCAGACACTGCTGGCTGCAGAATAGCTGGGAAATACAAATATGAAGCGGATTTCTACAGAGACTTCTGTGTGACGCTGCATTCATGTTAATGTGAGTCAAACCGCTGTAATAAGTGTCTGAGTATAGAGACAGAAATGACTTGTTGTTCCCTTAAATATTTAAACAATTAAACCATTAAGTTATCACACAATGATTAAAAAAATGTTACTGAAGAAAATCAAGTAAAATCATTAGTGATATAACAGTTTATATGACTTTGTTAGCACCTCAAGTTGTTGTAAATCCTGCCCACTTGTTTGCATCGTCAGCACACGCTTCAGTGCTCTGAGTGTTTATAGTGCTGTGTGTTTAACACTTCATGACTGAGAGCAGAACACAATCTTCATCATCACACAAGACACAACAACTACAATGAACTACATCATCATCCTCATCTGGACCATTGCGGTACTTATTCAAGGTGGAATAGTATGCTTTGATATGAATAATAAGCTATTGCTGTTTATTACCATTTTAATATAGGCTATCAATATTCTGCTCTAAAGGTGATTTATTGACAAACTGTCTTTCTTTTATTTTCTTCAGAATCCAGAGGAGTCACTCTAACTCAACCTGAAGTTAAAACTGTCCAGCTCGGTCAAACAGCTACAATAGAGTGTAATATAGATGTAGGAATATATGGCGACCGCTTAGCCTGGTATCAGCAGAAACCTGGAGAAGCTCCTAAACTCCTCATTTATCAGATATCAAACCGTTACACTGGAACTCAATCTAGATTCAGTGGCAGTGGAACAGCAAGTACTGGAAAAGATTTCACTCTGACCATCAGTGGAGTCCAGACTGAAGATTTAGGAGATTATTACTGTCAGAGTGCACATGTGATCAGTGGTAGCTGGGTGTTCACACAGTGATAAAGAGTCGTACAAAAACCTCCGTCAGTCAGAGTCACAGTGACTGCACTGATACAGCTGAGAGATACTGCAGCTGCTCTACAACACAATCACACACAACACTGATCAACACAAACACTAATCACACAATATCATTATAACAGAAATATTATATTCCTGAAGAACACAAGTCAGTGTTTTAATATGATCATCATGTTTTAGGTGTAATATGTGATCCGTCAATCAAACTGAACTGATGTCTGGACGTGATGCTTTCCATTTGATCCACAGAAAAAATGACTTTCTTACACAATTACTGTCAGAATGATTGATTCTGTATTTGCAATCATAGATTTGTATGATTTTACTGACATTTTCATATACATTATCCCTTTGAAGTGTAACGGGTTCGTCTGCTCTCAGGTGGAAAAGACATACAATGTATTCAAAACATACTTTAAGTACATTTGTAAATTTGTATCCATAACATGCTTATTTGAAGTGTATTAAAATATATGCAATAGTTAATATGTTAATATATTTCTAAAAACCATGCTAATAAATGCATGCTCATTTGAGCTTTTAAATCATATTCTTAACACAAGCATACTTTAAATGAAGTTTTAGTATATTTTTTCTTACTCATTTTACTCTTACTTAAAGTATATTTTATGTGTACTTTGTGTAAGAAGATTGCAAAATGATTCAGGTTTTATAGGTTGTAATGTATAATTACTGTATAACAATGTTTAGGCCCGCTGCAATGTGTTTTAAATATTTCTATATTGAGCATGTGCTTCAATCCACTTTTCAAAAGTAAAATATTTTACAAATATATACATATACATATATATCTTCATATATTTTATATAGCACATTAATTCACTATCGCATAGATACATTATAGCTATATGTGTCAATGTTATTGTGTGTCTAAGTGTATTCTTACAATGTATAAACTTCTAATGTATTAATAAAAAGAAATTCAACTCTGATTAAGCATTATAATAAGCATATTTAATTCTGAGAATTCTAAAATTCAGTTAAAACCAGGCGATGGTCAAACACAAGGCAAACAGGCAGAGAAGCAAACGACACGCAGCGGTCGAAATATTACAAAACGCAGAGTCATAAAACCAAGAGTGTGTCCAAAACAGAGTTCCTTCGCTTCATTCAAAGTATTTCAGTATGTTTGAAATATCACAGTTCTGTTCATAACGTATTTAGAACAAATTGGTAAGATTAGTTTTAGGATTAAATTTAATACACTTTCAACAGCTTGGATGGTTATCAATTGAAAGAAGATTAGTATTACAGCAAGTAAGATTAGTTCATAAAATCATTAATGATAGGCTCCAGTATATTTTAATTCTTATGTTTCTCGGGTTAATGTAAGACATGATCATTTTACCAGACAGAGCATTATGGATATTAATTTATGTAGATACAGGACACTGAATGGTCAAAGGATATTTAAATATTCAGGTGCAAAGGAATGGAATATGCTGCCGTTAGATATTAAGAATTAACAAACTGTGAGGGTTTCAGAATAAGGGTGAAGAGACTGTTTTTAGATAGGATGTCTTAAAATGTATTTCAAGGAATTATTGATCTGTATGTTATTTTATGGGAGTGAGCGGGTTTTTGAATAGGATTTTCTTCTCTATTTTTAAAGCAAGGACCACAATGGAAATAAGTTACTGTAACTTTATTGTGTTATCCTTGACAATGAAGGTTGTAACAGTGAATTACTACTTTTTGTGTCAAATAAACTCAACTCAACACAATAACGAATATAAAAAGAAGAAAATAAAATAACAGGAGCGTTTCAAAGTGGCTTATTGGAACACTAGTGTAAAAACTTTTTAATAACATATTAACAGTTAATAACATGGTTGTCAGCATTAAAAGGCATAATTTCTGCAAATTTAGTTTGTGATGAAAATAACAGTAAGTTTTCATCAGTTATTTTATCTTCGGATCGCTACATTTCTTACAGATTTCTGCTCATCTGAAATCATATACAGATGAAGCAGCACTGTAAGATTATATTTGTTTAATGCATTATTTAGAGAGCGACTGCGTGTGAACAAGTGTTGTAGTACTTGTTTAAATCATGCTTTCACCTGAAAATATTCAGTATCTAGAAGGACAAACAAATTCCTTGAAGTATAACTTCCTGCTCAGGTCATAGCTTTCACCTTCTTTCTGATTGGATTGATCCTTCTCTGTCAAGCTTGCTAAATATGTTTAATGTGAATTATTGCTAAATATGCAGTTATATTACGGGCCGTTGGCATGAATTGTACTCGTGATGGAGCGGTGTTGGAGCGAGTGAAAACCACAACGCTCTGACTCTTAACAAACCCGTTCCTCCCTCCATTTTAAATCACACCACCACCCCGCGCTGCGCTCTCATACTAGACTGCTCAGAACTGTGGTGTAAAACAAGCAATATTTCACTTTGACGCTGTGTCTGACTTCAAGATTCAAGATTCAAGAGAGTCAAGATTTTTTATTCGTCACATAACTATTATACAGAATATAACCAGCAGTGAAATGTAAATCAGTTCCTCTCCAGTGCAATTATATGTAACACAAACACAAGAGAATATACATAGACATAGGTATGGGAAAAAAATGAAGTAAAAAAATAGAATAAAAAATAAACATAATAAAATATAAAATAAAATGTACAGGACAGTATACTGTACTTCATAAATATTAAGATAAGCAGGAATGTGACAGAATAATGTGCAAATAGGTTGTGCAGGGTATATACATAGCAGCAATACAAATGGTAAAGAATAATTAATATCTTACTGATTATTAAACGTCATGTTGATGAGTCATGTTGATGTTATGAGACGTCACTTCAGGTGAATGCTTCAAAACAGTGAATCATTTTGCTTTTTTTTCACCTACTGTTTTTTTTTTTAAGCTCAGATGAGCTTTATTTATCACATACACAATTATACAGAGTATAATCAGCAGTGAAATGTGTTCTCTGTGTTTAACCCATTCAAGAGCACACACACCTGGAGCAGTGGGCAGCCGACACTGCGGCACCTGGGGAGCAGTTTGGGGTTTGGGGCCTTGCTCGAGGGTCTCACCTCAATTGTGGACAAATCCTGCCGGAGCCAAGATTCGAACCCACAACCTCGGGTTACAAGTGCGACGCTCTATCCATTAGAGCCACGACTTCCAATTACTATATATCACGGAAGTATTTGGTTATTGGACGCAGCATGACTGAAGGAGGAGTCAGGTTTAAATAGGCCGTTCTCATTAGTCTGATGAGAAACACCTGATAACAATCAGAGTTCAGGTGCTTCTGGTGATGGAGTTGAGAAGAGAGACGGTGTGATATCACTGTGTATCACTTGCTAGATTTCACATTTGATAGAAAAATCAGAGTCAACAGTTGATTCAAACACTCAGAAGGTCAGTATCACCAAACCTCATCTCTCCATTCGTCCAACTCAACCGATTCATTTCAGAGAATAAAGAGTCAAACAGTCAAACTCATATTTGAGGGATTCTGTTCCTCTCAGAATCTGAAAACATAGAAGAACAATCAAGACAGACTCTAGATATCAAAGACATGAAGACACAATATCTTTTTGATTACTGATTTTAAAGCATATCAGCACTGAATAAAAGCACACATGCAGTTGTGTCTGATGTTGTTGTGAAAAGCAGAGCAGATGACAGATGAGAGAGAGAGAGTAAAGTTCAGTTTGGAGGATGAATGGAGTCTCTCATGTGCTGCTGGTCTTCATGTGAGACAGTATAGAGAAGCCAGAGGAGAGAGCGAGTGGATCTGCTCTGCAGGGGTGGATCTAGACCACAGTAACTGGGGGGGGCCAGTCAGGGGCCACTTGTGCGTTTAGGGGGCACAATTTTACAATTAATCTTAAACTTATTATTTATTATTATTATTAAAGTATTATTAATTCAGTCATTTTTCACCATGTCATGTATCACTGCAATCTCTAAAAGTAATCTATAACAATTTCAACTAAATTAAATATTTCATCATGTTTCATTTATCTGACAACTAATTTTGTACTGTAGTGTCAGGGGCATGATGCACTCATTATTTTTGAGGGGGCATGAGTGAGGAGGGGGGGGGGGGCGCTCATGCCTGTCATGTGACACACAGCAGCCACAATACCACTGTATAGGCTTATGTCCTACTGAAAAAGTACAATAAAACATCACAGAACATTTTAATGGTTTCCACTACAAATACCATTACTAACATTAAAAACCATCAACTTTTAACCATTAAAAATTGTTTTCTGTAGTGTGTTTTGGGACATATTCCATCAGGATTTATTGGTTTTAACAAGCCACCAATAGAAGATGAACAATTACCCCCAACAAAAAAGGAGGCCAAGGATATGATATTTCACCACAGAACATGACTTTACTTTTATAACGAAATACAGTTGAAACTATTTATACTTTTATCCCAAGGGCCATCAAAGAACTGAACAATCATACACCCCTACCACCCAGTCAGCACAGTTGCACTTTATAGATAGGGACTTTATGCAATGGGACTTCAGTGTAATATTGGATGCCCTGTTATTGTTTTATAATTTTTATACTTTATTTATTGTGTGAGTGTGTATATGAAAGCGAGTATTTTTAGATGATGCACAAGCAAATTTCGTTGTATGGTACTACTGCACAATGACAAATAAAATTCTCTCTTTCTCTCTATATATTATGTAAACTGCTTTTATTTATATTCCATTGCAATTTTAAATATGTCTAAGGTGTTTTCATGTAGCTAGTTGTTAGCCGACCTGAATAATATGCACATGAAATCAAATGAAACTTGATGAACTCACCTCAACATGTCTTCTACAATCATTTAACCCACCATGGGCAATGCTGAAGTCGCTATTGCAAACTGTACAGCGTGCAAGACTGTCATTATTTTTCACTTTTATAAGACGGGTACACTTTCGTGTAGTCTTGGGTAAAATGTATCTTATATTTTCGTTTTTTGGGGCCCTCGCCCTCTGCCATGGCGCTCTTGTTTCTAGATATACTGAACTGAATATTCAGTTCGGGACTCGGGATAAGAGATAAAAGCCCGCCCACACTGACAATTGATTGGTTGACTTACCGAAACAGGCCAATCAGGACGCTCTCTGTATTACATGCGCTTCATGAGGCACACACGCAGACTAGCACACGCACGCACACGCAAGGTCCCTCGCTCCCTCTCCCTTTCTGCCGTGCGCGCGCTACATGTGTTGAAGCACAGTCTCTGTCTCGCATGCGCGCTCTTGATCACTCGCTCTAGATTTCGGGATATTTAACTCATTTGCGGGCATCAGGGAGCCGCTATCAATATGCGGGAGACTCCCGGAACTTCCGGGAGACTTGGGATGTCTGGACACCTGATGCTCCTGAACACCTTCTGCTCCGGCTCCAGTCTGAAGAGACGTCTGTGTTCGTCTCTCACATCAGTGCTGCTGATCTTTGTGGAAATCTCTTCACGCTCACTGTAGGAGAGATGATGCCTGACAATCAGAGAACAACTGTCAACTCAAAAGATCAGCTATGTTTGGCCTTTGTTACTCTGATCACAACAAGCAGCTTCAGAATTAGCTCAGTGAGAATTAAGAATTAGCTACAATATTTGTTAATTAAAGAGTTTTTAATTTAAAATCAGTTTTCACGAATTTCATGAAAATTTAATTTTACATTATTATAAATGTAAATTTGTTCATATTTAATTGAATACGTTTTTTCTTCCCTCTCATATACAGTAGCTTATATTACATAGATATTTCCAGAAAAAAATACACTGTAACACTGTGAAGTATCCACCAAGCTGCTCTTTAACAAAAATAAATGAATAAATAAACACTGTAGTAAAAACAAATATAAATAAGTGGAATGCAAAGCTAAATTGTCAGCATCATTACTCCAGTCTTCAGTGTCACATGATCCCTCAGAAATCAGTTTATTAGTTTGTTAGCAGCTCAAGCTGTTGTAAATCCTGCCCACTTGTTTGCATCGTCAGCACATGCTTCAGTGCTCTGAGTGTTTATAGTGCTGTGTGTTTAACACTTCATGACTGAGAGCAGAACACAATCTTCATCATCACACAAGACAAAACAACTACAATGAACTACATCATCATCCTCATCTGGACCATTGCAGTACTTATTCAAGGTGAGATATAAAAATTTGACACTGGTGTTGCTGTTCTTGTAAAAGTAAATGATGGTAGTGTTTTTAAATACAAATTGTCTTTTTTCTTTTCTTTTCTTCAGAATCCAGAGGAGTCACTCTAACTCAACCTAAAGTTAAAACTGTCCAGCTCGGTCAAACAGCTACAATAGAGTGTAATATAGATGTAGGAATATACAGCAACGACTTATACTGGTATCAGCAGAAACCTGGAGAAGCTCCTAAACTCCTCATTTATTACATAAACAGCCTCCAGACAGGAACTCCATCTAGATTCAGTGGCAGTGGAACAGTAAGTACTGGAAAAGATTTCACTCTGACCATCAGTGGAGTCCAGACTGAAGATACAGGAGATTATTACTGTCAGAGTTATCACAGTGGTCCAGTGTTCACACAGTGATAAAGAGTCGTACAAAAACCTCCGTCAGTCAGAGTCACAGTGACTGCACTGATACAGCTGAGAGATACTGCAGCTGCTCTACAACACAATCACACACAACACTGATCAACACAAACACTAATCACACAATATCATTATAACAGAAATATTATATTCCTGAAGAAAACAAGTCAGTGTTTTAATATGATTGTCATGTTTTAGGTGTAATATATGATTTCTGTCAATCAAACTGCACAGACTGCATTCAGTCACTTCTTCTGTCTTTTAAGAAATATGTTTAAGACAAGCATACTTTAAGTGAAGTTTTAGTGTATTTACATAAAACACTTATTTTACTCTTACTTAAACTATATTTTATGTTTACTTTGTGTTAGTAAATAACTATATGAATCAGCTTTTAGTGGGTCTAAAAAGTATTAGTTTTGTATAACCATGTGTAGATCTGCTGCAATTTATTTTAAATATGTACGTAATGAACGTGCTTCAGTTTGTTTTCAAAAGTAAGATATTAAAAAAAGAACAATTTGTAACATTTTAAAATATTTTATGAATTACATTAATTCACTACTATGCAAGTATACTACTAGAGATATATGTGCTATATGCTATGAATGCATTCTTGTATAAACCTACAATGTTTATTAATATTACTTAGTTATTTATCTTTTTTTTGTTATTAGTCTATCTCTATATATTGATTTCATGTCCTGTGAGTCTGTAATACACGGGGTAAGAAGTCTCTGTATGTCTTGTGTACTGGACTGTGAAGTTAAGTGTATTTGTGCTATATGTTATTGTGGGGCCGAAGATTAATTTACACATGTGTGGACAATAAAGATTTTCAATGTTCAATAATGTCAATATATTAAATATGCTGCTGTATGCTGTACTCTAGTATTTTATGTTTATGTTTATTCATTTATTTTGAATGATTTGGACCTTTTATACAATTTTAAATACTGAAAAATGAAATTGTTTTGTTACTTGAAATTATATTGAATCACATTAAAATTAAGTATAAAGATAATATTTGGTCCCACTTCATGTACTTGGTAGCCTTAACTACTATGTACTTGCATAATAAATAACTAAGTAATAATAAAAATGATAATACATATAAGTAAATAAATCAATGCACTTATTGTGTTCATATTGTATTGTAAAACACTTTTGAGGTGGGATATATCTGAGAGAGAGGGGGGGTTAAGGTGTATGGATCCACCGTGTAAACTATGAATGTAATTACAGAAATTAATTACAGATGCAACTACATGCAGTTTTTTATTATCATTATTATTTATTTTAGAGCAATGTAAAGACGTGTGTACACAATAAGTGCATTATATCAAATTATTAATTTTGAGTGTAAGTACATAATAGTTAAGGCCTCCTAATATAAAGTGGGACCAGATATTTTAAATGCATTGTGAAGAAATACAGTCTAACATAATTAAATATATTAAAATATATTGTAAATAGCTTAAATTTAAACGTAAGCGTATCTTGAAATATGCTTAATATATTTATTGTTTCAAAATAATACATTTAATATGCATTTAGTATAGCATAATCATCCATAAAAGCACAATTTAAATATATTTCCTTTGCACCTGGGCTGCTGGACTACAGCAGAAGTGAAACTGGTGTGTTTCAGTCCAGATCATGGAACCAATCAAACAGTGACTCTGGGAGTGTGGGCTGAAAATCATTTGCATTGTCAGGGTGGAGTGATTGTGATCCTCTCAGAATAGAGCAGCTCTGTCTCCAGAGACCATGTTCAAACCCCAAGAGCTTTATTTGACTAGATTTACTGAAAACACCTGAACAAACACTACATGCATCGTCATCTGTTAGTTGAATGATGTTGTCAGACACAAATGGAGTTTGTTGAGAAGCTTTATTGAATGTTGCAGCAAACACAGCAGATTGAAAGATCAGCCAGTGCTTTGACACTAGAGCTCTCTTTCAGTATTGAGTTGTAAATGACTACAGCTGCAGCACTAGACTCATGTGAATCCTGCCTGACACAGGACACTCAGATACGACTCATCTTCAGGAGAGAGCAGCGCTCACTGGAGAAACATCAGCACTGCGAGCGACTAACAGCGACTCTTGTGGAACGAGACCTCATAAGGAGCTTCAGCATGTGTTACTCTGCAGACGTACAGCTCTCCCGCTTCCCAGCGTGCTTTGCTGAGGGTCAGGACGCTACTGCGGCTGTAGCGGCCGTCCTGCTCGCTCTCTGCGCTGGTCACTACCCCCTCGGTGACCTCTGAGCCGTCTAGTGTCCAGCTCACCAGCGCCCCCTGTGGAGAGTAAGAGCTGAGCAGGCAGAGCAGTGCGGCTGATTCTCCAGAGATCTGCAGAGAAGAGGGCGGCAGCAGAGACACTGAGGGCTTCACTGTGGGACCAGCTGCAGGAGACAAACACAACACATTCACAAACACACAGAAAACACACTGCAGCTCCAGCACTCTTCTGCCCTGCAGCATTCACAGCATTTCAACACGACTTTCAGCAGCAGACACGAGGAGTGCAGTCAAAATCACAACAATCTCATCATTCATCACATTCAACATCACTACAGATGTACAATATACAAACTACACAATCACTATATACATTTACATGAAACCTCATAAATGAAAATTAACTTACTAAAGTCCTATTCGGACGGTAATTGTTTCTCATATGGATGACATTTATTTTATTTACAAATGTATTCTTACTTTTGTGTAAATGTATTTAAAAAGTATTATTATATAAAATGTATTATTATTATTGCAAGCATACGTTATAATATATAATCCTATTTATTATTTGATTATTTAAATCTCCTGCTTAAAAATAGTCAAATAAACGTGCTATAGTTGTAAATAATTATAGGTGATATAGTTATGTATATAATAACTGTATTTAGACTAATACATATTTTTTAATTACACTGCATACCAGCTGCTGTCCTAATAAAGACCCATTTCAAATGTTTACGTGCTTTTCTTCTCTTTCTGATCACATTCGCTGCGGTGGAGCAGTTATGAAATATTGTTCTTGTAAATACTTTCCAGCATTTCATAAATAGATATGCATGCACATTACACCGAAGCACAACAGTTACCGTACGGTGTCCAGGAGTGCTCAAGAAGGGTTTAAACACTGAATTCTGAATCGATTTCTTCTCGTAAACTCAGAGATGTGGATTCGGACGGTGATTAAATTACCACACGATCTTGGTGTTTGTCAAAAAACAGCAGATTATTCAGCCGGGGATTTTTACACGGAGAGAGAAACACAGACATCAGGATACGAACGGCATTAAAATCACCGACTACAGCCTGTAAATGCTGAAAATCACTTACGTCCCCCCGAGAAACAATCACCGGCCCAATACGACTGCTTTCATTGCAGTTATTTTTATATTCAAACACAAAGATATCATATTTTAGTACTTATATTATCTTATATTTGTCTTTACAATTATACAAAGTGTAACAAAATATTTACACACAACTTTTTTATGTTATTTCTTGTATTATAAATCAATAATTTATAAGCACAATATGAGATTCAAAATCATGACTGAACAATAAAAGTAACTATATCTATATTCAAATATCACTTTTTCATGAATTAAATCTATAATTAAAATGTATTTATGAACACAGTGTAAAATGAAGGAAAAACAAACCTGAGATGAACTGATAAAACTCATATTGAGTAACATTATAGAAATGTGTTTATACAAGATTTGTGTTCAGTAAGAATAATCCAGTTCTTAATGTGACAAAAATACAATTAATCAATTATTATGCTTTTTTGGGCTGTTTTAACATTTTCTTATTTTTAATTACATTTTAATTAAATCATAGTATTTGTATATAGGAGAATTAAAATAGAGACTTACCGAGCAGCAGTTTAGTTCCTCCACCGAAAGTGTACCACAGTGACACAATCTAATGAAGCGGTCGTACAAAAACCTCTATTCCACTCGAGTGAACACAAACTCCAGAAACAACACTTCAACACACGGACAGCACAAACACTCTTTAGTTTTGGTCAAATGCTTTTAAAAAAGTAATAATAAAACTCTTTCACACAATTTTTATTCAATATGTTATTGCTTGAAAACTACGTAATCTTTCATAATCGGAGATTATTATTTTCTTTATTCTCTCATTCACAATAGACATGATTCAGCCCTATATTTCTCATTCATTCTCTTGCACTTTTTAAAGATATATATTTGACTAGCTTTGACCTCTGATGTGACCTTTGACCTCTTAATCATGGATGATGTTGTGAAGTTTCTCATTATGATGCTTTTGTTCTTCATATGCAGCGCAATCATCGTGATTCACAGAAGAAGAAAAAACTGCAGCTTCAGAGAAATTAATCATAATTCTGATGCACACTTTTCAGATGCACTTTGTTCAGTCTAGACTCATATGACCAGACTGAGAGAACTTATTTTCTTTATATATCCATCTTTTAAAGCAAATTGATTCAATTGGAAACAAACTCAGGCAGCCATTTTCAGAAATTGATAAAACTGTATGTTTGTAAATTACACAGAGATGTTAAACATTATGGTGTCTCATAATATTGAGTGTGCAACAGTCATTAAGATGTGTTGGGAACTATTGAAGTGATTGGATGCTCTAAGATGGCGTCTCTGTTGACATACAGTAACTGAAGCAGCTGAATCCAGTATCTTATGAGTCTCTATGGTGAGATCACATGACCAGCAGAATATTACTCATCTTTATCTCAGTTAATATCTATTATCAGACACTGCTGGCTGCAGAATAGCTGGGAAATACAAATATGAAGCGGATTTCTACAGAGACTCCTGTGTGACGCTGCATTCATGTTAATGTGAGTCAAACCACTGTAATAAGTGTCTGAGTATAGAGACAGAAATTACTTGTTGTTCCCTTAAAGATTTAAACCATTAAACGATTAAGTTATCACTCAATGATTAAAACAAATTTTACTGAACAATTTTAGTTGTGAGAATGTAAAATCATTAGTGATATAACAGTGTACATGACTTTGTTAGCAGCTCAAGCTGTTGTAAATCCTGCCCACTTGTTTGCATCGTCAGCACACGCTTCAGTGCTCTGAGTGTTTATAGTGCTGTGTGTTTAACACTTCATGACTGAGACCAGAACACAATCTTCATCATCACACAAGACACAACAACTACAATGAACAACATCATCATCCTCATCTGGACCATTGCAGTACTTATTCAAGGTTGAATATTACACTTTGATATGAATAATAAGCTATAGTTAATTATTACCATTTTAATATAGGCTATCAATATTCTGCTCTAAATGTGATTTATTGATAAACTGACTTTCTTTTCTTTTCTTCAGAATCCAGAGGAATCACTCTAACTCAACCTGAAGTTAAAACTGTCCAGCTCGGTCAAACAGCTACAATAGAGTGTAATATAGATGTAGGAATATACAGCACCCACTTATACTGGTATCAGCAGAAACCTGGAGAAGCTCCTAAACTCCTCATTTATTACATAAACAGCCTCCAGACAGGAACTCCATCTAGATTCAGTGGCAGTGGAACAGCAAGTACTGGAAAAGATTTCACTCTGACCATCAGTGGAGTCCAGAATGAAGATACAGGAGATTATTACTGTCAGAGTTTACATGTGATCAACAGTAAATATGTGTTCACACAGTGATAAAGAGTCGTACAAAAACCTCCGTCAGTCAGAGTCACAGTGACTGCACTGATACAGCTGAGAGATACTGCAGCTGCTCTACAACACAATCACACACAACACTGATCAACACAAACACTAATCACACAATAACATTATAACAGAAATATTATATTCCTGAAGAAAACAAGTCAGTGTTTTAATATGATTGTCATGTTTTAGGTGTAATATATGATTTCTGTCAATCAAACTGAACAGACTGCATTCAGTCACTTCTGCTGTCTTTTAAGAAATATGTTTAAGACAAGCATACTTTAAGTGAAGTTTTAGTGTATTTACATAAAACACTTATTTTACTCTTACTTAAACTATATTTTATGTTTACTTTGTGTTAGTAAATAACTATATGAATCAGCTTTTAGTGGGTCTAAAAAGTATTAGTTTTGTATAACCATGTGTAGATCTGCTGCAATTTATTTTAAATATGTACGTAATGAACGTGCTTCAGTTTGTTTTCAAAAGTAAAATATATAAAAAAAACGTTTTTTTTACATTTTAATTTATTTTATGAATCACATTAATTCACTACTATGTGTACACACTATACATACATTCATTAATATTACTTAGTTATTTATTCCTTATTTGTGTTATTAGTCTATCTCTATATATTGATTTCATGTCCTGTGAGTCTGTAATACACGGGGTAAGAAGTCTCTGTATGTCTTGTGTACTGGACTGTGAAGTTAAGTGTATTTGTGCTATATGTTATTGTGGGGCCGAAGATTAATTTACACATGTTTCAATGTTCATGTATTGTTTAAAAAAACTAAATGTCAACTATGATTAAGCATTATAATCGTCGCACTTAATTTTAACATTGTATTAAAATAAAATAAGTATAAATTATATAATATATACAATTATAATACAGATATTCAAACACAGATGCAAAATTGTTAATCGTTGGTTAATTTGATAAATGATTTTTTCTTCCACAGGCCGTATGTCTGATAAAAAACTCTTTCAATTCTACAGAGTCTGAAATACAATCCCTCAGCTGCTGAAAATACAAGTCATACTCAAAGAAGTGACAATAAACTCTTCTGTTTCTTTGTATTGTTCAGCCGTTTGCAGGCTTAAGTTTGTAAATATGCTGTTGTTCACTTCTGCATTTTGTTTTTCAGTAACTTTTTTTTCAGGAAATTGTGTGTTGATGCTTAAATATTCAATGATGTTATATTCATCGTGTTATTTTCAGTAATACAGCTATAACTGAAATATTCTACAAATGGATAAAAATAGCTCTGCCATCGCATTTCACTGATCTTTCATTTATTATGTGTTTTGCTCAAGATATTATATATGCTGCTGTATGGTGTACTCTAGCATTTTATGTTTATGTTTAATCATTTATTTTGAATGATTTGGACCTTTTATACCATTTTGAATACTGAAAAATATAATTTTTGTGTTACATGAAATGTTATTGAATCACATTAAAATTAAGTATTAAAATAATATTTGGTCCCACTTCATATACTTGGTAGCCTTAACTACTATGTACTTACATAATAAAATACTAATAATAATAAATCAATAAATTAAAAATAAATAAACAATAAATAATAATGAATAAATGCACTTACTGTGTTCATATTGTATTGTAAAACACTTTTGAGGTGTGATATTTCTGAGGTTAAGGTCATGTTTAGCAGTATGAGCAGATTTTGGGGGGGGGGGGGGGGGGGATTACAGAAATAAATTACAGATGTAACTACATGCAGTTTTTTTATTATTATTTATTTAAGTGCGATGTAAAACGTGTGTACACGATAAGTGCATTGTATCAAATTATTAATTTTGGGTGTAAGTACATAATAGTTAAGGCCTCCTAATATAAAGTGGGACCAAACAGTGCCGGTTCTAGACATTAGGAGGCCCAAGGCAAAATTTATGTTGGAGGACCCCCACCCCCAATAAAAAGCACTTGAAACAAATATGATTCTTAACCTTTTTTATACAACATTTAACATTACATTTTGTATATTTTTATTTATACAGTACAACAAAATTAGGAAACGTGTTTTGAAAGAAGTCTCTTATACTCTTCAACCATAAGTTTTTTCTCCATTCTGTCACCGATGGAGTTTTCGTTCCTTGCCGCTGTCGCCTCTGGCTTGCTCAGTTGGGGACACTTCATTTCCAGCACAATCATCGACTTGATTGCACAGATATTATTTAAACTGAACTGAGCTGGACAATGCCATTACTAAATTCAATAATGAAATGCATTCAGCAGATAATTGAGTGTTAAATCCTGTCATTTTACATTATTGACACTGTTTTCCTATTTTGATATTGTGCAGTGCTTTGTTACAATTTGTATTGTTAAAAGCGCTATATAAATAAAGGTGACTTGACTTGACTCTTCAAGCGTGGATTTAGCTTATTTGATCAAAAATACAGAAAAAAACAATAATATTGAAATATTATTACAACATAATGGTTTTCTATTTTACTATATTTTAAAATACAGGCCTATTTCTGTGATGCTCCTTTACTCCAGTCTTCAGTGTCACATGATCCTAGATAAATCATTCTAATATGGTGATTTATTATCATTGTTAGAAACCTGTTTATAACCTGTGATACTTTTTTAAAGATTGTTTTATTGTTAAAAAAAATGTTAAATATATATTTTTTTAAGAACAAGTCTTTACTATCACTTCTTATCTTTTTAACACATACTTGCTGAATATTACTTTTTTCTGATCAAATAAATGCAGGCTTGATGAGCATAATACATTTATTTCAAAAACATTAGAAATAGTAATGGTCCAAACTTTTGACTTGTGCTGTATGTACATATTAATCAAACTTTATCTAAGGTAAGTTTTTGTTTGTTTGATGAAGATGTTATTGTTGTTATTATTATTTTGATGTTTTATTAAATTTAATCGCAGTTCTAGAATGCCACTTCAGTGAGTGTTTTATAATTTGTGTTCCCTAGCTGGGTATGGGCAGGTTCCCCTTCATGGGAACTTCGAACTGCGTCCCCTAGGGGCTGCTATGGGGAACGCCTTTAGCGTGACTTGTGTCTGAAGATACATATGGAAAAACACCATCCGTTGGCCGGCGACAGCCCATGACGTCACTACCGGCGCGACCATAATAAAAGGATCGCCGGGAGAATACATCATCCTCTTCTTCGTCTTCACTGACTGTTTTGTTTGAAGCGTGCATTCTGGTAAGAGTACAGTTTCTCTCTATCATGGCGAGCACTAGCAAGGCGTTTAAGATTGTGTATGGATCCGCGTCCTCGCTATTTGACACCCGATGACACACACACAATCTTTGCGTCTTTTGTTTGGGCAAGGAGCACGCACGCGATGTCCTTGAGGGGAGAATTTGTGTGCACTGGGCACTCTCGTCTTGTCCCTCTTTTCAAGGAAAGAGGGGTAGCCGTCTGCTTCCCGCGATTCGGTACCCACCGCTGCCGAGGCACGGAGGCGATTGAAATCGCGGGGTTCGCAGTTGAATATGGCCGATGAGTTAGAGAGGGACCGCCCCTTTCGCGCGCGTCGGCCGAGAACGAGAGTGAGCTGCTGGATTGTGACGATGCGATCTTTCTGACATCATCAGATTCAGCGGTTAGTGCTCTGCTGGGTTATGCCCAGGAAGAGCAGGAGATGTTTGAGGGCGAGGAAGTTGAGACTGAACCCTCTCAATCCTCCTGCACTGCATATGTTTTTGGAGGTTATGGATCATAAAAATATTTTTTTCTGGCCATAAATCCCCAGCTCGAGCGAGCCTTCCTTTCTTCTTAAATCTCGATGTGGAGGTTGAGAAGGAGTGAAAAGAGCTATTTTTTCTCGTATTCATAGGTTTCAGCATACTAGTTATGCTGACATTGAGGGTATGCGTGAAAATGGCTATGAGGGGATGCCCCCAGTGCAAAAGATGATAGCCAGCTTATCTCGCTGTGGGTGAGACATCCTCTCTCAAAGCTCCCTCCTTGCCATCTAAGCCTCTGAATCTTGCTTAAATGGCAGGGCATATGCAGCAGCAGGTCAGATCGTCGCTTCGTTGCACACTATGGCGGTGCTTCAGGCGTACCAGACTGATCTGCTGAAAGACCTGGATAAGGCTTGCTATAAAGTCCAGGTCTGAGCCCGAACAAGCAGGGGTCCTAGCCCATCTCGGTCTGGGGATCAGAGATGGGCTCAGAAGGCTAGTCTCGCGACTCATGCACCTCCCCCGCCTGCGGGTAGGGCTAAAGAGAGGCATGGGTCAGAGAGAGGCAAAACCTGAGGGAGGTGTTCCGGATGAAGCGTCCTATATGACACTTTCGTCCGGACCAGAGTAAGACATCTACTCCTTTCCCTTAGGGGGGCATCTGCCCTCTTATTCCTCTCTAATTCCCCTGCAACCAATGGATGAGTACGATCCATTTCTAAAAAAAAAAAAAAAAAAAGGCTCTCATTCTGAGGACTGAATTCTCCGCTCTCCAGAGCTCGTTGTTGGTAGAGCTAGCATTGCTCCCCTCACCTAGAGGGTCACCTATGAGCATGCCGCTCCCTTCTGAGCGTCTGAGGTTCCCTCTCATTCTGACGAATGAGTTCTCCGCGCTCCAGAGCTCTGTGATAGGTCGCTCTCCGTGTTGGTCGAGCTAGCATGGCTCCCCTCACCATAGAGGGTCACCTATGAGCATGCCGCTCCCTTCTGAGCATCTAAGTTTCCTCTCATCTGAGGAATGAGTTCTCCGCTCTCCAGAGCTCGCTGTTGGTAGAGCCAGCGTTGCTCCCCTTACCTAGAGGGTTATTTATGAGCATGCCGCTCCCTTCGGAGCGTCTGATTTCCCTCTCATTCTGAAGAATGAGTTCTCCGCTCCCCAGACCTCTGTGATAGAGCATGCCGCTCCCTTCGGAGCGTTTGGGTTTCCTCTCACTAGGGATTGAGATAGTTCTTTGCTCTACAGCCATAAGAACATTAAACTAATATATATAATGAGATCGCACATCAAGTGTTTTGCGTTCTTTCTAAAATCCATGTTATGGTAAGTGCACACGATACACTTTGGGCACTTTTCTAAAATCCACCCAGTGGTAAGTTAGCACATCTAATGTTCTGCTTTCTTTCTAAAAATCCCGTAGGGTAGGGTTACGCGTTACACCTTCGTGCCCTTATTTGAGCTGGTCAGGCCCCGGTTTGTACCTTGGGTCCTACTCCTGAGCGTTTGAGTTCCTTCTCATTCTGAAAATGAGTTCTCCGCTCTCCAGAGCTCGCTATTGGTAGAGCTAGTATTGCAAAAAAAAAAAAAAACTCTGGGCACTTTCTAAAATCCACTTAGTGGTGAGATCGCACATCTAGTGTTTTGCGTTCTTTCTAAAATCCATGATATGGTAAGTGCACACGCTAGACTTTGGGCACTTTTCTAAAAATCCACCCAGTGGTAAGTTAGCACATCGAATGTTCTGCTTTCTTTCTAAAAATCCCGTAGGGTAGGGTTACGCATTACACCTTCGTGCCCTTATTTGAGCTGGTCAGGCCCCGGTTTGTACCTTGGGTCCCACTCCTGAGCGTTTGAGTTCCTGCTCATTCTGAAATGAGTTCTCCGCGCTCCAGAGCTCGCTATTGGTACAGCTAGCATTGCTCCCCTCACATAGAGGGTCACCTATGAGCATGTTGCTCCTGTTTGAGCATCTGAAGTTTCTCCACTTCCAGAGTTCGGTGTAGATCGCTCGCCTTGTGGGTCGAGCTAGCATTGCTCCCCTTATCATAGAGGGTCATCTATGAGCATGCCGCTCCCTTCTGAGTATCTAGTTTTCTGAGCATAGATCGTAAATAAAACAATATATATAAGTGCACACGCTAAAGCACTGGGCACTTTCTAAAATCCACTTAGTGGTAAGATCGCACATCAAGTGTTCTGTGTTCTTTCTAAAATCCATATTATGGTAAGTGCACACGCTAGACTTTGGGCACTTTCTAAAAATCCACCCAGTGGTAAGTCCGCACATAGTATGTTCTGCGTTCTTTCTAAAATCCCATAGGGTAGGGTTACGCGCACAGCTTCGTGCCCTCACTTGAGTTGGTCAAGCCCCGGTTTGTGCCTTGGGCCCCACTCCCTGTAACTCCATTTTTGTTTAAAAAGGGTAATACTACCAAGGGGTCTGTTGAGACAGCTCCCTCAGCAAGCTCGTGCAGAGCAAGCGGTAGCCCCTGGTGACCGGCCAGGGCCTAGTGGCTACCACTAGGTACTTGGCCCTATCCCCTTAAAGGAATCTTTCTATAAAGACTGATTCCAAAACCTGTAAGCTCTACCTTGGGTCCGGTAATCATGGCACCTAGCAGGTAAGTACTTCAGGTATGCAGCTACGGGTTTTTTGGCCAAAGGGGATAATGTCACTGACAGCATCAACCGTCCGCAGGGGCAACTCCCTGAGCCAAAATGGTAGAGTTGACTAGTGCTCGCCTCCGAGAGAAAAGATTGCACTCCCCTCAGCATGGTGGCGTGGGTATAACGTTCCCCATAGCAGCCCCTAGGGGACGCAGTTCGAAGTTCCCATGAAGGGGAACGTCTCAGGTTACGTATGTAACCATGGTTCCCCGAGTGGGGAACGAGACACTGCGTCCCCTAGGCTTTGGGCCATGCTTCGGACGCAAGCTTCAGACGAAGAAGCGGATGATGTATTCTCCCGGCGATCCTTTTATTATGGTCGCGCCGGTAGTGACGTCATGGGCTGTCGCCGGCCAACGGATGGTGTTTTTCCATATGTATCTTCAGACACGAGTCACGCTGAAGGCGTTCCCCATAGCAGCCCCTAGGGGACGCAGTGTCTCGTTCCCCACTCGGGGAACCATGGTTACATACGTAACCTGAGACGATTTCCCCCTTCCATTTAATCAATATTGACTACATATATTATAATATTATTAATATCAATAATATAATATATTGAATTGTTAAATATGAAATATATATATACACAAATTAAGTGGAACAGAAAAACACGGTCGCTAAGCAGAAAAAAACAATTATTTAGCTAGTTGAAATTGAGTTTGAGCAGTAGTCCTAATCATCATTAATCAGCCGAATTTAGATTATACCAATGTTTTTGAACCATAACAAATGTTCTAATGTGCTTGCTTTTTAATGACTCGACGTCATTCATTGTACACGCAAATTCAAAGCGTTGCGTCTTTTAAACACGTAATAAAGCAGTGAATTATCTTTCCAGAAATTACGTTGATCAACAGAACTAGTTTATATTTAGAATACATTACAATCACTCCGAAATAGAT
The DNA here is from genome assembly GCA_003573665.1 of Oxygymnocypris stewartii. Taxonomy (NCBI): domain Eukaryota; kingdom Metazoa; phylum Chordata; class Actinopteri; order Cypriniformes; family Cyprinidae; genus Oxygymnocypris; species Oxygymnocypris stewartii. The sequence goes on along the minus strand of QVTF01024081.1, from coordinate 347,219 downwards.
GCCAACAACTCACACACCTGCATTAGGAGCTATACTTCTTTGCGTGCCTGTTTAGCCTTTTGCATCGCAGCACCTGAAGGATGCGTTCATTATGCAAATATCTAGAAGGCTGGACCCGCTTTTAAACTGCAACATTAATTGGTTTAATTGCAGATGAGTGACAATTCCGCTATATCCAACGAACAATAGTATTTCTATTCATCTTGACTGGTGGACTGGCATATAGGGGATGTGTTACGGTTATGGAGGCCCCTGATCAAAGTCCGAGGCCCTGGGACCAAATATTTTAAATGGATTGTGAAGAAATAAAGTTTAACACAATTTAACATATTCAAATATTGCTGTTTGATTAACATTGAAATAGATCTAAACTGTAAATAATTGCTATAAAATGTTCAGAAACTTACTGCAATTTTGGTTGCCAGTAAGGCTGTACATTTACAAAAGTTCTGTAAATCAATGATTACAGTAAACTATTAACTATTGCATGCTATAAAATTGTTGTGATGGTGTGTAAACATTTGTTATCTTATTTAATTTGAGTCCACTGAGAAGGAATATTTCTTGATATAAAACTGCAAACACTTAATTTGTGAAAGTAAAGTTACTAAAAACATGACTTTAACTCATTGTAGTTTATCGTCAGCTAAAGAACTTAACAAAGAGATCATCACTGTATCAGCAACTCTACATTTACTGTCTTTAAATAAAGCAGCAGAACATCAGTGTTTGTGGCTCATCATCGACTGAAGCACAGACTGTGCTCTCAAGCACAATGGACCCACACAACTACATTAAACTAACAGATCTCTCTTGTGTAAAATAATACAGTTCAGTTAAATATGTACTCTCCTTATAGATAACAGCTGCTGTTAACAAGCAGAGTCACTGAATGAAAGATAAACAAGAACTACAACTGACTTCAGCCACAGCCTTCGATGAACTCAACTGAACTACAAGACATCATTAAATCTCTAAAGATCTGATTAAACAACTCCATGTTTATGTTTATTCTACATAATGGTGGTCCTCCGTCGTGAATATTATATGCTATAATATAAATTAATATAATAATGAATCATGGGTGATAAATATTTCTGAAGAGGGTGATTATAAAAAGATTTTTGTGTCGTGCTGCATTCAGTGTAAAGTTATTATTTTGTTATGCTATACTTTATTTAAAGGTGATGTTGTTGCAGTGTAATTACATAAATAAATACTGAGAAATAATGATTACTTTAAACTTACTTGGGGATGTTAGTTAGGGTTTTGGTTAATTACTTTAAATTATGCATAATTTACTGTTGTTGGAGTAAGTAACGTACATGTAAGAGTTGTAACAACATCTTCTAAAAATAAATCTGTTGTAAATCCTGCCCACTTGTTTGCATCGTCAGCACACGCTTCAGTGCTCTGAGTGTTTATAGTGCTGTGTGTTTAACACTTCATGACTGAGAACAGAACATAATCTTCATCATCACACAAGACAAAACAACAACAATGAAAAACATCATCATCCTCATCTGGACCATTGCGGTACTTATTCAAGGTGAGATATAAAGAATTTGACACTGGTGTTGCTGTTCTTGTAAAAGTAAATGATGGTAGTGTTTTTAAACACAAATTGTCTTTTTTATTTTCTTTTCTTCAGAATCCAGAGGAGTCACTCTAACTCAACCTAAAGTTAAAACTGTCCAGCTCGGTCAAACAGCTACAATAGAGTGTCATATAGATGTAGGAATATACAGCAGCTACTTAGCCTGGTATCAGCAGAAACCTGGAGAAGCTCCTAAACTCCTCATTCATAACATAAACAGTCTCCAGTCAGGAACTCCATCTAGATTCAGTGGCAGTGGATCTAACAGTGATTTCACTCTGACCATCAGTGGAGTCCAGACTGAAGATACAGGAGATTATTACTGTCAGAGTTATAACAGTGGTCCAGTGTTCACACAGTGATAAAGAGTCGTACAAAAACCTCCGTCAGTCAGAGTCACAGTGACTGCACTGATACAGCTGAGAGATACTGCAGCTGCTGATGGAGTCATAAAACCAAGAGTGTGTTCAAAACAGAGTTCCTTCGCTCCGCATCCAAAGTATTTCAGTATGTTTGAAATATCACAGTTCTCTTCATAACATATCTATTAAAAGAATAAAATAAAATAACAGGAGCGTTTCAAAGTGGCTTATTGGAACACTAGAGTAAAAACTTTTTCCTACCACATGCTGAGATAATAACATGGCTGTCAGCATTAAAAGGCATAATTGCTGATTTTGTTTGTGAAGAAAATAACTACGTTTTCATCAATTATTTTATCTATGGATCGCTGCATTTCTCACAGATTTCTGCTCATCTGAAATCATATACAGATGAAGCAGCACTGTAAGATTATATTTGTTTAATGCATTATTGAGAGAGCGACTGCGTGTGAACAAGTGTTGTAGTACTTGTTTAAATCATGCTTTCACCTGAAAATATTCAGTATCTAGAAGGACAAACAAATTCCTTGAAGTATAACTTCCTGCTCAGGTCATAGCTTTCACCTTCTTTCTGATTGGATTGATCCTTCTCTATCAAGCTTGCTAAATATGTTTAACGTGAATTCTTGCTAAATATGTTTAACGTGAATTCTTGCTAAATATGTTTAACGTGAATTCTTGCTAAATATGCAGTTATATTACGGGCCTTTGGCATGAATTGTACTCTTGGCGCTCTTGGAGCGAGTGAAAACCACGATGCTCCGACTCTTAACAAATCCGTTTCTCCCTCCATTTAAAATCACACACCCCCCCCCCCCCCCCCCCCCGCGCTCCGCTCTCATACTAGACTGCTCAGAACTGCAGAGCAAAACAAGCAATATTTCACAGTGATGCTGTGTCTGACTTCAGGTGAATGTTTCAAAACTGTGAATCATTTTGCTTTTGTTTTTCTCCCATCACTACCAAATACTTTTCACCAACTGTTTTTCAAATACTATATATTACGGAAGTATTTGGTTATTGGACGCAGCATGAGTGAAGAAGGAGTCGGGTTTAAATAGGCCGTTCTCATTAGCCTTGAGTGTGAGCGAATGTTGCCAGATGGACTTGTCTTTTTCACTTAACCTATAAGGGGCTAAATGGTTTAGCTCCTGCGTACCTAACTAATCTACTATCACACTAAAATCTAACCTACTCCCTAAGGTCACACAACGCTGGACTCTTGGTGGTACCTAGAATAACAAAGTCCACTAGAGGTAGAGCTTTTTTATATTTGGCTCCTAAACTCTGGAATAGCCTTCCTGATAATGTTCAGGGTTCAGACACACTCTCTCTGTTTAAATCTAGATTCAAGACACATCTCTTTAGCCAAGCATTCATATAATGCATCTCATAATCTTGTACTGCAGTTATATCTGATCAAACGCACATTATTATGCTTTTGCTTGGGTTGAACAACCGCTACGCTAATTATGTCTCTATTTGTTTCTCTGTTTCTGGATTAGCATCCCGTGGTAGCTAGGAATTACACAAGCTTCAGTCTGGATCCAACCATTAAATGATCTGAGATGACCGAACACCTGAGAAGAGATGATGCCAACCCCTCGGACAATATACAGAATTAACCAAACTTTGCCATAATTAAATATATTAAGTTTCTAGAACACAGATCTGTAGAACCAATAGATTACAGAAGGAAATGAAATACACAGACACTAGTCATGAAGAAGTCTTTGTTATGTCATTCAGTATGGTATTACATTTTCACGAATAATGCTAAAAACATTCACAAGAGCAGTAGACAATGTTATCAACTACATAGATAAGGTTATTAATAAAAATGATAACAGTAATATGTGTTATTACATGAATAATAAACAACTGATAAAATTATCCACCCCTAACTATAGTAAAGTATTAAAAGTTTTGATGAAATAGCGTATGATTTAAAAATGATCATCCTCCAAAACAGAGAAAACATCTCTCACAAACATCTACATGTCTGTCTCTTTTCAAGTGTTTATAGTGTATATAATAGTATATAAAGCATATCATGTTTATAGTATTGTTTATAGTGTATTTAATGAGTTGTATTTGTAGGGGTTATTATAGCACAATTCAGTAACACTTTCTATGAAGCCCGTATTTATAATACATTATAAAGGTATTCTTAAGGTATTATAATGAATGCAGAATGCATTATAAATAACTTTACAATATGTTGTTTCATGAATATTCATAAGAACAGTTTTAATGTATTATAATAGTTACTTATTTGTGGTTATAGCTTTTAAGAGTCTGATGATTTATAACACAATGAACACGATCCATCCTCTTAAGTTACAATGATTATATTTATCATAGTTATAATGTATTATAAGTCTCATATCTTGTCACGTTACTTATGTTACTGTACTTAAATCAGACAAAGACCACTTATAATTAATAATAATAACATTATTTTCTCAAACAGCCATAAGATCAGATATCAGATCAGATGAATATGTAATATGACACATTTGCTTTGAACATTTGTTTTATTATATCAGTTTTATTATTTTGATGGCACTCTTTAGACAGCTGTTGATAAGTAACTCTTTAACTACATGTGAACGAGCAGTCATGAGAGTATTAGTGGTGTGTCTGCTGAATATAATGTATGCTAACACTTTATTTTGATGGTTCAACAGACAAACTGAGAATAGGAACATTTTACTACCCTACTTAAGTCTACTAATACAATTAATTATATATATATATATAAACATTGCACTCAAGAGATGTAGTAAGGTACTGTTCAGATCTTAAATAAACAATGTCAAGCTATGATATAGCACATTATAAATGAAGTAGATTTAATATGGTGTTCATTGTTTGTTATAAATAATCACACTCTTAAAAGTTATAACCACAAATAGGTAAATGCTACAATGTATTATAATTGTTGTTATGATTATTCGTTAGATTTTATAACACATTTTACGTTTTTTTATAATGCCTTACGGATACCCTTATAATGTATTATAAATGCAGGCTTCATAGAAAGTGTTAACCACATATATTTAACAACCAGCCCACATATATTTAACAACCAGCCCACATATATTTAACAATCCCCCCCCCCCCCCCCCACCTCCGAACCTCACTAATTTTCAAAGCCTGGCTACGGCCATGAACTCACGAAACACTGTATATAATAAAAACAAATATCATATGTGGAATAACAGAATAAAATCACACATTGTCTGTAGTCAGGTGTCTAAGCTTTGAAAGTATTAAAGCTTTGAATGTTTTGTTGAACACGAACACGCATGAAATATTAATCTGCGGTCTGAGACTGACAGCTGTCTGTTCTGTGTATGAAGAGCATTTACATAAAGAGAAACTTTGCATGAGAGTGTTTATAGTGCTGTGTGTTTAACACTTCATGACTGAGAGCAGAACACAATCTTCATCATCACACAAGACAAAACAACTACAATGAACAACATCATCATCCTCATCTGGACTCTGTGCGTGTATATACAGGGTAAGGTTTTCATAAAAATGTTAAAGTAAAACATTATATTATTAACATCAGTGAATGTTACACCTGCTCTTTCTAAATCTAATCATGTTTCTAGGGTTCAGTGGGCAGGTGACTGTGACTCAGACTCCCTCTGTTAAAACAGTTCAGATTGGTGAATCAGTCACTATAAACTGCAAAACAAACACGGACGTGAGCAATGCTTGTACAGGTTCATATACTTGTATGGCCTGGTATCAGCAGAAACCTGGAGAAGCTCCTAAACTCCTCATATATTGTGCAACACAGCGTTACACTGGAACTCCATCTAGATTCAGTGGCAGCGGAACCAGAACAGATTTCTCTCTGACCATCAGTGGAGTCAAGACTGAAGATACAGGAGATTATTACTGTCAGAGTTATCACAGTAGTCCAGTGTTCACACAGTGATAAAGAGTCGTACAAAAACCTCCGTCAGTCAGAGTCACAGTGACTGCACTGATACAGCTGAGAGATACTGCAGCTGCTCTACAACACAATCACACACAACACTGATCAACACAAACACTAATCACACAATATCATTATAACAGAAATATTATATTCCTGAAGAAAACAAGTCAGTGTTTTAATATGATCATCATGTTTTCGGTGTAATATGTGATTCATCAATCAAACTGCTTTCAGTCACTTCTTCTGTCTGGAAGTGATGATTTCTATTTAACCCACAGAAAGATTTACAATCTTACAAAATTCAGTCAGAACAACTGATTCTTGGTTTATAAATATGGATTTTTATGACATTTCACATATATTTAGTAAATATATATATATATATATATATATATATATATATATATTCTAATGAAGCAGTCATACAGAAACCTCTATTCCACTCGAGTGAACACAAACTCCAGAAACAACACTTCAACACACTGACAGCACAAACACCGCAGATGATTATTGTCTGTGTGTGCAAATCGAAAGATTCAGCTTTTCGCATCAGGAGTCTGTGTGTAAATTTCCATTTACAAATACTAATATTAATGTGACAAGTTCTCGAGTTTTGCTACTGATCTACCTTCATAGATAATTGACTGTTTAGGTTTTGGGGGATTAAAAAAGGAGTGAATTTCTATCATTGTAGGGTGTTTGTGTCCACAAACTGCTAAAACACATTTATATGCAAATTAATATATTTTTCATCCAGTGTCTCCTTTAAAATTAAAATATTATAATCGCAATTCAAGTGAGAAAGATTTCAAAAGTCTGACAATATTCATTGTTGAGCACTAATGTAAGGTTAACCCTGCCTGGTTAACATCTTTGAAAATGATTAACAGTTGAAAACATTAGAAATTTAGAAAAGTAATCAAAAAGTAATCAAAAAGTAATCAAATGTAATCAGTTACATTACTTTGATAAAGTAATTGAGAAGGTACACTACTTATTACATTTTAAGTGGGATAACTTGCTATCTGTAACCTATTACATTTCCAAAGTAACCTTTCCAACAATCCTCATAAGGCTGCGGTTCTCTCGGTTGGTTGTGCATCTTTTCCTTCCACACTTTTTCCTTCCACTCAACTTTCTGTTAACATGCTTGAATACAGCACTCTGTGAACAGCTTCTTTGGCAATGAATGTTTGTGGCTTACCCTCCTTGTGCAGGGTGTCAATGATTGTCTTCTGGACAACTGTCAGATCAGCAGTCTTCCCCATGATTGTGTAGCCTAGTGAACCAAACTGAGAGACCATTTTGAAGACTCAGGAAACCTTTGCAGGTGTTTTGAGTTGATTAGCTGATTGGCATGTCACCAAATTATAATTTGTTGAGATAGTGAATTGGTGGGTTTTTGTTAAATGTGAGCCAAAATCATCACAATTAAAAGAACCAAAGACTTAAACTACTTCAGTCTGTGTGCATTGAATTTATTTAATACACGAGTTTCACAATTTGAGTTTAATTACTGAAATAAATGAACTTTCCACGACATTCTAATTTATTGAGATGCACCTGTATAACAAAATAATTTGGGCAAGGCAGTGTGGTGATGACTGTTTTCACAGAAGTTTGAGTTGTATTAAATTTGAAAGTATTGTCAAGCACTCAAAATAAAAAAAAAACAATGAAAACTGAATTAATTTTCAGACTCCTTGTCTTCCATGTCTGAGACGTCTGATTCAAGCAACAGCTCAAGTGCATCGACTGTAGTCCCTGACAAAGAACTGAGACATCTGCACTGTCTCCTAAACGGGTTTGAACAAAGTGTGACACTCATAAAAATAGGTTTTGTTGAGATTATTATCTTTTGTTTTCTTTCCTTTTATTACACATTAAATACTATTGAGAGAATACACAGAAGCGCACCATGACATGCTGTTTCATAGAATGGACACAAGGTGGCAATACCTTTCAGCCGCGTTATTCTGGCACCCTTAGCGAGGCGCGGAGGAAGACAAGCTCATAATCCGGTTGAATGGAGAAAGAGCAAGTGTTGTCCCGTGTCACTAATTTCTGTGTCATATTTCCAATATTTACAGGTTAGTTTTACATCTTTTATGTGACTACAAATGTTTATTAAGCTACTATGAATCCCCGATGATGTGTGTTTGAGAAGCTAAAGGTATGTTAAGTGTGCAAATATTCAACGTTGTGAAGTGGAGGAAATGGCGGCCGACGCTCGCACTAATGTTTTCTTTTATGTATTCCTAATGGCTCGGGGATATTTCTGAGTTTATTACTGTGTATGTGTAAAGTAACTGTGTGTGTAAGACTATGCATTACGGGTGATAAATAACGCTAATGTACAGAGTAAAAGCAGTTTACAGATGTAGCTTTGAGTGAAATGCACGTGGTAATATTAGACTAACACAGTTTCGGTTCATAGAAGTTTAGTGTAAAAGTTATGAGACATGTTTACTATTGAAGTTTGTACTCATATAATGTAAATATAATTCAACTTAACTGCAAATATAATTTATTCTGTTGTATAAAGTGAACACTTACGAAATGTATACTGAATACAGAAATACTCATTTAATGAGAGATAACAGAAAATATGCTTTAGAGAGAAAATGTGTTTATGGTTTAAGATAAAACTGTGAGTTGATGTTGAGCAAATATGTGAGATACATTTATGTGAAAATGTACTTTTGAAGTATATGTGACTTCATGTTATCCAATTGTGGATATAACCTGTTTCTCAATACAGAGCAACCAAAAATAACAGTAATAATTTGTGATTGCAGATAAAAAGTTGAAATGAAGTTGGATTAATAAATATAATCCGGTTGAATGGAGAAAGAGCAAGTGTTGTCCCGTGTCACTAATTTCTGTGTCATATTTCCAATATTTACAGAGTACTTCGACCAGGGTTATAAAAATATATCTGCTAGCGGACCCCTGGCCGGGACCCGTTACAGATTCTTGGGGGCTCGTCCGGGATCTTCGGCGCCACCTAGCGGAGCGGGAGCCGAATGATGACAACGCTGACCAGCGACTAACCCTGTCCAGCCGTGAAACTGCGACTGCGAACGAGTGGAGGTCCACGATCTGGAGCTGACTGTATCATCGCCGAACTGTGTTGCTAGCCGTGGAGGGACGAGGAGCCATCATGTCGAGTGGTGGGAGGAAAAGCCTAGTGTGGGACATTAGGAAAAGCCTACTCACTCTGTCAGCTGGAGAGCTTCTTCAGGTCGCCAGAGCGGTGGAGCCAGTGACGAGCGAGGACCAGTCAGAGCTGGTGGAGGGAGACCAGGAAGGATGTTACGATCACATCAACTCGTTCATGTACAGTAAGCAGTTACTTGACACGGAGGATGAGGGAATGGTTCAGTTGTTGATTTTGAAAGACGCTATTGATGATGTGGTGAAATGTCGTGATGATGTGTCGATGTCAAATGTAAAAGGTGATTCTGAGTTACATACTGAGCAGGGTAGGGATAAGCTTGATGACTGTGTTGATTTTTTTAAAGGATCAGTCCGCATCCAAACAGCCCCTGAAAACACCACAGACACTCACAAACAGAGACACCACACATTCAATGTAGCTAGTGCTGCGTCACATAGTGATATTGCTGAACTTGATTCAGACCCAATAGAAGCAGCAATGTTAAGTACACCTGATACAGCTAACACTGATTTGCTTAAAGTGCTAGCTAGCTATGAAGAGTTTAGCAAGAAACTTATACAGTGCTTACCAACACATACTGTACCGCCACAGACACAGTTAACCCAAGCCTCAGGCCTTCTTCAACAGCCAGACAGAAAACCACCGAGTGAACTTGTCTCTCAGTCGGCACGTGAGGGGATGGTGTCCTTAAGGGAACTCAGCTACCTGCCTCGGAGAGAGTTCAAAGTGCAAGGCGGACAGATCGGTGACCAATCTTCAGACATCAGCTACAATAATGTCTGTAGACAAATTGATGATGGAATCAAAGAAGGATTCCCCGATTCAGAGATTGTTCGTGGTGTGCTAAGAATCATGAAACCAGGCATATTCAAAGAAATGCTGATAATCAAAGACGACATGACAGTGACTGAACTCAAGGGGTTTCTTCAAACTCACCTAAGAGAAAAAAACAGCTCAGAGCTATTTCAGGAGTTGATGTGCACGAAGCAAGACGAGAACGAGACACCACAACAGTTTCTGTACCGTGTGATAGGTCTAAAACAACGTGTTCTATTGACGTCAAGATTAGCTGATACTGACATCAAGTACGCTACAGCTACAGTACAAGATGTTTTCCTACATACAGTGTACCAAGGCTTTGGGCACAAGCACACCGACGTACGTAGAGAACTCAAACCGTTGTTGGCAAACAGAGAGATCACTGATGATATGATTTTGCGTCATGTGATGAAAATCACTAGTGAGGAAAATGAGAGAATGAAAAGACTTGGTCCTTCACGCCGACAAACCGTAACCAATGTACACAGCACACAGCTCGGGTCGGAGGTGGTGAAGACAACTAGCACAAAGTCAGAGAGTGCGGCGTCCATGTCAAATCAAACAAAGCCAGATCCTCTGAAAGATCTCACGACCAAAGTAGAGGAACTCACTAAGCTGATTGAAGCCATGCAAAAACAAAACCAACAACAACCGACTCATCATGGACGTCAGTATCAGAATAGAGTACAAACAAGATGGGGAAAACCTTATGGTTGTCCAAGCTGCGTGGAACGAGACAAACAAGACTGTAAACACTGTTTCACATGTGGGGAAGAAGGACACCGTGCGGCGGGCTGTCTAAAACGACCAAGGAAGCAGGGAAACTTAAATCGGGCACTGGAGAGGGACATCTAGTGGCCGAGCCGGGAAGCAAGTCCCAACCAGAAAGCGAGGTCGGTAATGACGAGTTGCACCGTTCTTCACTCCCAACCTCAGTAGCGACAAGGACAGTCAGTCACTGTAACAAAGCAGTTCAGCTTACCCCTCAGTCACTACGTGTAGCTAAAGACAGAGCTGTTGCTAGTTTAATTGGGAAAAGGGCCTTAGTTCAGAGCTATCTAAATGGCTTAGCAGTCACCTCCTTGCTCGACTCTGGGTCACAAGTTAGTATAGTTAGCCGTGCCTGGAAAGAAGAGTACTTACCCGACCTCAGGATTAACTCAGTCGCTGAGATCTTGGGAAAGGAGGAGCTGAAAGTTATTGCGGCAAATGGCAGTATCATTCCATATGATGGGTGGGTAGCTATTACAGTAAACTTGCCAGGGAACTTGGACCCCAACCTGTCCATTAGTGTTCCATTCCTTATCAGCAGCTACCCCATGGATAAACCATTGATTGGCTTTAACGTTTTGGAAGTACTCATTTGTGGCAAACCAGAGAGGCTAGTGCCAATACTCGCTAACTTGCTTAGTAACGCCATATCTGTTCCCAAAGAAACAGCTGAAGCTCTCGTCAACTTTATTCAGACAGCAAAGCCAGTCACACGACAAGGACGCATAAGGACAGGGGCCAAGGATATTGTGCTCCCAGCTGGTCAAGTGTTGTGGGTGAGGTGTCGGGTTCCGCCAAACATGGACACCTCCACCCGACTAATGTTGTTCGAGACAGATGAAGATAGCCTATCACCTGGACAGTGGGATACAGGGCCAGGGTTGTTTGAAATCCAGAACTCGACAAAACCCTATGTCACCATCCCAATTGGTAATAACACCAATCATGACATCATGATACCACGTAAAACAGCTTTAGGGATCCTGCAGCGTGTTGAAAATGTGGTAGAGGCAGATGTCCTGGACAGGTCACAGCCTGCAGCGACTATCAGTCAGGTCACCACCACGCAAGACAGCAACTCAGACTCGCCGCTGTGGGACCCACCCGTAAGCCTTGACCATCTGGAGGGAGAACAGCAAGATGCCGTTAGGAAGATGCTTCACGAGGAGTCAAACGCCTTTGCAAGGGACGGAAACGACCTCGGCTGTATCCCAAACCTACAGATGGTGATCAATCTAAACGACGATATCCCTGTGCAAAGAGCATACACATCCATTCCCAAACCATTGTTCATAGAAGTGAAAGAGTACATTCAAGATCTTCTTGTGAAGGGTTGGATAGTGAAATCTAAGTCTGCTTATTCTGCACCAGTGGTGTGTGTACGGAAGAAAGACGGCACGCTTCGTCTTTGCATAGACTATCGTCTTCTGAATCAAAAGACCGTACCTGACAGGCATCCGCTGCCACGAATACGGGATTTGATAGACACGTTAGGAGGATACTCCATGTTCAGTATACTGGACCAAGGTAAAGCTTACCACCAGGGATTCATGGCAGAAGGGTCACGTCATCTCACGGCCTTCATCACCCCCTGGGGCCTTTACGAATGGGTAAGGATTCCGTTTGGATTATCTAACGCACCTGCAGCTTTTCAAAGGAGCATGGAGGAGATGTTAGGCTCTCTGAGAGATGAGTACTGCATCCCGTACCTGGATGATCTTCTGTGTTACTCCAGATCTTTCAGTGACCATGTGGAGGTGATCCGCAAAGTCCTCAGAGCACTGCAGCACCATGGAGTGAAGCTACGAGCAGAAAAGTGCGAGATGTTCCAGAAGGAGGTTCGCTATGTTGGACGCTTGGTATCAGCTGAGGGAGTTCGAATTGACCCTAAAGACCTCGAGGCAGTGATGGCTTTAAAAACCAAAACTCCCCAAACAGTTATTGACCTCCGATGGGTTCTCGGCTTCCTGAGTTACTATCGTTCCTACATACAGGACTTCGCCAAAATAGCAAAGCCGTTGTATGAATTGCTACAAGTGAAGTCCTCCATGCCACAACCTCTTTCACGTCACCACAAGTCCAAGGGTCCACAACTTCCGTCCAAAACACCCATCTCATGGAAAGGTGAGCATCAGAGTACTTTGGAAAGACTTGTTCATATGCTGACCAAACCTCCAGTACTTGCATACCCTAACTTTGAGGAACCATTCGTCTTACACACGGATGCATCGGAGAAAGGACTCGGCGCAATTCTCTATCAACGACAAGATGGAAAGATGCGAGTCATCGGATATGGATCACGAACTCTGACACCGGCGGAGAAGAATTACCGGCTCCACAGCGGAAAGCTCGAGTTCCTTGCTTTGAAGTGGGCAGTGTGTGAGAAATTCAGAGACTATCTCTTCTATGCTCCACATTTCACCATCTACACTGATAACAATCCACTCACTTACGTCATGAGCACTGCAAAACTCAATGCAGTTGGACATCGTTGGGTTGGAGAATTGTCAGAGTTCCACTTCAATATTAAATACAGACCGGGAAAAAGCAATATAGATGCCGACACGCTCTCCCGCACTCCACTTGATATTGACAGCTATATGGAGACATGCACTGGAGAACTGTCCCCGGAAGTACTGCATGCGGCGTGGGAAGGGGGTAGAGCAGCCCAAAAGAAAGATGTAGCGTGGATAGCTGCACTCTACACCTCCTCTGCTGATATAATACCACAGCTTTGTTCAAACTTGCCTGAAATAAGTCACGAAGAGCTGGCAAAAGCTCAACGAGATGACCCTGGAATAGGGGACATAATGAAACTGAAAGAGAAAAATAATGTTCTTACTGATGATGTCAGAAAGTCAGTGAGTGGGCTCACTCGCAAGCTTTTCCATGAGTGGAATCAACTGCATTTGGAGAATGGGGTCCTGTACCGGCAAACATCAGAGAGAAAACAGTTAGTCCTACCTACCAAGTATCGGTCGATTGCCCTAAAACATCTCCATGACAACATGGGACACGTTGGCACTGAACGTGTGCTTCATCTCGCCAGAGAACGTTTCTATTGGCCACACATGAAGAGGTGTATAGAGGAGTATGTCACCAGGAAATGCAGCTGTATAAAGCAAAAGAAACCCACCACACATGTGCGTGCGCCAATGGGTGGTCTGACTTCTGCTTCCCCTCTTGATCTGGTTTGCATAGATTACTTACATCTGGAAAAAAGCAAAGGAGGCTATGAGTACATTCTGGTAGTAATAGACCATTTTACCAGATTTGCCCAGGCTTACCCCACCAAAAACAAATCAGGACAAACTGCAGCAGAGCGGATCTACAACGACTATATACCTCGTCTGGGTTATCCAAATCGTCTTCACCATGATCAAGGACGTGAGTTTGAGAACAATCTGTTTCGCACTCTTGGACGGCTGTCAGGGGTCGGACACTCACGAACATCTCCATACCACCCACAGTGTAACCCTGCTGAGCGGTTCAACCGTACACTGTTACAAATGTTACGGACACTGACAGACAGAGAAAAAGAGAGATGGAAAGAACATTTACCACAAATGATACACGCATATAACTGCACACGCCACGAGTCGACAGGATACTCACCTCATTACCTGCTGTTTGGACAACATCCCCGTCTGCCCGTGGATCTTTTGTTTGGATTAATGGAAAACACCGAATCAGTGACACACAAAGGATATGCGGATAAATGGTCAAAAAGGATGACGGAAGCGTACAAGATTGCAAACAGATCCAGCCTATCATCGAGTGCGAAGAACAAGTCTTATTATGATCAGAAGGTGAGGGGCGTGGTCCTCAAGCCAGGAGATCGAGTACTGGTTCGAAACATGGGTGAACGAGGTGGACCTGGTAAGCTACGCTCATACTGGGAGAAGAGGATCTATGTGGTGAAGGAGCAAATCTCAGACAATCCCGTGTATGTCATTCATCCTGAAGGAGATCCGAGTGTGAGGAATAGGACTATACACAGAAACTTGCTGCTGTTAGTAAATGACTTACCTGTTGAGAGTTCGACACAGCCAGCTGACTCTGTGGTAGCTCCCCGTCAGAGACGACGACAACCGCAACGGAGGACAAGCTCTACTGACAATGATGAGACACCGGACACGGATAATGACGATGATGAGTGGACAGGAGGTTATTGGCTAAGAACACCTGTAATCAGAGGGGAAAATGATCAAGCTGGACATAACAGATCAGTGATCTCGAGGAGAGAGCAAAGTCCAATGTCAAAGTTATATCCTGCAAAAGCACCTGATCAGACTCCACAGAAACAGACAATGATTCGTAAAGACTGTTCAAGTACATTGCCTACGAGGGAAACTGGATCGATGGACACATACCTACCCGAGGGGCGAGAGATACACCTTCCTGAAAAAGAACAACAGCAGTCAGAAAATAGAGGAATTGAAGTAGTGGGAAGAGAATCACAGACAAGTGAACCATCTGATGATACTTACCTACCGCAGCCTGAAGAGGATGAACAGAATGCAGAGGACAGGGAAGTGGAAGTAGTGGAAGAAGCACAGACAAGTGAACAACTTGAGGATACTTGCCTATCTCAGCTTGAAGAGGACGAGACAAATGGACATAAGGAGCAAGTACAAGAGGAAAGACAGAGTTCTCCCTCTACTATTACTTGGCTGGAAGAAGAGACACAAAGAGAGGTTAGGAGGTCAGTTAGAGAGAAAAGACCTACACCAATATTCACTTATGAGTCACTGGGCCAACCCTCCTTACAAACCCATGTAGAGTCCATTTCCTCACAATCTACCTCAACTCCTCTACCTTTCATACCTCATATGCATAGCCAGTTCATTCTACCTACTGCTTATACACCTCATTTGTATATGCCTTACACATATTACATGCCTGTCACTACACAAGTTTACTAGAAAACAAACAGAATAGGAGTTTTAGTTTTGTTTTCATGGGAAAATGTCGGGAGCCATTTTTGTTTGTTGGGGTGGATGTGACACTCATAAAAATAGGTTTTGTTGAGATTATTATCTTTTGTTTTCTTTCCTTTTATTACACATTAAATACTATTGAGAGAATACACAGAAGCGCACTATGACATGCTGTTTCATAGAATGGACACAAGGTGGCAATACCTTTCAGCCGCGTTATTCTGGCACCCTTAGCGAGGCGCGGAGGAAGACAAGCTCATAATCCGGTTGAATGGAGAAAGAGCAAGTGTTGTCCCGTGTCACTAATTTCTGTGTCATATTTCCAATATTTACAGGTTAGTTTTACATCTTTTATGTGACTACAAATGTTTATTAAGCTACTATGAATCCCCGATGATGTGTGTTTGAGAAGCTAAAGGTATGTTAAGTGTGCAAATATTCAACGTTGTGAAGTGGAGGAAATGGCGGCCGACGCTCGCACTAATGTTTTCTTTTATGTATTCCTAATGGCTCGGGGATATTTCTGAGTTTATTACTGTGTATGTGTAAAGTAACTGTGTGTGTAAGACTATGCATTACGGGTGATAAATAACGCTAATGTACAGAGTAAAAGCAGTTTACAGATGTAGCTTTGAGTGAAATGCACGTGGTAATATTAGACTAACACAGTTTCGGTTCATAGAAGTTTAGTGTAAAAGTTATGAGACATGTTTACTATTGAAGTTTGTACTCATATAATGTAAATATAATTCAACTTAACTGCAAATATAATTTATTCTGTTGTATAAAGTGAACACTTACGAAATGTATACTGAATACAGAAATACTCATTTAATGAGAGATAACAGAAAATATGCTTTAGAGAGAAAATGTGTTTATGGTTTAAGATAAAACTGTGAGTTGATGTTGAGGAAATATGTGAGATACATTTATGTGAAAATGTACTTTTGAAGTATATGTGACTTCATGTTATCCAATTGTGGATATAACCTGTTTCTCAATACAGAGCAACCAAAAATAACAGTAATAATTTGTGATTGCAGATAAAAAGTTGAAATGAAGTTGGATTAATAAATATAATCCGGTTGAATGGAGAAAGAGCAAGTGTTGTCCCGTGTCACTAATTTCTGTGTCATATTTCCAATATTTACAGAGTACTTCGACCAGGGTTATAAAAATATATCTGCTAGCGGACTCCTGGCCGGGACCCGTTACAAAAGCTTGTTATGAGTTGTTCACCCATAAACGACAATTCTGTCATTAATTACTCACTTTTGTCATTCCACACCTGTAAAACATTTGTTTGCAAGTGCTTTTGTTTGCGCAAAAAAAATAAGTTTTACCATTATTTAACACTTTATTTACAAACTATTGATCTACAACTCTCATGGCAACACAACACACGTCAAGGTGTTCTTATAAATATGGGTTGGAGAGTTATATTTTTCTCAAACAAAGCACTCACGTCGCTTCATAAAAATTGAGATGGAACGACTGTAGTCACATTATTTATTTTAATGATATTCACTACCTTTTCTGGATCTTTAAAGTGGTAGCTGTGTGGAGTGTCAGAGAACTGTTGAATTTCATAAAAAAATATCTTCGTGTTCTGAAGATGAACAAAAGTTTTATGGATTTGGAACGAAATAAGGGTGAGTAAACATGACAGAATTTAATTTCTGGGGCAACACTTTTTTTCCCGCCTCCGGGTCTGTAGAAATTTGTGAATCACCATGCTCATGTTTTTATTTATTTTTTATTAGATGGTTGAAGATGTGCTAAAGTTCAAGTCTGGTGGTGAAGTAGTACTACAGGAGTATCTGTCAGGTCCGGGGGCCAGAACTCAAATGCAGACCAGAGTTACAGTTCAATTAAGGTGAGTTCATTTACAACCAGTACAAACAGAGATGTGAACTGAGTGGTGAATGTTCTGGTAGGATAGAGGGTTTGTGGTCCGGGCTCCAGCACTCTGTGTTCCAAGGTCCAGGTGAGAGATCTGAGTCCGTGGTTCAGGCTGGAATTCTGCAGTCAAGACAGGGAAAAACGGGTTAGCTCTCAGTTCCTCAGAAACTGACAAAATACAGAAACCTCAGGGCATAGATTGGCTGGCATGTACTCGTACTGAGTGGTACAACGATCCGGCGGGGACTGGAAAGTAGAACTGGCTTTTATAGGTGAGTTGATTGCATGATGTGGAACAGGTGTGCTTGATAGAGTTGATTGAGCTTCAGGAGAGTAGACAGGAACACTGGAGACCACGCCCCCCAGTAATCTCAGAGCAGCAAGAAAACCAGAATCACGACAGGGGGTTCCTGACAGTACCCCCCCCCCCCCCCGATGGCTCGGCAGAATGACTTCCAGACGGCTGAGCTGAATTGTGGACCTCTGTCCGAGACAATGTCCAAGGGCAGGCCGTGGACCGCGAACACCACAGAGACCAGGAGTTCCGCAGTCTCCTTCGCTGTGGGCAGTTTGGGCAGAGGCAGATAACGTGCAAACTTGCTAAAACGATCCACCACAGTAAGGACCACAGTCATACCTTTCGAGGGTGGTAGCCCGGATACAAAATCCAACGACAGGTGAGACCACGGGCGACGAGGTATGGGCAGCGGCTGCATGTACCCTGGAGGAGGGCGGTTGGACCCCTTGTTCTGTGCACAGACGGGACAGGCAGAGACAAAGGTCTGGACATCGGTTCTCATCTCAGGCCACCAGAATCGTCTGCGCAGGAAGGCCAAAGTGCGAGCCACTCCAGGATGGCATGAGAGTCTGGAGGAGTGACCCCACTGTAATACAGATGGACGGACAGAGAGAGCCACAAACAGGCGGCCCGGGGGGGCGTTACCTGGGTCAGGCTGGGTCTGCAGAGCCGTTCTTACCTCTCCCTCAATCTCCCAAATGGCTGCCCCAATGATACAAGTTCTGGGTATTCTGGTGTCGGGTTCTGCAACAGTCTCCTCCTTCTCGAACAGCCGAGACAATGCGTCAGGCCTCACATTCCTGGATCCGGGCCTGTAGGTAAGGGCAAAATTAAAGCGACCAAAGAAAAGAGCCCACCTGGCTTGACAAGGATTCAGCCGTTTAGCCGAGCGGATGTACTCCAGGTTTCTATGGTCGGTCCAAACCACGAACGGCTGATCTACGCCCTCAAGCCAATGTCGCCACTCCTCGAGAGCCATCTTCATGGCCAGCAGTTCCCGGTTCTCGACATCATAGTTTCTTTCTGTGGGAGATAAACGATGGGATAGAAAGGCACAAGGATGAAGTTTGTTATCCTCTGGTGACCGCTGGGACAGGACTGCCCCCACTCCCACATCCGAGGCGTCCACCTCCACAACAAACTGCCGGGACGAGTCAGGGTTAATGAGAATGGGAGCTGACGTAAACCTCTTCTTGAGATCCAAAAAGGCTCCTTCTGCCACAGAGGACCAGTGAAACGGTCTAGCTGGGGAGGTAAGTGCAGTTAATGGGGCAGCAGTGTGGCTGTAATTTCTGATGAAACGTCTATAAAAGTTGGCGAACCCCAAGAATCTCTGTAGCTGTTTCCTAGTATCTGGTCGGGGCCAATCTAAGACTGCTCTCACCTTCTCTGGGTCCATCCTCACCTGACCTCTGGCAATGATGTGGCCGAGGAAAGTGACAGTGGAGGCGTGAAACTCGCACTTCTCTGCTTTGACAAACAGGCTGTTCTCCAGGAGCCGATGGAGGACCTGACGGACATGCTGGATGTGTTCTGCTTGATTCTGGGAAAAGATGAGGATATCATCCAGGTAGACAAACACAAATCTGCCCAGCATATCTCTAAGCACGTCATTGATGAGACACTGAAAAATGGCAGGTGAGTTAGACAGGCCAAAAGGCATAACCCGGTACTCAAAATGACCCAGGGGGGTGTTGAAAGCCGTCTTCCATTCGTCCCCCTCACGAATTCGGACCAAGTGATAGGCATTGCGGAGATCTAATTTCGAAAAAACAGTTGCTTCCTGGAGAAATTCAAAGGCTGAGTTCATGAGTGGTAGAGGATACTTGTTCTTTACAGTGATGTCATTCAAACCTCTGAAGTCGATACATGGGCGGAGGGTCCCGTCCTTCTTACCCACGAAGAAAAACCCGGCTCCTAGAGGTGATGAAGAAGGGCAGATAATCCCCGCCGCCAGTGAATTGTTAATGTACTCCTCCATTGCCACCCGCTCTGGTCTGGAGATGTTATACAGACGGCTCCGTGGAAACGTAGATCCAGGCAACAGGTCTATGGCTCAGTCATATGGTCGGTGCGGGGGAAGTGAGAGTGCCCTTTGTTTACAGAACACCTCCGAAATATCGTGGTACTCAGCGGGGATTGATGATAGGTCCGGCCGGTCTGGTTCGAGTTTCTGGTGGGTTACAGAAGAAGGCAGAGCAGACCGCAAACAACTAGCAAGACAAGTAGAGCTCCAGTTATGAACCTTAGCAGATCTCCAGTCAATGTGAGGATTATGTTTGGTTAACCAGGAGTGCCCGAAAACTAACGGTATTAATGGTGAGTCAATAACAAAAAAGGAAATTTCTTCAAAATGATTACCTGACAGCTGGAGCTGGACGGGGCAGGTACGGGTTGTTACTCGAGCAAGCAGCCTCCCGTCAAGTGTACTAGCCTCCAGTGGTTCCTTGAGCTGCTCCGTGGTTAATCCCAGCTGTTTTACTAATGTGGTGTCCAAAAAACTCTCGTCTGCTCCAGAGTCAATGAGTGCCTGGAGCTCCAGAGTCTGGTTCCTCCAACAGATAATGGCATATAATTGGGTTCGTGGACGGGAAGACAGGGGTAGGGTACCTCGGCTCGCTAGGATGCTCCCCCCGGCTAGCGAGCCCTCTGGTTTAACGGTCGGTTTGGACAGTGGGCGATGTAATGACCTGGTTGTCCACAATAGAGGCAGGCATTGTTTCCTCTTCGGCGTTCCTGTTCATCAGTACTGAGACGGTTCCGACCCAGCTGCATGGGCTCCCCCTCCGGGAACTCCTCTCGCCGCACGGGCTCCTGCAGAAGTACAGGATGAGGTAAAGGTCTGGATCTTACCGGAGCTGGGGAGTAATCTCTTCGGCGAGGGATGACCTCACTGGCGGGGCTGTGTTGTTTCTGCCGTCGTCTCCCCCGACAGCGATTGTCTATACGAATTGTCAGAGCAATGAGATTATCCAGATTCACAGGTTCAGGGTGTGTCACCAGTTCATCCTTTAATCTTTCACTTAACCCATTGATAAACACAGCCAGCAGGGACTCGTCATTCCACCCACTCTCAACGGCCAACGTCCGGAACTCAATGTCAGCTGTGCTGACCCAGGATTGCTCCCTGAGAGGTGACTGCATGGCGGACTGGCTCCAGATCTGCTGAGTCCATAATGGCCGGATCGTTCTGTCAGGTCCGGGGGCCAGAACTCAAATGCAGACCAGAGTTACAGTTCAATTAAGGTGAGTTTATTTACAACCAGTACAAACAGAGAGGTGAACTGAGTGGTGAATGTTCTGGTAGGATAGAGGGTTTGTGGTCCGGGCTCCAGCACTCTGTGTTCCAAGGTCCAGGTGAGAGATCTGAGTCCGTGGTTCAGGCTGGAATTCTGCAGTCAAGACAGGGAAAACGGGTTAGCTCTCAATTCCTCAGAAACTGACAAAATACAGAAACCTCAGGGCATAGATTGGCTGGCATGTACTCGTACTGAGTGGTACAACGATCCGGCGGGGACTGGAAAGTAGAACTGGCTTTTATAGGTGAGTTGATTGCATGATGTGGAACAGGTGTGCTTGATAGAGTTGATTGAGCTTCAGGAGAGTAGACAGGAACACTGGAGACCACGCCCACCAGTAATCTCAGAGCAGCAAGAAAACCAGAATCACGACCGGGGGTTCCTGACAGTATCAAGGAACAGAAACCCTTACAGATGCCACAAGAAGACAAATGATTAACATACTGGTGGCTCACATGATTGATACACATGGGTATTTTTAAAAGAAAAAGTTTGTTTTTAAACCAAATAACTGCATGGCCATTGTGCAAATTAAGATAACTAGTTTGATATCTTCCCTTACTGATAACTCCCTACTAACGCAATCAGAAAACAGAATTATCTTGGCATAGTGATCCATATTCCAAGAAAGAGTCCGAAAGTCATTGTTTGCATCACACTTTCATGTCATACTTGCAATGTTATGAGTGTCCCTTCTTTTAATCCCTTCCATCACTTCCAGGAGGACTGAAGTCTCCAAAAATTGCAAGCGATGCAGCTGAAAGCCATGTAATTTATCACAAGGTAGTGGCATTTTACAAATGTGTTGAGGGTAATTGTTTGAACAATCACTTTTATAATTTGTTTTCTCTGTGACTGCACATTATGTTTGTCTAATGTTTGGTTTTCATTTCAACTTTAGTCATGCTGCAGTTTGGAGAAGCACCTCAGCACCAACCAGCGTCAGCATCCGTTCCTCCTTGGAGCATTCCTTGGAGCATTCGATGAATTTTTAAAAGCGCATTTTGTGTTCAGTTTGTCAAATGATAGTATACATTTTTATGAGCATCTTCATGCATTCAGAGTAATACAAGTGAGGAAAGGTGTATTATAAAAATATCAGAGATTAAATTGTATGAGCCATTTGATATTCAAAACTCATAGTGTTGCGGATGAAAGTTTGTATATCATTCTTTTGTTTGTAATGTTTTAATTCTACTTTAAATTGCATTGCAAGGGAAAAGAAAAAATAAACATGTTGATGGAAATTGTGTTGTGTGTTGTAGTTGATTTAACTCTGTTTTCAGTATATTTAACAGTGATTGTAAATTTTAACCACCTAAATTCTAAATTCCAACCACCTTAAACATGCAACTCTAACACTGTTGTTTTTCTGTATCTCTTTAGTGTTATTTTAACACTTTTTTAGAGTCAAATAAGGAGCTATTTTGAAAGTGTTAATTTAACTCCAGAAAGTGTGAAGCTAAATAAACTCTGAAAAAGTGTTGATATCAAATATTTTTCCCAGGAGTCACAATTCGTTGTCGATTAATTTAAAGTTTTGGATGAAGGATAGAAGTGCTCTCTCTCTCTTTCTCTCTCTCTCTCTCTCTCTCTCATGCGCACACTCCACTTCTTCAGTCTCAGTATGGAATCAATTTAATGCCACATATATATGCAAAAGTTTAAAGTTTTAGATTAAGGATAGAAGTGCTCTCTCGCTCTCTCTCTCTCTCTCTCTCTCTCTCTCTCTCTCTCTCTCTCTCTCTCTCACGCATGCTTCACTTCTTCAGTCTCAGTATGGAATCAATTTAATGCCACATATATATGCAAAAGATTAAAGTTTTAGATTGAGGATAGGCGGAATCGCGCTGAAAGAAGTGCTCTCTCTCAGGGGCATGTCTAGAGGGGGGGCACGGGGTGGCACCGGCCCCCCTCTAAATGTGCTTGCCCCCCCCCCAACAGCGCCGTTGTCATACATTAATCGGCAGAGTAGCCGCTTGAAGTAAAACCTATGAGTGAACACAAACTCCAGCAGAGAGAGAAACAACACTTCAACACACTGAGAGCAGAAACACAGCAGCTGATGACACACTCACTCATTTAGTGTTAGTATTTTTTTTAAAGGAATAACAAAACACGTTTGCACAAAATCCTTTGAAATGATGTCATTGCTTGAAGAACAATGTACTTTTCATAACCAGATGAAGTTTTGTCCTCTCATTTTCAATAGACATAATTCAGTTCGGCTTTATATCCTATAGTTCTCATTTATTCTGTTGTCATGTGCTGATATAACACTTTTTATAGAAATATATTTGATGATCTGTTACCTCTGAGGTGACCTTTGACCTCTTTTGTTCTTCATTTGCAGCTCAATCCTCATGGATCACAAAATCAAACATTTTTCGTGCACACTAATCAATCTTTAGTAAAATTGTCTTTCATTAAAGTATGTTTGAGGTTACTCGCATGCTCATCACACGGTTAGAAAATCTGCCATTCTGTGCCGGAGCAAGAGCACCGATCAACGGCAACAACGACATACAAACTGTGTGTATCTGCAGCTTGTACTGTTGAGTGCACCGTGTGACTACATTGTTCAAGAACTTCAGTAACCTCCATGAAAAAGATCCTCTTGTCATATTTCCACATAGACCAGCACATTAAAACAAAACCAGCTGCATGGATGACATAACATTAGTAAATATGGGTTTGTTAGCAGCACAAGCTGTAGTAAATCCTGCCCACTTGTTTGCATCGTCAGCACATGCTTCAGTGCTCTGAGTGTTTATAGTGCTGTGTGTTTAACACTTCATGACTGAGAGCTGAACACAATCTTCATCATCACACAAGACAAAACAACTACAATGAACAACATCATCATCCTCATCTGGACACTGACTCTCTGCATTCAGGGTAAATATTTGTACTAATAACATTACACACATCTTATGTACAGTCCAAGAAACTAATAACTCATATTTTATGTTTACTTAGTGTAAGAAAATAGATAAATTAATTAGCTTTTAGTGGGTCTAAAATGTATTAGTTCTTTATAATCATGTGTAGATCTTCTGCAATTTATTTTAAATAAGTACGTAATTAACGTGCTTCAGTTTGTTTTCAAAAGTAAAATATAAAAAAAAAAAGATTTTTAAAACATTTTAATATATTTTACAAATCACATTAATTCACTAATATGTAAGTACCTAGAATAACAAAGTCCACTAAAGGAGGTATAACTTTTTTATATTTGGCTCCTAAACTCTGGAATAGTCTTCCTGATAACGTTCGGGGTTCAGACACACTCTCTCTGTTTAAATCTAGATTAAAGACACATCTCTTTAGCCGAGCATTCATATAATGCATCTCACAATCTTGTACTGCCGGTATATCTGATCAAACACACATTATTATGCTTTAGCTTGGGTTTAACAGATAACTTAATCCAGGGTTGTTCCTGGATGGAACAGCTACACTAATTATGTCTCTATTTGTTTCTCTGTTTCTGGATTAGCATCCCATAATTACACAAGCTTCAGTCTGGATCCAACCCTTAAATGATCTGAGATGAACGAACACCTGAGAAGAGACGATGCCAACACTTTGGAGGTCCTCAAAGGAAGCCAACCATCAGCGATTATACTGAATTAACCAAATGTTGCCATAAGTTAATTATATTGAGTTTCTACAATATAAATCTATTTTAGAAACTTAATTTCCTGTGAAGTTGCTTTGCAATTACCATATCGTAATAAGCTCTATATAATCTTGAATTGAAGTGTAAGTATACTATATACAGGTGCATCTCAATAAATTAGAATGTCGTGGAAAAGTTCATTTATTTCAGTAATTCAACTCAAATTGTGATACTCATGTATTAAATAAAGTCAGTGCACACAGACTGAAGTAGTTTAAGTCTTTGGTTCTTTTAATTGTGATGATTGTGGCTCACATTTAACAAAAACCCACCAATTCACTATCTCAACAAATTCCAATACCAATAATAATAAAAAAAAACTTGGTAGGGTCTCCTTTTTCTTTAATTACTGCCTCAATTCGGCGTGGCATGAAGATGATCAGTTTGTGGCACTGCTGAGGTGGTATGAAGCCCAGGTTTCTTTGACAGTGACCTTCAGCTCATCTGCATTTTATGGTCCCTTGTTTCTCATTTTCCTTTTGACAATACCCCATAGATTCTCTACGCCTACGGGGTTCAGGTCTGGTGATTTTGCTGGCCAGTCAAGCACACCAACACCATGGTCATTTAACCAACTTTTGGTGCTTTTGGCAGTATGGGCAGGTGTCAAATCCTGTTGAAAAATGAAATCAGCATCTTTAAAAAGCTGGTCAGCAGAAGGAAGCATGAAGTGCTCCAAAATTTCTTGGTAAACGGGTGCAGTGACATTGGTTTTCAAAAAACACAATGGACCAACACCAGCAGATGACATTGCTCCTCAAATCATCACAGACTGTGGAAACTTAACACTGGACTTCAAGCAACTTGGGCTATGAGCTTCTCCACCCTTCCTCCAGACTCTAGGACCTTGGTTTCCAAATTAAATACAAAACTTGCTCTCATCTGCAAAGAGGACTTTGGACCACTGGCCAACAATCCAGTTCTTCTTCTCCTTAGCCCAGGTCAGACGCCTCTGACGACAACTGTAGCTAAGTTCCTTGACACGTCTGTGTGTCAAGGCATCAAGAGCCACCACACACAGACGTGTCAAGGAACTTAGCTACAGTTGTCGTCAGAGGCGTCTGACCTGGGCTAAGGAGAAGAAGAACTGGATTGTTGGCCAGTGGTCCAAAGTCCTCTTTCCCACCAATTCACTATCTCAACAAATTAGAATATGGTGACATGCCAATCAGCTAATCAACTCAAAACACCTGCAAAGGTTTCCTGAGTCTTCAAAATGGTCTCTCAGTTTGGTTCACTAGGCTACACAATCATGGGGAAGACTGCTGATCTGACAGTTGTCCAGAAGACAATCATTGACACCCTTCACAAGGAGGGTTCACAAACATTCATTGCCAAAGAAGCTGTTCACAGAGTGCTGTATCCAAGCATGTTAACAGAAAGTTGAGTGGAAGGAAAAAATGTGGAAGAAAAAGATGCACAACCAACCGAGAGAACCGCAGCCTTGTGAAGTTCACCCAAATTCTTGAATTGATTTTGCTTGACAATCCTCATAAGGCTGTGGTTCTCTCAGTTGGTTGTGCATCTTTTTCTTCCACATTTTTTCCTTCCACTCAACTTTCTGTTAACATGCTTGGATACAGCACTCTGTGAACAGCCAGCTTTTTTGGCAATGAATGTTTGTCTAGCCTAGTGAACCAAACTGAGAGACTATTTTGAAGACTCAGGAAACCTTTGCAGGTGTTTTGAGTTGATTAGCTGATTGGCATGTCACCATATTCTAATTTGTTGAGATAGTGAATTGGTGGGTTTTTGTTAAATGTGAGCCAAAATCATCACAATTAAAAGAACCAAAGACTTAAACTACTTCAGTCTGTGTGCATTGAATTTATTTAATACACGAGTTTCACAATTTGAGTTGAATTACTGAAATAAATGAACTTTTCCACGACATTCTAATTTATTGAGATGCACCTGTATGTGCTATATGCTATATGTGCATTCTTGTAAAAACAAGATTAATTTACACATGTGTGGACAATAAAGATTTTCAATGTTCTACTACTATGTACTTACATCAAAAAGTTGTAAGGGTCCACCGTGTAAACTATAAATGTAATTACAGAAATTAATTACAGATGTAACTACATGCAGTTTTTTTATAATCCTTATATTTATTTAAGAGCAATGCAAAGACGTGTGTACACAATAAGAGCATTATATCAAATTATTCATTTTGGGTGTAAGTACATAATAGTTAATGCCTCCTAATATAAAGTGGGACCAAATCTTTTAAATGGATTGTGAAGAAATACAGTTTAACACAATTAAATATATTAAAATATATTGTAAATAGCTTAAACTTGATCTGAAGCATATCTTGAAATATGCTTAATATATTTAGTGTTTCAAAATAATACATTTAATATGCATTTAGTATAGCATAATCGTCCATAAAAGCACAATTTAAATATATCTCCTTTTCACCTGGGCTGCTGGACTACAGCAGAAGTGAAACTGATGTGTTTCAGTCCAGATCATGGAACCAATCAAACAGTGACTCTGGGAGTGTGGGCTGAAAATCATTTGCATTGTCAGGGTGGAGTGATTGTGATCCTCTCAGAATAGAGCAGCTCTGTCTCCAGAGACCATGTTCAAACCCCAAGAGCTTTATTTGACTAGATTTACTGAAAACACCTGAACAAACACTATATGCATCGTCATCTGTTAGTTGAATGATGTTGTCAGACACAAATGGAGTTTGTTGAGAAGCTTTATTGAATGTTGCAGCAAACACAGCAGATTGAAAGATCAGCCAGTGCTTTGACACTAGAGCTCTCTTTCAGTATTGAGATGTAAATGACTACAGCTGCAGCACTAGACTCATGTGAATCCTGCCTGACACAGGACACTCAGATACGACTCATCTTCAGGAGAGAGCAGCGCTCACTGGAGAAACATCAGCACTGCGAGCGACTAACAGAGACTCTTGTGGAACGAGACCTCATGAGAAGCTTCAGCATGTGTTACTCTGCAGACGTACAGCTCTCCCGCTTCCCAGCGTGCTTTGCTGAGGGTCAGGACGCTACTGCGGCTGTAGCGGCCGGCCTGCTCGCTCTCTGCGCTGGTCACAACCCCCTCGGTGACCTCTGATCCGTCCAGTGTCCAGCTCACCAGCGCCCCCTGTGGAGAGTAAGAGCTGAGCAGGCAGAGCAGTGCGGCTGATTCTCCAGAGATCTGCAGAGAAGAGGGCGGCAGCAGAGACACTGAGGGCTTCACTGTGGGACCAGCTGCAGGAGACAAACACAACACGTTCACAAACACACAGAAAACACACTGCAGCTCCAGCACTCTTCTGCCCTGCAGCATTCACAGCATTTCAACACGACTTTCAGCAGCAGACACGAGGAGTGCAGTCAAAATCACAACAATCTGATCATTCATCACAATCAACATCACTACAGATGTACAATATACAAACTAAACAATCACTATATACACTTACATGAAACCTCATAAATGAAACTTAACTTACTAAAGTCCTATTCGGACGGTAATTGTTTCTCATATGGATGAAATGTTATTGTATTTTATAAAATTAAATTAAATACAATTTATTTTATTTACAAATGTATTCTTACTTTTGTGTAAAATGTATTTAAAAAGGATTATTATATAAAATGTATTCTTATTATTCCAAGCATACTTTATGATATATAATCCTATTTATTATTTGATTATTTAAATGTCTTGTTTAAAAATAGGAAAAAAGATGTGCTGTAGTTGTATATAATTATACGTGATATAGTTATGTATATAATAACTGTATTTAGACTAATACACATGTTTTAATTATACTGCATACCAGCTGCTGTCCTAATAAAGACTCATTTAAAATGTTTACGTGCTTTTCTTCTCTTTCTGATCTCATTCGCTGTGATGGAGCACTTATGAAATATTGTTCTTGTAAATACTTTCCAGCATTTCATAAATAAATATGCATGCACATTACACCGAAGCACAACAGTTACCGTACGGTGTCCAGGAGTGCTCAAGAAGGGTTTAAACACTGAATTCTGAATCGATTTCTTCTCGTAAACTCAGAGATGTGGATTCGAACGGTGATTAAATTACCACACGACCTTGGTGTTTGTCAAAAAACAGCAGATTATTCAGCCGGGGATTTTTACACGGAGAGAAAAACACAGACATCAGGATACGAACAGCATTAAAATCACCGACTACAGCCTGTAAATGCTGAAAATCACTTACGTCCCCCCCGAGAAACAATCACCGGCCCAATACGACTGCTTTCATTGCAGTTATTTTTATATTCAAAGATATCATATTTTAGTACATATGTTCTATTAAATGTGTCTTTACAATTATCCAAAATGTAACAAAATATACAATATACAACTTTTTTATGTTATTTCTTGTATTATAAATCAATAATTTATAAGCACAACATGAGATTCAAAATCAAGACTAAACTACAAAAGTAACTACATCTATATTAAAATGTCACTTTTTCTTGTATGAAATCTATAATAAAAATGTATTTATGAACACAGTGTAAAAATGAAGGAAAATTAAACCTGAGATGAACTGATAAAACTCATATTTAGTAACATTATAGAAATGTGTTTATACAAGATTTGTGTGTTCAGTAAGAATAATCCAGTTCTTAATATGACAAAAATTCAATTAATCATTTATTATGCTTTTTGGGCTGTTTTAACATTTTCTTATGTTTAGTTACATTTTAATTAAATTATAATATTTTTATATAGGATAATTAAAATAGAGACTTACCGAGCATCAGTTTAGTTCCTCCACCGAAAGTGCACCACAGTGACACAATCTAATGAAGCGGTCGTACAAAAACCTCTATTCCACTCGAGTGAACACAAACTCATTCATTCATTTCTCATTCATTCTCTTGCACTTTTTAAAGATTTATATTTGACTAGCTTTGACCTCTGATGTGACCTTTGACCTCTTAATCATGGATGATGTTGTGAAGTTTCTCATTATGATGCTTTTGTTCTTCATATGCAGCGCAATCATCGTGATTCACAGAAGAAGAAAAACTGCAGCTTCAGAGAAATTAATCATAATTCTGATGCACACTTTTCAGTTGCACTTTGTTCAGTCTAGACTCATATGACCAGACTGAGAGAACTGATTTTCTTTATATATCCCCCTTTTAAAGAAAATTTATTCAATTGGAAACAAACTCAGGCAGCCATTTTCTGAAATTGATAAAACTGTATGTTTGTAAATTATACAGAGATGTTAAACATTATGGTGTCTCATAATATTGAGTGTACAACAGTCATTAAGATGTGTTGGGAACTATTGAAGTGATTGGATGCTCTAAGATGGCGTCTCTGTTGACATACAGTAACTGAAGCCGCTGAATCCAGTATCTTATGAGTCTCTATGGTGAGATCACATGACCAGCAGAATATTACTCATCTTTATCTCAGTAAATATCTATTATCAGACACTGCTGGCTGCAGAATAGCTGGGAATTACAAATATGAAGCGGATTTCTACAGAGACTTCTGTGTGACGCTGCATTCATGTTAATGTGAGTCAAACCGCTGTAATAAGTGTCTGAGTATAGAGACAGAAATTACTTGTTTTTCCCTTAAATATTTAAACAATTAAACCAGTAAGTTATCACTCAATGATTAAAAAATGTTTACTGAACAATTTTAGTTGTGAGAATGTAAAATCATTAGTGATATAACAGTGTATATGACTTTGTTAGCAGCACAAGCTGTTGTAAATCCCGCCCACTTGTTTGCATCGTCAGCACACGCTTCAGTGCTCTGAGTGTTTATAGTGCTGTGTGTTTAACACTTCATGACTGAGAACAGAACACAATCTTCATCATCACACAAGACAAAACAACTACAATGAATAACATCATCATCCTCATCTGGACCATTGCAGTACTTATTCAAGGTGAGATATAAATAATTTGACAAAGGTGTTGCTGTTCTTGTAAAAATAAATGATGGTAGTGTTTTTAAACACAAATTGTCTTTTTTATTTTATTTTCTTCAGAATCCAGAGGAATCACTCTAACTCAACCTAAAGTTAAAACTGTCCAGCTCGGTCAAACAGCTACAATAGTGTAATATAGATGTAGGAATATATAGCAACCTCTTAGCCTGGTATCAGCAGAAACCTGGAGAAGCTCCTAAACTCCTCATTTATAACATAAACACCCTCCAGTCAGGAACTCAATCTAGATTCAGTGGCAGTGGATCTAACAGTGATTTCACTCTGACCATCAGTGGAGTCCAGACTGAAGATACAGGAGATTATTACTGTCAGAGTTTACATGTGATCAACAGTAAATATGTGTTCACACAGTGATAAAGAGTCGTACAAAAACCTCCGTCAGTCAGAGTCACAGTGACTGCACTGATACAGCTGAGAGATACTGCAGCTGCTCTACAACACAATCACACACAACACTGATCAACACAAACACTAATCACACAATATCATTATAACAGAAATATTATATTCCTGAAGAAAACAAGTCAGTGTTTTAATATGATCATCATGTTTTAGGTGTAATATATGATTCATCAATCAAACTGAACTAATGTCTGGACGTGATGCTTTCCATTTGAGCCACAGAAAAAAATAACTTTCTTACACAATTACTGTCAGAACGATTGATTCTGTATTTGCAATCATAGATTTTTATGATGTTACTGACATTTTCATATACATTATCCCTTTGAAGTGTAATGGGTTTGTCTTGTGGAAAATTCATACTGTTGAATGTATAAAAAATATACTAACAGTTTTTCTCGATTGCTTAAACACAGCAAACAACAAAAAATTATTATTCTGCCCCAGTATCCTGTCTTTGGTCTGGGACTGGCCAAAGAACCTCTTCAACATCAGGCTATACTGACCCTGACCAGACAGCGGGGGTGAAATCCTCTCGCATGCCTGATGTCCTTGTGTCATTGTTCACAAACAAGACAATGCTTAGTCATGTTGTCAATATAACAGTGCGCTCTGTTACTGTAGTATTGCTTGATGTAAACTATGGCAACAGTTTGGATGACAGTTACTGTACTGAAATGCAGAAGGCTGCGCTTCTCATGAATGCCACAAATCCATTTCAAAAGTACAAATGTACACATAACTGTATGTGAGATTTTGATTGAAAAAGACTGGATATGATTCACAGTTACTCTTTTACTAGTGGTCTGACCAAAATAAAATTAAACATTTTAAAACAATTTAAACACATTACAACGTCATTGTGAAATAGAACAGAAAAAGAAATATGTGCAGAAAGGCGAAAATAAAAATGAGAAAGTAAACTTCTCTCTTCAAAAAATGTTTTCTCTTCAAGATTAATCGCTTTATGTACTCCCAATTGTAAGTCGCTTTGGATAAAAGCGTCTGCTAAATGACTAACTGTAAATGTAAATGTAAACTCTGAATTTGTAATTCTTGTGTCGTCCTCCTTCTATATATGCTTCACGATTGAAGATTCATGAGACGTAGCTTTGAGCTATTTCAGAGAACTGGTTTGTCATTGGTTGGTCTATATTCTCTTCATTAGTGAAAGTCAAGATTCATTTGAACAATTCATGGAAAATTATAAAAGTCTAATAGAAATGTGTAGAAAATATGCTTGACAGTTTATGACAGCTAGATCAACCATTTTACATTTATGCTACCGTAATGATTCATACGATGCACTAATGACTTGAGGTTTTGAGCGGTAAGACTATAGCACAGATACTTTACATCTTGAGCAACATGACAATAGCAACTGATAATGTAGGAAACCACAGACAAATGTACAAAAGCAATCGCAAGTTGTTCAAAAGAATGAGAAACTGCTTTTATGATGTGCACAAGTGACGAGATGATGTGGAGGTTGAACAAGTAGTTTTGAGAAATAAATTTCTGATTCGAGAAATGCAGCAGAGCCACTGAGAAACACTGTAAGCTGACTTTGGCCCTTTATCCATCGAAGCTTCTGATTGGTGTGTGATACATTTGGACTCCTAGTGTTTCCACTTAGATAATTGTGTGCTAATTGAGCTCAAACTGTGCAGACTTGAGAGATCAATATTGAATGCTAGTGCTTTCTAAATGAGCGCATGGTGTAGTAAGCCCTGAGAAATGTAGGGATTTATGTGTAGAGTTTTGCAGTAACAGTTCACCAAATCTGACTCATGTGTCAAAGCAGGGAATAGTGTTTATACTTCAGCAAAATGGGTGCTTTTTGAAAAATGGCATCATGGTTTTGAAATTTTAGTTCATGCATGTTACTATTGACTCTTCATTGGTACTTATAAAGCACACTTTAATGCCTTATTCTGCATGACCATATATTATATCATTTTATCCTACCCCATAACTATTAATAAACAGCAAATTAATAGTTTATTCAGGCAAATGTCATATTTAATAGTTAATTGTGAGAATTTAATTAAAACAATGATTTCTCTGGCTTGTAAAAGTGAGTTTTGACCTGTGTTGCGGTTAGTTTAACCACTATAGAGGATGAACACAATAAAGTCTTGATGCGAAACATCCCAAAATATCATCCATTAACAACAGAGTTATAGTCAAAAACTGAATTAACTGAATTATTATATTTAAAAATGTAAATACAAAAATCCAAAACACGTATAATGTGTCAAAAACAGTTTTGAAGCGTCACATTTTAAAAGAAGAACCAGGATGATCCTCGAGACTTACTTTTATGTTTAGCAGAAAGCAACACTTTCATTGATGCTTTGATGGTTTGAGGATGATTTTGTTGAATCAGGAACTGGACGCTTTGCAAACATTCAAGTTTTGGGAATGGCACGGTATCTGTGTTATATATTTTGTGTTGTCATAGAGTTTCTCATAATTATACTTCATATACAGCTCAGTCATTATGATGCGGGGGGGGGGGGGGCAGCTTCATTCTATACTCATATGAAAAGATTTTGCTGATTTTTATTCACTGATTGAAAATAAAAAATAGGCCACGTGAAAAGATTTCTCAAATGGCAGCATGTCATTGTTTCAGTGATGAATTAACACTGATGTCTAACACTGAACCTATATTTATCTTGTCTGTTAATTCTAACATTGAGAAACCATAACTATTAATCTTGTTGCTGTTGTTTATGTAATTATATTCTACATTTTGTAAATAAATTTAGTATTCAACTCTTTTGTTCCCTCTGATGATAGATTGGATAATAAAAACAATATTTCACACATAAATCTTCATTTATATGTAGTGTACATGAGATATGATAGAGATATTATCACAAGCTGTTGTAAATCCTGCCCACTTGTTTGCATCGTCAGCACACGCTTCAGTGCTCTGAGTGTTTATAGTGCTGTGTGTTTAACACTTCATGACTGAGAGCAGAACACAATCTTCATCATCACACAAGACACAACAACTACAATGACCAACATCATCATCTTCATCTGGACATTGCTCTGCTGTATACAAGGTACAGTACATGAGACTTTGGATAAAGCGGTATAATTAATGAAGTTGACCAACATACTGTATATTATAATATGGAAGAAAATGTTTGTATTTGTCTTGATGAACACACATGAATCTATATATTTCTCTCTCAGGCTCCAGCGGACAGATCACAGTTACTCAAACTCCTGCAGTTCAAACAACTGAACTAGGAAAGACTGTTGTGTTGAGATGCACCGCCAGCACTCCTTTAACAAGCTGCAACCCACCATGTCTGTCCTGGTACTTACAGAAACCTGGAGAAGCTCCTAAACTCCTGATATATAGAGTTAACAGTCTCCAGTCAGGAACTCCATCTAGATTCAGTGGCAGTGGATCTAACAGTGATTTCACTCTGACCATCAGTGGAGTCCAGACTGAAGATACAGGAGATTATTACTGTCAGAGTGCACACTATATCAGTAGTAGCTGGGTGTTCACACAGTGATAAAGAGTCGTACAAAAACCTCCGTCAGTCAGAGTCACAGTGACTGCACTGATACAGCTGAGAGATACTGCAGCTGCTGATGGAGGATCACTGTTACGTCCCGTAATGCTGTGGGAGGTGTTTCTTTTTATGTCTGCCTTGTTCTGACTGGTTAGTACTTTCAGATCCGGTGATTGGATGTCAGCCCAATCAATCCTCCCAGTCAACGTGATGACGACAGCGATCTCTGAACCAATCAGGCATCCTCATCTCCTATAAGGACTCGGAAGTGACGCAAGACGGGAGAGCGTGTTTTCTTAGATTGCTCTCGCTGGTCTGTAACGCTGTCCATCATGTTCGTGTTTTGTTGTAATTGTGATTTGTTGTTTACTTCGAGTTATTTCTGATTGCTCTATTCACCACTTGTTGTATGTGCTCAATTTGACTCAACTCGATTCTCACTTTCTCATCAAGTGTTTTCCACCACTTGTTGTACGTGCTCAATTTGACTCAACTCGTTTCTCTCTTCCTCATCAAGTGTTGATGACTGGATTTATTTCTTGACTCATAGCGCTGAGACAAGGTTAGTATGTCACGTGACCTACACAATGCAACACGTAGTGTATCGCTTGTATAGAAACACTAGGATAGGAGTGAGAGCTGTGGTGTGTATTTATGTTTTGTTAGTGAGTGTAGTTAGTTGGCGTTCACGCCGAAGATTTGCTTTCTTTTTCTTTACTTAGATTAACGTTGAATTGGTTGAAGATAGTAGGTGGTTTTGTTTTATTAATTTCTTTGCTTTCAGCTCCACTCACGTCTCAAACTGCTGAGTTTTTCCAATGTATATACAATGTAATCATTCATTTTCCTCTTTGACGTTTTCGTCATTATTGTAAATATAAAAAGTAACTGAATGAAACTTTGTGATTAATATAATTCCTCACTAAAGTTTTCTGACAAAGCACTCGTGGTTTCTGTTTGATTCATTACTTCACACATCTTATTCTTTAACTAACAGGCAGCTTCCCCGATTCTAAAAACATCTTTAATTATTTTATATTAATTTATCTTTTTTGTGTTGACTTCCTTATTTCCCTAGACATTTATATTAATATCAACAGCCAAAATAGGGAGTCGTAGCATAATTGGAGGCTCGTCCCAAAAGTGTATTTACTGCTGTAATTGGGGAGTTGTTTTGTTAACAGTATTGTTATTGAATAAGGAGTTGTGTGTTGTTCTGATGCAAACGCAGTTCGTGGTGGACAGCGTGAATTAGTTGATGGGTAGAGTACTTGTTCTTTATTATGAAGTATGTTATTGCAAATTGTGATAATATTAAGATTACTCATGGCCTTTAATTTGCAAGATTTTCTTGAGAATCCCTCATTGGAGGTGATTGAAAAATGTAGGAAAGATGACTTGTGTTCAATAGCTACCCACTTCAAAATTCCAATTGCAAAGCAATCGTTAAAGAAACAGATTAAAACTGAAGTGATAGATTGGCTTTGTGATTTGGGGATTTTAAAACAGCCTGACGTTGACGAAGAGACAGATCCTGTTGGCGAGGGGCAGGATGAATTTGAAGTAGGTAAAGAGGAGGTAGAGAGGGCCGCGACGGAGACCGAGGTTGATGTCGGGGTTGTTTTGCCACCTTTTGAACCTTTTTCACCAAGCACTCCCAGTTCGAAAGGGGAGACACTGACGAAAGTGCGCATCGCACGGCTCCATATGGAGGCGCAGGACCGAGCGCAGGCCCGCCAAGCAGAGCTGGATCTCCGTCTAGAAGTCCGCAGGCTCGAAATTCAAGCAGACAAGGAGGTTAGGCTACGTAAGTTGGAGATCGATGCGGCTAAGGTTACTTCGGTCCACGCTGTTCAGCAAAGCTCCTTGTCGGTGAGTAATAATTCAGCTAACTCAGGTCCCACTACATTTGAGGTGGGCAAACATATTGCTTTGGTACCGAATTTTAGGGAATCTGAAGTGGATAGTTATTTTAACGCTTTCGAGAAAATTGCAACTTCTTTGGGTTGGCCTAAAAATGTGTGGTCATTACTACTTCAATGCAAATTAGTAGGCAAGGCTTTAGAAGTGTACTCCACCTTATCTTTGGAAGATGGTCTGAAATATGACGTAGTAAAACTGGCCATATTGAGAGCGTATGAGTTAGTTCCAGAGGCCTATAGACAACACTTTCGTAATCGTAAGAAACACACTACTCAAACTTTTGTGGAATTTGCACGAGATAAGTCAATACTTTTTGATAAATGGTGCACCTCTAGTAAGGCTGATGACTTTATCTTACTTCGAGAACTTATGTTGCTTGAGGAGTTTAAGCAGTGTCTTCCGGAGAGGATGGTATTGTATTTAAATGAACAGAAAGTAACAACGCTATCACAAGCTGCTGTGTTAGCGGACGAGTTCATGCTTACTCATAAGAATGTTTTTCACTCAATAGGAGCTGAAAAGAGTTTTGTACAGAGGTCTTCAGTGAACGTTCAACCGACTAAACAAAATGGTGAGAAGTCTAAAGAGACTCGAGAATGTTTTTATTGCCATAGGAAAGGACATGTGATAGCTGACTGTCTATCTTTGAAACGTAAGCAGTACTTTCCGAAAAAAGAAGTGGCATTTGTTAACTCTGTTAATTCGTGTTTGTCGTCTGAACAAAAAGATGAGTTGCCAGATCCTACTTATTTGCCTTTTCTGTTTAAAGGTTTTGTCTCATTTACAAGCAGGAAAGAGGACCAGGTTGAAGTTCAGGTGTTACGGGATACAGGAGCTGCACAGTCTTTCGTATGTGCTGATGTCTTGCCGTTTTCAGATCAATCTTCAGTTGGTTCCAGTAGGTTAGTACAAAGTTTCAGTATGGAGGTTATGAAGGTGCCCATACATCGTATCCATCTTCAGTGTGAATTGATCACAGATTTTGTGGAGGTAGGAGTACGCCCTGCCTTACCAGTGAGAAGCGTGTCTTTCATTTTAGGTAATGATTTAGCTGGTGGGAAAGTGATACCTTCACTAGAAGTAATGGATTCTCCACTAACTCAGCCTAAGACAGATGAGCTGTTTC
Organism: Oxygymnocypris stewartii; assembly: GCA_003573665.1. NCBI lineage: Eukaryota > Metazoa > Chordata > Actinopteri > Cypriniformes > Cyprinidae > Oxygymnocypris > Oxygymnocypris stewartii. The sequence goes on along the minus strand of QVTF01024081.1, from coordinate 309,417 downwards.
AGAAATATCCCAGTGCGTTTCCTGCATGTGCTGTTACACGTGCCCAAGCTAAGAAAGATAATGACTTATCGTTAGTTGACTCTTTCTTATGTACAGATGGTGAGCCTGAAGAAATCGCAGAAACCAAGTCTGATGACATTGAGGAGGAGAGGGAACTTGTAATGAGCGACCCTTTGCCATTAACAGTAACCCGTGAAAAACTCATAGATGCTCAAAGCATTGATCCTTCGTTAGCAAAGTGTTTCAAATTAGTTGAGGATGGGGAATTTGGTAATGTTTCATTTTTTATTAAAGATGGCTTACTTATGCGAAGATGGAATAAAAGTAATTCTGTAGAGAATGAGTGGAACATAGTTTATCAGGTGGTAGTTCCTACCGCCTTTCGACAGCAGGTCTTGTCACTAGCGCATGATCATATGTTAGCAGGACACTTAGGAATAACCAAGACCTACAACCGCATCCTTAAACATTTTTTTTGGCATGGTCTTAAGCGTGATGTAATACAGTACTGTAAAACTTGTCATGTCTGTCAGTTTGTAGGTAAACCTAACCAGGTGATTCCACCGGCTCCTTTGATTCCAATTCCGGTGTTGGGCGACCCTTTTGAGCACGTCATAGTAGACTGTGTGGGGCCTTTACCAAAGTCTAAGTCTGGTAACCAGTTTTTGCTCACAATTATGTGTGCTGCTACCAGATATCCAGAGGCTATTCCACTGCGTAGAATTACAGCTAAAGCAGTTGTTAAAGTTTTAATCAAGTTTTTCACCACATTTGGTTTACCAAAGGTTATACAGACGGATCAGGGAACCAACTTTCTGTCCAAGTTGTGCTCACAAGTTTTTAAGACACTGAATATTACACACCGTATATCTAGCGCTTATCATCCTGAAAGTCAGGGGATGTTGGAAAGATTTCACCAGACATTAAAAGCAATGTTGAGGAAATATTGCAGTGAGACAGGAAACGAGTGGGATGAAGGTGTCCCATTGCTTTTATCTGCAATTCGAGAAACTATTCAGGAATCTCTTAAGTTTAGTCCATCTGAATTGGTCTTCGGACACACGGTGAGGGGACCTTTGAAAGTATTGAAAGAGAAAATGTTAGGCATTGAGAATGATGAGAAAACAAATGTGCTAGAGTACGTATGTAGGTTTCGTGAAAGATTACAGGAATCTTGTACTTTGGCTCGAGAGGCTTTGTCTAAAGCTCAGGGGAAAATGAAAGCGCATTATGATAAAGGTGCTGTGAATAGATCTTTTGCAGTAGGTAATCAAGTATTGGTTTTGCTTCCGGTGCCTGGATCCGCCTTATCCGTACGATTTTCTGGGCCGTACGAGATCCTGGAAAAAAAAAGTGACACCGATTATGTAGTGAGAACTCCTGATAGAAAGCGTCAAAAGCGGGTGTGTCATATTAATATGTTAAAAGCTTATAATTCTAGAGAGGCTGCAGAATCTCTTACCACAGAGGGAAAAAGCGAAGCTGTCTTTCCAGTAGGTGTTGTCTGTGAGACGAGTCCATCTGTGGAACAGGAGAATGCTGACCTGGATGGATTTTTGGAGTCTGATGCACCACTTTTGTCTGCCAGGTTATCAAATTCTGAAACTCTTGGGAATTTGTCAAATGTTCTAGGTCATCTGGATGATGATCAACGGCAGGATGTCGTTGAGCTTCTTGACAAATTTTCTTCCATTTTAGGTGATGCTCCTACACTAACGAATGTGCTGCAACACGATATTGTAGTTAGTAATGCACCGCCCATTAAACAACACCCTTATAGGGTGAACACTGCTAAGAGAAGTATAATGAAACAGGAAACTCAGTATTTGTTGGAGAAAGGGCTGGCTAAGCCTAGTATTAGCCCTTGGAGTTCACCATGTTTATTAGTGCAGAAATCAGATGGTACTAAACGCTTTTGTACAGATTACCGACGTGTAAATGCCGTGACGATACCCGATTGTTTTCCAATGCCGAGAATGGAAGATTGTGTCGATAGTGTAGGATCAGCAAAGTTTGTAAGTAAACTCGATCTACTTAAAGGATACTGGCAGGTTCCGTTGACTGCCAGAGCATCTGAGATTTCAGCTTTTGTGACCCCAGACTGCTTTCTGCAGTACAACGTTATGGCGTTCGGTTTGCGAAATGCCGCTGCTACATTTCAAAGACTGGTGAATTTAGTGCTTGCTGATGTTCCCAACGTTAACGCTTATCTTGATGATTTGATTGTTTATTCACAGAGTTGGCCTGAACTCTTATCGTTGTTGCAGACAGTATTTGAACGTCTAGAGAAATCGTTTTTGACTTTAAACCTATCTAAATGTGAGATCGGCAAAGCAACTGTGACCTATTTAGGTATGCAAGTGGGAGAAGGACAAGTGCGACCGTTAACAGCAAAAATTACAGCTATTAGTGAATTTCCAGCACCATGGACCAGACGTGAGTTGCGTAGATTTCTGGGCATGGCCGGATACTATCGGTGCTTTTGCCGGAACTTTTCTTCTGTGGCGGTTCCGTTAACTGCTCTACTTAGTCCTTCAGAAACTTTTGTATGGTCACCTGAATGTCAGACATCTTTTGACAACATCAAAGCGCTGTTGTGTAGTGAGCCTGTGTTGTCTGCCCCAGATTTTGAGGTAGCGTTCAAGCTGGAGGTCGATGCTAGTGAAGTAGGAGCTGGTGCTGTTCTTTTACAGGAGGATAAGGGCGAAATCAATCATCCTGTTTGCTATTACTCTAAAAAGTTTAATAGAAGCCAACGTAACTATTCAACAATAGAAAAGGAGGCTTTGGCTTTGTTGTTAGCACTTCAACATTGCGAGGTGTATGTTGGTTCCTCTATTCTTCCTGTAGTCGTTTACACCGATCATAATCCACTAACTTTTATTTCACGTATGCGTAACCAGAACCAGAGACTGATGAGATGGTCCCTCATCATTCAGAATTATAACCTTGAGATTAAGTATAAAAAAGGTACAGAGAATGTTGTGGCAAATGCTCTGTCTCGAGTTTAAAGATTGGTATGTTAATTTTGTCTTTGTCAAACATGTATGTTTTCCTTTTAAAGGGTGAGGGTGTTACGTCCCGTAATGCTGTGGGAGGTGTTTCTTTTTATGTCTGCCTTGTTCTGACTGGTTAGTACTTTCAGATCCGGTGATTGGATGTCAGCCCAATCAATCCTCCCAGTCAACGTGATGACAGCGATCTCTGAACCAATCAGGCATCCTCATCTCCTATAAGGACTCGGAAGTGACGCAAGACGGGAGAGCGTGTTTTCTTAGATTGCTCTCGCTGGTCTGTAACGCTGTCCATCATGTTCGTGTTTTGTTGTAATTGTGATTTGTTGTTTACTTCGAGTTATTTCTGATTGCTCTATTCACCACTTGTATGTGCTCAATTTGACTCAACTCGATTCTCACTTTCTCATCAAGTGTTTTCCACCACTTGTTGTACGTGCTCAATTTGACTCAACTCGTTTCTCTCTTCCTCATCAAGTGTTGATGACTGGATTTATTTCTTGACTCATAGCGCTGAGACAAGGTTAGTATGTCACGTGACCTACACAATGCAACACGTAGTGTATCGCTTGTATAGAAACACTAGGATAGGAGTGAGAGCTGTGGTGTGTATTTATGTTTTGTTAGTGAGTGTAGTTAGTTGGCGTTCACGCCGAAGATTTGCTTTCTTTTTCTTTACTTAGATTAACGTTGAATTGGTTGAAGATAGTAGGTGGTTTTGTTTTATTAATTTCTTTGCTTTCAGCTCCACTCACGTCTCAAACTGCTGAGTTTTTCCAATGTATATACAATGTAATCATTCATTTTCCTCTTTGACGTTTTCGTCATTATTGTAAATATAAAAAGTAACTGAATGAAACTTTGTGATTAATATAATTCCTCACTAAAGTTTTCTGACAAAGCACTCGTGGTTTCTGTTTGATTCATTACTTCACACATCTTATTCTTTAACTAACAGGCAGCTTCCCCGATTCTAAAAACATCTTTAATTATTTTATATTAATTTATCTTTTTTGTGTTGACTTCCTTATTTCCCTAGACATTTATATTAATATCAACAGCCAAAATAGGGAGTCGTAACAATCACAAACAACACAATGACACTATTTATGAGACTATTTGTTTATTTGATATATTTGTGAAGCAGCAGGCAGAGTGAGGATCTGAATCCATGTGCAGAGATGTATTAGGTGAAACAAGAAGAGATCGGTCAAAACCAGGCGATGGTCAAACACAAGGCAAACAGGCAGAGAAGCAAACGACACGCAGGGGTCGAAATATTACAAAACCCAGAGTCATAAAACCAAGAGTGTGTCCAAAACAGAGTTCCTTCGCTCCGCGTCCAAAGTATTTCAGTATGTTTTAAATATCACAATTCTCTTCATAACATATTTATTAAAAGAAGAAAATAAACAAAATAACAGGAGCGTTTCAAAGTGGCTTATTGGAACACTAGTGTAAAAACTTTTTAATAACATATTAACAGTTAATAACATGGTTGTCAGCATTAAAAGGCATCATTTCTGCAAATTTAGTTTGTGATGAAAATAACAGTAAGTTTTCATCAGTTATTTTATCTTCGGATCGCTACATTTCTTACAGATTTCTGCTCATCTGAAATCATATACAGATGAAGTAACACTAAGATTATATTTGTTTGATGCATTATTGAGAGAGCGACTGCGTGTGAACAAGTGTTGTAGTACTTGTTTAAATCATGCTTTCACCTGAAAATATTCAGTATCTAGAAGGACAAACAAATTCCTTGAAGTATAACTTCCCGCTCACGTCATCATAGCTTTCACATTCTTTCTGATTGGAGTGATCCTTCTTGATCAAGTTAGCTAAATATGTTTAACGTGAATTTTTGCTAAATATGCAGTTATATTACGGGCCTTTGGCATGAATTGTACTCGTGATGGAGCGAGTGAAAACCATGACGCTCCGACTCTTAACAAATCCATTCCTCTCTCCATTTTAAATCACACCATTACCCCGCGCTTCGCTCACATACTAGACTGCTCAGAACTGCAGAGCAAAACAAGCAATATTTCACAGTGATGCTGTGTCTGACTTCAGGTGAATGCTTCATAACAGTGAATCATTTTGCTTTTTTTTTTTCTCCCATACCAAATACTTTTCACCTACTGTTTTTCAAATACTATATATTACGGAAGTATTATTTTGGTTATTGGACGCAGCATGAGTGAAGGAGTCGGGTTTAAATAGGCCGTTCTCATTAGCCTTGAGTGTGAGCGCATGTGCAGCCTCCGTGTTGCCAGATCCAGCTATTATAAGCATTTTTGGACTTGTCTTTTTCACTTAACCTATAAGGCCCTAAATAGTTTAGCTCCTGCGTACCTAACTAATCTACTATCACGCTACAATCCAACCCGCTCCCTAAGGTCGCACAACGCTGGACTCTTGGTAGTATCTAGAATAACAAAGTCCACTAAAGGAGGTATAACTTTTTCATATTTGGCTCCCAAACTCTGGAATAGCCTTCCTGATAACGTTCGGGGTTCAGACACACTCTCTCTGTTTAAATCTAGATTAAAGACACATCTCTTTAGCCAAGCATTCATATAATGCATCTCACAATCGTGTACTGCAGTTATAGCTGATCAAACGCACATTATTATGCTTTTGCTTGGGTTGAACAACCGCTACGCTAATTATGTCTCTATTTATTTCTCTGTTTCTGGATTAACATCTCGTGGTAACTAGGACTTACACAAGCTTCAGTCTGGATCCAAGCATTAAATGATTTGAGATGACCGAACACCTGAGAAGAGACGATGACAACCCCTCAGACAATATACAGAATTAATGAAATTTTGCCAGAAGTTACATATATTAAGTTTCTAGTACACAGATCTGTAGAACCAATAGTTTACAGACGAAATGAAATACACAGACACTAGCCATGAAGAAGTCTATGCTATGTCATTCAGTATGGTATTTACATTTTCATAAATAATGCTAAACACATTCACAAGAGCAGTAGACAATGTTATCAGCTACATAGCAAAGGTTATTAATAAAAATGATAACAGTAATATGTGTTGTTGCATGAATAATAAACAACTGATAAAATGATCCACCCCTAACTATAGTAAAGTATTAAAAGTTTTGATGAAATATGGTATGATTTAAAAATGATCATCCTCCAAAACAGAGAAAACATCTCTCACAAACATCTACATGTCTGTCTCTTTTCAAGTGTTTAGAGTGTATGTAATAGTATATAAAGCATATAATGTTTATAGTATTGTTTATAGTGTGTATAATGAGTTGTATTTGTAGGGGTTATTATAGCACAATTCAGTAACACTTTCTATGAAGCCCGTATTATAATACATTATGAAGATATTCTTATGGTATTATAATGAATGCATAATGCATTATAAATAACTTTATAATATGTTGTTTCATCTCATGAATATTCATAAGAACAGTTTTAATGTATCATAATAGTTATTTATTTGTGGTTATAGCTTTCAAGAGAATGATGATTTATAACGCAATGAACACGATCCATCCACTTAATTTACAATTGATTATATTTATCATAGTTATAATGTATTATAAGTCTCATATCTTACCATGTTACTTATGTTACTGTACTTGAAGCAGACAAAGACCACTTATAATTAATAATAATAACAATACAGTTTTTTCTCAAACAGCCATAAGATCAGATATCAGATCAGATGAATATGTAATATGACACATTTGCTTTGAACATTATTTTTATTATATCAGTTTTATTATTTTGATGGCTCTCTTTAGACAGCTGTTGATAAGTAACTCTTTAACGACGTGAACGAGCAGTCATGAGAGTATTAGTGGTGTGTCTGCTGAATATAATGTATGCTAACACTTTATTTTGAGGATTCCTCAACAGATAAACTGAGTATAGGAACATTCTACTACCCTACTTAAGTCTACTAATACAATTAGTTTGATATATATATATATATATAAACATTGCACTCAAGAGATGAAGTAAGGTACTGTGCAGATCTTAAATAAACAATGTCAAGATATGTTATAGCACATTATAAATGAAGTAGATTTAATATGGTGTTCATAGTTTGTTATAAATAATCATACTCTTAAAAGTTACAACCACAAATATGTAAGTGCTACAATGTATTATAATTGTTGTTATGATTATTCATTAGATTTTATAACACATTATAAGGTTTTTTATAATGCATTATGCATTTATTATAATGCCTTACGGATACCCTTATAATGTATTATAAATACAGGCTTCATAGAAAGTGTTACCCACAATTATTTAACAAACTTTGTTAAATTATTGTTAAATTACAAAAAATGATTTTGATCAGTAATGAACACTGAAATAACTATGAAAATTATGCAAATCATTCTTATTACATCAATTCTATTGTAGATTAATATTGGTTTGCTTGATCTTTAAATTTTGATGACATTTCACGTCACTTCACGTAGGATGAACCGAAATCCCATTGTCTGACTTTTTTGTTGGCAAAGTCACTTATGATGTCTTTGAAGTCCAGCGGTCTTCTTAGCTGGCTTTCAATTGAAAGGCTATTAAACCTCTTCTGAGTTTGGGTAGACCTGAGATAGTTTTTGACAAGCTTCAACTTGCTGAAAGCCCTTTCTGCACCAGAAACAGAGACAGGTAAAGAGCAGAAGATGTGCACTGCAATGCACACTTCTCCAAAAATGCTCTGGAGCTGCATCCTGTAAATTAAATTCAGCAGATCGAGAGGAGACTGGCAGTCTACAAATGTGGCATTATACACAGACTTAAGATGCCTAACTTCATTTCCAAAGCCTGCTGTGAGATCCTGTGTATATTTGCTTACTAATGAGTGGCAAGCTGAGTGAATCTGATCTTCTTCTAAATCTTTTAACTTTTAGCAGTGGTTTTAAAGTGGGTATCCAACGCAGAGATTATATTATCCAATGCCACAAAGAAAACATTGTTTCGAAATAGATTTTCCTCTGTCTCTTGCTGATTAGTGTCCTCTGAACTCTGACTTTCATCTGCAAACCACTTTCTCCTTCTCTTGTGGCTGACTGGACACCCCCTGGGCACATCCATAGCTTCTGCAATGAGGGAGGCTTCTGCAAAAAGATTATCCCATGAGTTACGCAAAACCTCCATCTCTTCTTTCAGTGCCTGTATGTTGCTTATTTCAACTTCCATTGAAATGTTTCCTGATTGCAGAATTAGGGTTCTGTCTTCAATGGACTGCAAGATTTTCTTCCATAGAGTGAGAAGAACGATGGCTTTGAAGGACATGAAGTACTATTTTAGACCACTGACCTCTGACCTAGCTTCATTGGTTAAACTGCACTTTGCAAGTATGGTGTCCAGTGCTTTTATGATTGATGGGAAGTGGTTTGCAACAGGTTTAACTGCAGCTATGCGTGCACTCCACCTGGTCTCTGACAAACGTTGAAGGGAGCAGCCAGTCTTACTTTTAAGGATTTCCCACCGCTCTGGACTTGCACTAAAGAGACTGTATAAGCAGTTCAAACAGCCCAATAATGTTGACACATCAGGACATGACTCTGCTGCTTGTACACCAACATTCCTTCTGAATCCTTGGGCATAACAATGATCAGGTCTATCTGACTGGCAGTGGCTAGCTTTCTAACAATCACCTCACGTTCATGATCTGTAAACCTCTCTGGCCATAATCCTGGATCAGTTGTCAAAAAATCGTAATTCTCGCCTACATTTCGCCTTGCACTTGCTGAGTCTGAGCTGTCTGTGACTGTCTTGACTGCTGCTACTTTCAGCTTCTGTATTTTGACCTTCACTAACTGATGTTGGCCTATTTTCATGCATCTGTTCAGTTGAGGGACCTGCCTCTGTAGAAAACAAATACCATGACTCCATGAATATACCATGAATATCACAAATAAACCATTACTTTGCAGTTCATTTCAGTTAAAATACACATGACTAGAAATAATAAAGTGATTCCCTGACAAGTCAATATATCCACAGAGTATCGTCTGCACTGACCCTCCAAGTCTTCTTTGGAAAATGGCTGCGAGTCAGACGATGACACATCTGATGCTGCAGAACATTATAAAAAATGAATATCACATCACTTTAAAGATGTAAACCTTTTATTTTAAAGTTAATTAAATAGATTACTTATCTATATTTTATCTAATTTATTTTATTCTATAGTTTATTTAAATTATTTATTCATTTATTTTAATGCCATTAAGCCATAACTTATGAAATACTAAAGACGTCATACACTTATTTAAGACAAAGTAATAAAAAAAAACTACCAAAAGACAAAGCAGAAATTATTAAATAACAATAAAAGAGCCGTTAAAATGTAGAAACTGTAACTTGAATGCAATGTAAGTCGCTTTGGATAAAAGCGTCTGCTAAATGCATAAATGTAAATGTAAATGTAAAAACTTTTTTAAAGGACCAGCAATATAATAGTTTTTCCCACCAGCCTGTTATAATTCGTAAATCAAAAAGTAAAAATTCAGAAACAGATAACAATGCAATCTTACGGTGACGTAATACTGCCACACACATATGTTTTCCACTCAATTATGTCTTTTTTTATGAGATTTCTTCCCGTTAAAACGACATATTTTCTCGTTATAACGAGATCTTTTCTCGTTAAAACGCCATATTTTCTCGTTATAACGACATACTTTACTCGTAATAACGTCATCTTTTCTCGTTATAACGACATATTATTCTCGTAATAATGACATATGTCATAAAAACGATACGTTTTCCATTATAATAGATACATGTTAGGGCTGAACTGAGCGATTGTCACGCTGCTCAGTCTGTCATAAACGAGGATCTGCACGCTGCTGAATTGAAATACACTGTTTTAAATGTATTTAATGTAATGGGTTTAATCGTAGCAGCATGTTTATTAGGATTAATCTCCAATCTGTCTACAATACTATCCAATAAAAGCACTCAGACCCATGACTTTTTTAGGCTATATATGATCAGATCAAAACAGTTATTTTTGAATAATTAACTCTGGGCTTGGAATATTTATTAACTCAGGATTTTGTGATCGCAGATCAACGCCTTACCAACTGAGCTACTGAATCTCAGTAAAATTTGTTGTACTTTTCATAACTAGACAAAGTTTTTTTCTCTCATTTTCAATAGACATAATTCAGTTTGACGTTATATCCTATAGTTCTCATTTATTCTGTTGTCATGTGCTGATATAATACTTTTTATAGAAATATATTTGATGATCTGTGACCTCTGAGGTGACCTTTGACCTCTTTTGTTCTTCATTTGCAGCTCAATCCTCATGGATCACAAAATCAAACATTTCTCGTGCACACTAATCAATCTTTAGTCAAATTGTCTTTCATTAAAGTATGTTTGAGGTTACTCGCATGCTCATCACACGGTTAGAAAATCTGCCATTCTGTGCCGGAGCAAGAGCACCGATCAACGGCAACAACGACATACAAACTGTGTGTATCTGCAGCTTGTACTGTTGAGTGCACCGTGTGACTACATTGTTCAAGAACTTCAGTAACCTCCATGAAAAACATCCTCTTGTCATATTTCCACATAGGCCAGCACATTAAAACAAAACCAGCTGCATGGATGACATAACATTAGTTAATATGGGTTTGTTAGCAGCTCAAGCTGTTGTAAATCCTGCCCACTTGTTTGCATCGTCAGCACACGCTTCAGTGCTCTGAGTGTTTATAGTGCTGTGTGTTTAACACTTCATGACTGAGACCAGAACACAATCTTCATCATCACACAAGACACAACAACTACAATGAACAACATCATCATCCTCATCTGGACTTTGACTCTCTGCATTCAGGGTAAATATTTGTACAAATAACATTACACACATCTTATGTACAGTCCAAGAACCTAATAACTAAATATCTAAATTGTCTTATTTCAGAGATCCTGGGACAAGTGACAGTGACTCAGAATCCAGAAATAAAATCCATCAAACAAGGAGAAACTGTTACAATCAGCTGTAAAACCAGTCAGCCGATTTCTGGTTGTAGTGACTGTGTGTCTTGGTATCAGCAGAAACCTGGAGAAGCTCCTAAACTCCTCATTTATTATATAAAAACCCTCCAGTCAGGAACTCCATCTAGATTCAGTGGCAGTGGATCAAACTATGGAAGTGATTTCACTCTGACCATCAGTGGAGTCCAGACTGAAGATACAGGAGATTATTACTGTCAGAGTTTCCATGTGATCAACAGTAAATATGTGTTCACACAGTGATAAAGAGTCGTACAAAAACCTCCGTCAGTCAGAGTCACAGTGACTGCACTGATACAGCTGAGAGATACTACAGCTGCTCTACAACACAATCACACACAATACTGATCAACACAAACACTAATCACACAATATCATTATAACAGAAATATTATATTCCTGAAGAAAACAAGTCAGTGTTTTAATATGATTATCATGTTTTAGGTGTAAAATATGATTCCTGTCAATCAAACTGAACAGACTGCATTCAGTCACTTCTTCTGTCTTTTAAGAAATATGTTTAAGACAAGCATACTTTAAGTGAAGTTTTAGTGTATTTACATAAAACACGTATTTTACTCTTTCTTAAAGTATATTTTATGTTTAGCTAAATTAATCAGCTTTTAGTGGGTTTAAAGTATTAGTTATTTATAACCATGTGTAGATCTGCTGCAATTTATTTTAAATATGTATGTAATGAACGTGCTTCAGTTTGTTTTCAAAAGTAAGATATACATTTTTTAATGTATATTAATGTATTATTTTTATTAATTTTAATATATTTTATGAATCACATTAATTCACTACTATGCAAGTATACTACTAGAGCTATATGTGCTATATGCTATACATGCATTATTGTATAAACCTACAATGTTTATTAATAATACTTAGTTATTTATCCTTTTTTGTGTTATTAGTCTATCTGCCACTCTCAACTCCGTTCCCCTCCGGGAACATCGAGCTGCGTCGAGACGCTAGGGGAACGCCATCAGCGTTGTCCAGCTCTGAATCATATGTGTAATCAGTCAAAATTGACGGCCAGACGTCAGGTGCGGTGACGTCATGACCAGGATGCTTAAAAGCACGTGATGTGCAGCCGGCGCCAGCTTTTTGTCATTCAGCAAAGCTCTCTGTGTGTGTCAGTCGAATGTGTTCTGTGAGTCTGTTACTATCAAGATAGGAAATAAGAAAGTTTATTCTTAAAAAGATAGGAAAAGAAAGACTAGAAGCAGACATATCAAGGCCAATGAGGGCAAAAGTAGATCACGTTACAGACTGTGTGTTCCTCTCTGACTGGAGGCGAAAACTCTCTTTGAGGAGGGAGTTTTTCACCTGCGTCCTCGCAGCACCTGCCACGCTGCCGCTGAGGCGGAGCAGTGGCTGTGCTCGCAGATGGATTAGATGGAAAGATTAAGACGGGTGATCCCCTATCTTCCTTTCCCATCAGATCCAGCGTCCGCTGCAATGCATTGTGCTCCCGCCGGGCACGCTCCGAGGAGTGTGTCCGCGCCTGTGATCTCCCAGTCCCGCTGCTGCTGAGGCACCGCGGTGAGTGAGATCACGGGGATCGCACATAGATCTGGCGGACGGGTTGGAGACGGGTTCGCCCTATTTCCACCTGTATTCCCCAGGTCTAGCGCTCTCTCGGGATACACACAGTTTTTGCGATGATCTGGCTGGAGGCGAAAACTCTCTTTGAGGAGGGAGTTTTCACCTGCGCTCCTCGCAGCACCTGCCACGCTGCCGCTGAGGCGGAGCAGTGGCTGTGCTCGCAGATGGATTAGATGGGAAGATTAAGACGGGTGATCCCCTATCTTCTTTTCCCATCAGATCCAGCATCCGTTGCAATGCATTGTGCTCACGCCGGGCACGCTCCGAGGAGTGTGTCCGCGCCTATGATCTCGCGGTCCCGCTGCTGCTGAGGCACCGCGGCGAGTGAGATCACGGGGCGCACATAGATCTGGCGGACGGGTTGGAGACGGGTTCGCCCTATTTCCACCTGTATTCCCCAGGTCTAGCGCTCTCCCGGGGCGGAAGCCTAAGCTGTAGTTCTTCCCCCTTGAGTGAGAGTGCGCTAATCTGCACCAGTTTCTCTCCAAGAAGATTTATTTGTTTTGTTCCGAGCGGCTCGCGCGTTGCCTCGCATTATGGTGATCCTCGGTTCATTTATGCACTTTCAGACTGTGTTTACTTGTCTGGGTGTTTGACTGCATTTAATTTTGAATAATTAACTATGCATTTTATCCAACTATGAAAGTTAGATATATATTTATACATATATATATATATAGATATATATATATATATATTGTAGAGGAATATATACAATTATATATTGTATATGACCTACAAGAGCCTCTTGGGATACTTCTCAAGTGAGAGCACAATGTTTACCTCTCTTCCTCCAAGGAGGTTGAGGTGGTCAGCTTGGGCTGCTGGGCGGAGCAGCCCCAATTGTGTTCCAGCTCCTTATTCAGGGAATGTCACTTCTCGTACTCGCCAGAATCGGAGTCAGAGTGACGCGCCCGGGCCGAAGACGGATCTGCGGATCGATAGTCTTCGGCCAGAACGCCCTGATGCCATGGTCCAGGGCCTTGAGGGCCGGCCCCTCTGGGGAAGAGCGGTGTACACCGCATTACACGGTGCCCGTCTCTCCTCAGTGCCCTCAGGAGATCAGTCTGCTAACCCTGCCAGTGTTCAAGGTTCAAGGTTTCTTTATTTGTCACATAATAGTTATACAGGGCATAACTAGAAGTGAAATGCAATCGAATCAGGTCCGCTCAGTGGACAGTGCAAAACAATAAGAATACAAATTATATAAGTAACATAACACAAGGGCATACATATGGTAAGAAAATGAGAAATAAGAGTAAAATGTGCAATGAAATAAAAAAGTGCAAAACAATAAGATGTGCAAAAAACAATAAGATGTGCAAAGACAATGAGATGTGCAAAAGACAATGAGATGTGCAAAAAAACAACAAGATGTGCAAAGAAAACAATAAGATGTACAAAAAAAGAAAAAAAAACAGTGTACTGGGACTTAATAAATAGTAATGTGAATAAGAGGGATGTGCAGACGGGTTGTTCATGGTATTGTTCATGGTTGTTCTAGGGCACAGCGGTCTCCAGTGAGCGCTTCTCTCAGTCTCTTCCGCCCAGAAATGTAGCGGAGATGGGAGGCTCGCCACCCCTTCGGGGGTCTCTAGAGCAGCTAGATCGGCCGTCCCCTGCCGGTCCTCCGTTCCAGGGCACCGAGCTAGCCGCTCTAAGTGCACCAGAGGCCAGTCTCAAGAGACTGGTTCCCTTAGTAAGTCACCTGGCGGTGTGGGAGCCCTTGCCAAGCGTGTTTTATTGGGATCTGCCTGAGCAGACTCTGGTTCCTAGTCTTCCTTAGAGATGACGTACGTCTGAGGACTGTCATTTCCAATAGGAGGCTTCTGAGGCAGTCCTGAGGCCAAAACCCAGGACTGGTGAGGGCAGGCCCCTCTGGGGAAGAGCGGTGTACACCGCATTACACGGTGCCCGTCTCTCCTCAGTGCCCTCAGGAGATCAGTCTGCTAACCATGCCAGTGTTCCAGGGCGCAGCGGTCTCCAGCGAGCGTTTCTCTCAGTCTCTTCCGCCCAGAAATGTAGCGGAGCTGGGAGGCTCGCCACCCCTTCGGGGGTCTCTAGAGCAGCTAGATCGGCCGTCCCCTGCCGGCCTCCGTTCCAGGGCACCGAGCTAGCCGCTCTAAGTACACCAGAGGCCAGTCTCGAGAGGCTGGTTCCCTTAGTAGGCCACCCGGCGGCTTGGGAGCCCCTGCCAAGCGTGTCTCATTGGGATCTGCCTGAGCAGACTCTGGTTCCTAGTCTTCCTTAGAGATGACGTGGGTCTGAGGACCGTCATTTCCAATAGAAGGCTTCTGAGGCAGTCCTGAGGCCAAGGCCCAGGACTGGTGAGGGCAGGCCCTCTGGGGAAGAGCGGTGTACACCGCATTACACGGTGCCCGTCTCTCCTCAGTGCCCTCAGGAGATCAGTCTGCTAACCCTGCCAGTGTTCCAGGGCGCAGCGGTCTCCACCGAGCGTTTCTCTCAGTCTCTTCCGCCCAGAAATGTAGCGGAGCTGGGAAGCTCGCCACCCCTTCGGGGGTCTCTAGAGCAGCTAGATCGGCCGTCCCCTGCCGGTCCTCCGTTCCAGGGCACCGAGCTAGCCGCTCTAAGTACACGGGTCTGAGGACCGTCATTTCCTTAGGAGACTTCTAAGGCAGTCCTGATGCTACATTCCAGGACTTATGAGGGCAGGCCCCTCTGGGGAAGAGCGGTTTACACCGCATTACACGGTGCCCGTCTCTCCTCAGTGCCCTCAGGAGATCAGTCTGCTAACCCTGCCAGTGTTCCAGGGCGCAGCGGTCTCCAGCGAGCGTTTCTCTCAGTCTCTTCCGCCCAGAAATGTAGCGGAGCTGGGAGGCTCGCCACCCCTTCGGGGGTCTCTAGAGCAGCTAGATCGGCCGTCCCCTGCCGGTCCTCCGTTCCAGGGCACCGAGCTAGCCGCTCTAAATTTTTATTTCTTTAATTCTTTAACTAACAGGCAGCTTCCCCGATTCTAAAAACATCTTTAATTATTTTATATTAATTTATCTTTTTTGTGTTGACTTCCTTATTTCCCTAGACATTTATATTAATATCAACAGCCAAAATAGGGAGTCGTAACAATCACAAACAACACAATGACACTATTTATGAGACTATTTGTTTATTTGATATATTTGTGAAGCAGCAGGCAGAGTGAGGATCTGAATCCATGTGCAGAGATGTATTAGGTGAAACAAGAAGAGATCGGTCAAAACCAGGCGATGGTCAAACACAAGGCAAACAGGCAGAGAAGCAAACGACACGCAGGGGTCGAAATATTACAAAACCCAGAGTCATAAAACCAAGAGTGTGTCCAAAACAGAGTTCCTTCGCTCCGCGTCCAAAGTATTTCAGTATGTTTTAAATATCACAATTCTCTTCATAACATATTTATTAAAAGAAGAAAATAAACAAAATAACAGGAGCGTTTCAAAGTGGCTTATTGGAACACTAGTGTAAAAACTTTTTAATAACATATTAACAGTTAATAACATGGTTGTCAGCATTAAAAGGCATCATTTCTGCAAATTTAGTTTGTGATGAAAATAACAGTAAGTTTTCATCAGTTATTTTATCTTCGGATCGCTACATTTCTTACAGATTTCTGCTCATCTGAAATCATATACAGATGAAGTAACACTGTAAGATTATATTTGTTTGATGCATTATTGAGAGAGCGACTGCGTGTGAACAAGTGTTGTAGTACTTGTTTAAATCATGCTTTCACCTGAAAATATTCAGTATCTAGAAGGACAAACAAATTCCTTGAAGTATAACTTCCCGCTCACGTCATCATAGCTTTCACATTCTTTCTGATTGGAGTGATCCTTCTTGATCAAGTTAGCTAAATATGTTTAACGTGAATTTTTGCTAAATATGCAGTTATATTACGGGCCTTTGGCATGAATTGTACTCGTGATGGAGCGAGTGAAAACCATGACGCTCCGACTCTTAACAAATCCATTCCTCTCTCCATTTTAAATCACACCATCACCCCGCGCTTCGCTCACATACTAGACTGCTCAGAACTGCAGAGCAAAACAAGCAATATTTCACAGTGATGCTGTGTCTGACTTCAGGTGAATGCTTCATAACAGTGAATCATTTTGCTTTTTTTTTTTCTCCCATACCAAATACTTTTCACCTACTGTTTTTCAAATACTATATATTACGGAAGTATTATTTTGGTTATTGGACGCAGCATGAGTGAAGAAGGAGTCGGGTTTAAATAGGCCGTTCTCATTAGCCTTGAGTGTGAGCGCATGTGCAGCCTCCGTGTTGCCAGATCCAGCTATTATAAGCATTTTTGGACTTGTCTTTTTCACTTAACCTATAAGGCCCTAAATAGTTTAGCTCCTGCGTACCTAACTAATCTACTATCACGCTACAATCCAACCCGCTCCCTAAGGTCGCACAACGCTGGACTCATGGTAGTATCTAGAATAACAAAGTCCACTAAAGGAGGTATAACTTTTTCATATTTGGCTCCCAAACTCTGGAATAGCCTTCCTGATAACGTTCGGGGTTCAGACACACTCTCTCTGTTTAAATCTAGATTAAAGACACATCTCTTTAGCCAAGCATTCATATAATGCATCTCACAATCGTGTACTGCAGTTATAGCTGATCAAACGCACATTATTATGCTTTTGCTTGGGTTGAACAACCGCTACGCTAATTATGTCTCTATTTATTTCTCTGTTTCTGGATTAACATCTCGTGGTAACTAGGAATTACACAAGCTTCAGTCTGGATCCAAGCATTAAATGATCTGAGATGACCGAACACCTGAGAAGAGACGATGACAACCCCTCAGACAATATACAGAATTAATGAAATTTTGCCAGAAGTTACATATATTAAGTTTCTAGTACACAGATCTGTAGAACCAATAGTTTACAGACGAAATGAAATACACAGACACTAGCCATGAAGAAGTCTATGCTATGTCATTCAGTATGGTATTTACATTTTCATAAATAATGCTAAACACATTCACAAGAGCAGTAGACAATGTTATCAGCTACATAGCAAAGGTTATTAATAAAAATGATAACAGTAATATGTGTTGTTGCATGAATAATAAACAACTGATAAAATGATCCACCCCTAACTATAGTAAAGTATTAAAAGTTTTGATGAAATATGGTATGATTTAAAAATGATCATCCTCCAAAACAGAGAAAACATCTCTCACAAACATCTACATGTCTGTCTCTTTTCAAGTGTTTAGAGTGTATGTAATAGTATATAAAGCATATAATGTTTATAGTATTGTTTATAGTGTGTATAATGAGTTGTATTTGTAGGGGTTATTATAGCACAATTCAGTAACACTTTCTATGAAGCCCGTATTATAATACATTATGAAGATATTCTTATGGTATTATAATGAATGCATAATGCATTATAAATAACTTTATAATATGTTGTTTCATCTCATGAATATTCATAAGAACAGTTTTAATGTATCATAATAGTTATTTATTTGTGGTTATAGCTTTCAAGAGAATGATGATTTATAACGCAATGAACACGATCCATCCACTTAATTTACAATTGATTATATTTATCATAGTTATAATGTATTATAAGTCTCATATCTTACCATGTTACTTATGTTACTGTACTTGAAGCAGACAAAGACCACTTATAATTAATAATAATAACAATACAGTTTTTTCTCAAACAGCCATAAGATCAGATATCAGATCAGATGAATATGTAATATGACACATTTGCTTTGAACATTATTTTTATTATATCAGTTTTATTATTTTGATGGCTCTCTTTAGACAGCTGTTGATAAGTAACTCTTTAACTACATGTGAACGAGCAGTCATGAGAGTATTAGTGGTGTGTCTGCTGAATATAATGTATGCTAACACTTTATTTTGAGGATTCCTCAACAGATAAACTGAGTATAGGAACATTCTACTACCCTACTTAAGTCTACTAATACAATTAGTTTGATATATATATATATATATAAACATTGCACTCAAGAGATGAAGTAAGGTACTGTGCAGATCTTAAATAAACAATGTCAAGATATGTTATAGCACATTATAAATGAAGTAGATGTAATATGGTGTTCATAGTTTGTTATAAATAATCATACTCTTAAAAGTTACAACCACAAATATGTAAGTGCTACAATGTATTATAATTGTTGTTATGATTATTCATTAGATTTTATAACACATTATAAGGTTTTTTATAATGCATTATGCATTTATTATAATGCCTTACGGATACCCTTATAATGTATTATAAATACAGGCTTCATAGAAAGTGTTACCCACAATTATTTAACAAACTTTGTTAAATTATTGTTAAATTACAAAAAATGATTTTGATCAGTAATGAACACTGAAATAACTATGAAAATTATGCAAATCATTCTTATTACATCAATTCTATTGTAGATTAATATTGGTTTGCTTGATCTTTAAATTTTGATGACATTTCACGTCACTTCACGTAGGATGAACCGAAATCCCATTGTCTGACTTTTTTGTTGGCAAAGTCACTTATGATGTCTTTGAAGTCCAGCGGTCTTCTTAGCTGGCTTTCAATTGAAAGGCTATTAAACCTCTTCTGAGTTTGGGTAGACCTGAGATAGTTTTTGACAAGCTTCAACTTGCTGAAAGCCCTTTCTGCACCAGAAACAGAGACAGGTAAAGAGCAGAAGATGTGCACTGCAATGCACACTTCTCCAAAAATGCTCTGGAGCTGCATCCTGTAAATTAAATTCAGCAGATCGAGAGGAGACTGGCAGTCTACAAATGTGGCATTATACACAGACTTAAGATGCCTAACTTCATTTCCAAAGCCTGCTGTGAGATCCTGTGTATATTTGCTTACTAATGAGTGGCAAGCTGAGTGAATCTGATCTTCTTCTAAATCTTTTAACTTTTAGCAGTGGTTTTAAAGTGGGTATCCAACGCAGAGATTATATTATCCAATGCCACAAAGAAAACATTGTTTCGAAATAGATTTTCCTCTGTCTCTTGCTGATTAGTGTCCTCTGAACTCTGACTTTCATCTGCAAACCACTTTCTCCTTCTCTTGTGGCTGACTGGACACCCCCTGGGCACATCCATAGCTTCTGCAATGAGGGAGGCTTCTGCAAAAAGATTATCCCATGAGTTACGCAAAACCTCCATCTCTTCTTTCAGTGCCTGTATGTTGCTTATTTCAACTTCCATTGAAATGTTTCCTGATTGCAGAATTAGGGTTCTGTCTTCAATGGACTGCAAGATTTTCTTCCATAGAGTGAGAAGAACGATGGCTTTGAAGGACATGAAGTACTATTTTAGACCACTGACCTCTGACCTAGCTTCATTGGTTAAACTGCACTTTGCAAGTATGGTGTCCAGTGCTTTTATGATTGATGGGAAGTGGTTTGCAACAGGTTTAACTGCAGCTATGCGTGCACTCCACCTGGTCTCTGACAAACGTTGAAGGGAGCAGCCAGTCTTACTTTTAAGGATTTCCCACCGCTCTGGACTTGCACTAAAGAGACTGTATAAGCAGTTCAAACAGCCCAATAATGTTGACACATCAGGACATGACTCATAATGTTGACACATCAGGACACATCAGTTGGCTGCTTGTACACCAACATTCCTTCTGAATCCTTGGGCATAACAATGATCAGGTCTATCTGACTGGCAGTGGCTAGCTTTCTAACAATCACCTCACGTTCATGATCTGTAAACCTCTCTGGCCATAATCCTGGATCAGTTGTCAAAAAATAAAAATCGTAATTCTCGCCTACATTTCGCCTTGCACTTGCTGAGTCTGAGCTGTCTGTGACTGTCTTGACTGCTGCTACTTTCAGCTTCTGTATTTTGACCTTCACTAACTGATGTTGGCCTATTTTCATGCATCTGTTCAGTTGAGGGACCTGCCTCTGTAGAAAACAAATACCATGACTCCATGAATATACCATGAATATCACAAATAAACCATTACTTTGCAGTTCATTTCAGTTAAAATACACATGACTAGAAATAATAAAGTGATTCCCTGACAAGTCAATATATCCACAGAGTATCGTCTGCACTGACCCTCCAAGTCTTCTTTGGAAAATGGCTGCGAGTCAGACGATGACACATCTGATGCTGCAGAACATTATAAAAAATGAATATCACATCACTTTAAAGATGTAAACCTTTTATTTTAAAGTTAATTAAATAGATTACTTATCTATATTTTATCTAATTTATTTTATTCTATAGTTTATTTAAATTATTTATTCATTTATTTTAATGCCATTAAGCCATAACTTATGAAATACTAAAGACGTCATACACTTATTTAAGACAAAGTAATAAAAAAAAACTACCAAAAGACAAAGCAGAAATTATTAAATAACAATAAAAACTTTTTTAAAGGACCAGCAATATAATAGTTTTTCCCACCAGCCTGTTATAATTCGTAAATCAAAAAGTAAAAATTCAGAAACAGATAACAATGCAATCTTACGGTGACGTAATACTGCCACACACATATGTTTTCCACTCAATTATGTCTTTTTTTATGAGATTTCTTCCCGTTAAAACGACATATTTTCTCGTTATAACGAGATCTTTTCTCGTTAAAACGCCATATTTTCTCGTTATAACGACATACTTTACTCGTAATAACGTCATCTTTTCTCGTTATAACGACATATTATTCTCGTAATAATGACATATGTCATAAAAACGATACGTTTTCCATTATAATAGATACATGTTAGGGCTGAACTGAGCGATTGTCACGCTGCTCAGTCTGTCATAAACGAGGATCTGCACGCTGCTGAATTGAAATACACTGTTTTAAATGTATTTAATGTAATGGGTTTAATCGTAGCAGCATGTTTATTAGGATTAATCTCCAATCTGTCTACAATACTATCCAATAAAAGCACTCAGACCCATGACTTTTTTAGGCTATATATGATCAGATCAAAACAGTTATTTTTGAATAATTAACTCTGGGCTTGGAATATTTATTAACTCAGGATTTTGTGATCGCAGATCAACGCCTTACCAACTGAGCTACTGAATCTCAGTAAAATTTGTTGTACTTTTCATAACTAGACAAAGTTTTTTTCTCTCATTTTCAATAGACATAATTCAGTTTGACGTTATATCCTATAGTTCTCATTTATTCTGTTGTCATGTGCTGATATAACACTTTTTATAGAAATATATTTGATGATCTGTGACCTCTGAGGTGACCTTTGACCTCTTTTGTTCTTCATTTGCAGCTCAATCCTCATGGATCACAAAATCAAACATTTCTCGTGCACACTAATCAATCTTTAGTCAAATTGTCTTTCATTAAAGTATGTTTGAGGTTACTCGCATGCTCATCACACGGTTAGAAAATCTGCCATTCTGTGCCGGAGCAAGAGCACCGATCAACGGCAACAACGACATACAAACTGTGTGTATCTGCAGCTTGTACTGTTGAGTGCACCGTGTGACTACATTGTTCAAGAACTTCAGTAACCTCCATGAAAAACATCCTCTTGTCATATTTCCACATAGGCCAGCACATTAAAACAAAACCAGCTGCATGGATGACATAACATTAGTTAATATGGGTTTGTTAGCAGCTCAAGCTGTTGTAAATCCTGCCCACTTGTTTGCATCGTCAGCACACGCTTCAGTGCTCTGAGTGTTTATAGTGCTGTGTGTTTAACACTTCATGACTGAGACCAGAACACAATCTTCATCATCACACAAGACACAACAACTACAATGAACAACATCATCATCCTCATCTGGACTTTGACTCTCTGCATTCAGGGTAAATATTTGTACAAATAACATTACACACATCTTATGTACAGTCCAAGAACCTAATAACTAAATATCTAAATTGTCTTATTTCAGAGATCCTGGGACAAGTGACAGTGACTCAGAATCCAGAAATAAAATCCATCAAACAAGGAGAAACTGTTACAATCAGCTGTAAAACCAGTCAGCCGATTTCTGGTTGTAGTGACTGTGTGTCTTGGTATCAGCAGAAACCTGGAGAAGCTCCTAAACTCCTCATTTATTATATAAAAACCCTCCAGTCAGGAACTCCATCTAGATTCAGTGGCAGTGGATCAAACTATGGAAGTGATTTCACTCTGACCATCAGTGGAGTCCAGACTGAAGATACAGGAGATTATTACTGTCAGAGTTTCCATGTGATCAACAGTAAATATGTGTTCACACAGTGATAAAGAGTCGTACAAAAACCTCCGTCAGTCAGAGTCACAGTGACTGCACTGATACAGCTGAGAGATACTACAGCTGCTCTACAACACAATCACACACAATACTGATCAACACAAACACTAATCACACAATATCATTATAACAGAAATATTATATTCCTGAAGAAAACAAGTCAGTGTTTTAATATGATTATCATGTTTTAGGTGTAAAATATGATTCCTGTCAATCAAACTGAACAGACTGCATTCAGTCACTTCTTCTGTCTTTTAAGAAATATGTTTAAGACAAGCATACTTTAAGTGAAGTTTTAGTGTATTTACATAAAACACGTATTTTACTCTTTCTTAAAGTATATTTTATGTTTAGCTAAATTAATCAGCTTTTAGTGGGTTTAAAGTATTAGTTATTTATAACCATGTGTAGATCTGCTGCAATTTATTTTAAATATGTATGTAATGAACGTGCTTCAGTTTGTTTTCAAAAGTAAGATATACATTTTTTAATGTATATTAATGTATTATTTTTATTAATTTTAATATATTTTATGAATCACATTAATTCACTACTATGCAAGTATACTACTAGAGATATATGTGCTATATGCTATACATGCATTATTGTATAAACCTACAATGTTTATTAATAATACTTAGTTATTTATCCTTTTTTGTGTTATTAGTCTATCTGCCACTCTCAACTCCGTTCCCCTCCGGGAAAATCGAGCTGCGTCGAGACGCTAGGGGAACGCCATCAGCGTTGTCCAGCTCTGAATCATATGTGTAATCAGTCAAAATTGACGGCCAGACGTCAGGTGCGGTGACGTCATGACCAGGATGCTTAAAAGCACGTGATGTGCAGCCGGCGCCAGCTTTTTGTCATTCAGCAAAGCTCTCTGTGTGTGTCAGTCGAATGTGTTCTGTGAGTCTGTTACTATCAAGATAGGAAATAAGAAAGTTTATTCTTAAAAAGATAGGCAAAGAAAGACTAGAAGCAGACATATCAAGGCCAATGAGGGCAAAAGTAGATCACGTTACAGACTGTGTGTTCCTCTCTGACTGGAGGCGAAAACTCTCTTTGAGGAGGGAGTTTTTCACCTGCGTCCTCGCAGCACCTGCCACGCTGCCGCTGAGGCGGAGCAGTGGCTGTGCTCGCAGATGGATTAGATGGAAAGATTAAGACGGGTGATCCCCTATCTTCCTTTCCCATCAGATCCAGCGTCCGCTGCAATGCATTGTGCTCCCGCCGGGCACGCTCCGAGGAGTGTGTCCGCGCCTGTGATCTCCCAGTCCCGCTGCTGCTGAGGCACCGCGGTGAGTGAGATCACGGGGATCGCACATAGATCTGGCGGACGGGTTGGAGACGGGTTCGCCCTATTTCCACCTGTATTCCCCAGGTCTAGCGCTCTCTCGGGATACACACAGTTTTTGCGATGATCTGGCTGGAGGCGAAAACTCTCTTTGAGGAGGGAGTTTTCACCTGCGCTCCTCGCAGCACCTGCCACGCTGCCGCTGAGGCGGAGCAGTGGCTGTGCTCGCAGATGGATTAGATGGGAAGATTAAGACGGGTGACCCCCTATCTTCTTTTCCCATCAGATCCAGCATCCGCTGCAATGCATTGTGCTCACGCCGGGCACGCTCCGAGGAGTGTGTCCGCGCCTATGATCTCGCGGTCCCGCTGCTGCTGAGGCACCGCGGCGAGTGAGATCACGGGGCGCACATAGATCTGGCGGACGGGTTGGAGACGGGTTCGCCCTATTTCCACCTGTATTCCCCAGGTCTAGCGCTCTCCCGGGGCGGAAGCCTAAGCTGTAGTTCTTCCCCCTTGAGTGAGAGTGCGCTAATCTGCAGCAGTTTCTCTCCAAGAAGATTTATTTGTTTTGTTCCGAGCGGCTCGTGCGTTGCCTCGCATTATGGTGATCCTCGGTTCATTTATGCACTTTCAGACTGTGTTTACTTGTCTGGGTGTTTGACTGCATTTAATTTTGAATAATTAACTATGCATTTTATCCAACTATGAAAGTTAGATATATATTTATACATATATATATATATAGATATATATATATATATATATATTGTAGAGGAATATATACAATTATATATTGTATATGACCTACAAGAGCCTCTTGGGATACTTCTCAAGTGAGAGCACAATGTTTACCTCTCTTCCTCCAAGGAGGTTGAGGTGGTCAGCTTGGGCTGCTGGGCGGAGCAGCCCCAATTGTGTTCCAGCTCCTTATTCGGGGAATGTCACTTCTCGTACTCGCCAGAATCGGAGTCAGAGTGACGCGCCCGGGCCGAAGACGGATCTGCGGATCGATAGTCTTCGGCCAGAACGCCCTGATGCCATGGTCCAGGGCCTTGAGGGCCGGCCCCTCTGGGGAAGAGCGGTGTACACCGCATTACACGGTGCCCGTCTCTCCTCAGTGCCCTCAGGAGATCAGTCTGCTAACCCTGCCAGTGTTCAAGGTTCAAGGTTTCTTTATTTGTCACATAATAGTTATACAGGGCATAACTAGAAGTGAAATGCAATCGAATCAGGTCCGCTCAGTGGACAGTGCAAAACAATAAGAATACAAATTATATAAGTAACATAACACAAGGGCATACATATGGTAAGAAAATGAGAAATAAGAGTAAAATGTGCAATGAAATAAAAAAGTGCAAAACAATAAGATGTGCAAAAAACAATAAGATGTGCAAAGACAATGAGATGTGCAAAAGACAATGAGATGTGCAAAAAAACAACAAGATGTGCAAAGAAAACAATAAGATGTACAAAAAAAGAAAAAAAAACAGTGTACTGGGACTTAATAAATAGTAATGTGAATAAGAGGGATGTGCAGACGGGTTGTTCATGGTATTGTTCATGGTTGTTCTAGGGCACAGCGGTCTCCAGTGAGCGCTTCTCTCAGTCTCTTCCGCCCAGAAATGTAGCGGAGATGGGAGGCTCGCCACCCCTTCGGGGGTCTCTAGAGCAGCTAGATCGGCCGTCCCCTGCCGGTCCTCCGTTCCAGGGCACCGAGCTAGCCGCTCTAAGTGCACCAGAGGCCAGTCTCAAGAGACTGGTTCCCTTAGTAAGTCACCTGGCGGTGTGGGAGCCCTTGCCAAGCGTGTTTTATTGGGATCTGCCTGAGCAGACTCTGGTTCCTAGTCTTCCTTAGAGATGACGTACGTCTGAGGACTGTCATTTCCAATAGGAGGCTTCTGAGGCAGTCCTGAGGCCAAAACCCAGGACTGGTGAGGGCAGGCCCCTCTGGGGAAGAGCGGTGTACACCGCATTACACGGTGCCCGTCTCTCCTCAGTGCCCTCAGGAGATCAGTCTGCTAACCATGCCAGTGTTCCAGGGCGCAGCGGTCTCCAGCGAGCGTTTCTCTCAGTCTCTTCCGCCCAGAAATGTAGCGGAGCTGGGAGGCTCGCCACCCCTTCGGGGGTCTCTAGAGCAGCTAGATCGGCCGTCCCCTGCCGGCCTCCGTTCCAGGGCACCGAGCTAGCCGCTCTAAGTACACCAGAGGCCAGTCTCGAGAGGCTGGTTCCCTTAGTAGGCCACCCGGCGGCTTGGGAGCCCCTGCCAAGCGTGTCTCATTGGGATCTGCCTGAGCAGACTCTGGTTCCTAGTCTTCCTTAGAGATGACGTGGGTCTGAGGACCGTCATTTCCAATAGAAGGCTTCTGAGGCAGTCCTGAGGCCAAGGCCCAGGACTGGTGAGGGCAGGCCCTCTGGGGAAGAGCGGTGTACACCGCATTACACGGTGCCCGTCTCTCCTCAGTGCCCTCAGGAGATCAGTCTGCTAACCCTGCCAGTGTTCCAGGGCGCAGCGGTCTCCACCGAGCGTTTCTCTCAGTCTCTTCCGCCCAGAAATGTAGCGGAGCTGGGAAGCTCGCCACCCCTTCGGGGGTCTCTAGAGCAGCTAGATCGGCCGTCCCCTGCCGGTCCTCCGTTCCAGGGCACCGAGCTAGCCGCTCTAAGTACACGGGTCTGAGGACCGTCATTTCCTTAGGAGACTTCTAAGGCAGTCCTGATGCTACATTCCAGGACTTATGAGGGCAGGCCCCTCTGGGGAAGAGCGGTTTACACCGCATTACACGGTGCCCGTCTCTCCTCAGTGCCCTCAGGAGATCAGTCTGCTAACCCTGCCAGTGTTCCAGGGCGCAGCGGTCTCCAGCGAGCGTTTCTCTCAGTCTCTTCCGCCCAGAAATGTAGCGGAGCTGGGAGGCTCGCCACCCCTTCGGGGGTCTCTAGAGCAGCTAGATCGGCCGTCCCCTGCCGGTCCTCCGTTCCAGGGCACCGAGCTAGCCGCTCTAAGTACACCAGAGGCCAGTCTCAAGAGACTGGTTCCCTTAGTAAGTCATCTGGCGGTGTGGGAGCCCTTGCCAAGCGTGTCTTATTGGGTCCTGCCTGAGCAGACTCTGGTTCCTTAGTCTTCCTAGAGATGACGCGGGTCTGAGGACCGTCGTTTCCAATAGGAGACTTCTAAGGCAGTCCTGATGCTACATCCCAGGACTTATGAGGGCAGGCCCCTCTGGGGAAGAGCGGTTTACACCGCATTACACGGTGCCCGTCTCTCCTCAGTGCCCTCAGGAGATCAGTCTGCTAACCCTGCCAGTGTCCAGGGCGCAGCGGTTTCCAGCGAGCGCTTCTCTCAGTCTCTTCCGCCCAGAAATGTAGCGGAGCTGGGAGGCTCGCCACCCCTTCGGGGGTCCCTAGAGCAGCTAGATCGGCCGTCCCCTGCCGGTCCTCCGCTCCAGGGCACCGAGCTAGCCGCTCTAAGTACACCAGAGACCAGTCTCGAGAGACTGGTTCCCTTAGTAGACTATTCGGCAGCGTGGAACTGCTGCCAAATGTGTCTCGATGGGTCACGCACACTGTAGACAAGGCTATGTGGCGCTCTGCCGCAGCCTTTCTACGGGCGAGGAGGCTCTGGTAATGGAACAAGAAGTGAGCACTCTCCTGAGGGAGGAGAAGGTGGTCCCTGCTCTAGACATAGAGTCCAGGTTCTACAGCCGTACTTCTTGTTCCGGGGAAAGGGGTTGCGTCCGTCTTAGATCTAAGCTAACTGAACCGCTCAGTCACACGACTGAAGTTCAGAAAGCTCTCTTCAAGCACGTGTCTCTCACCAGATCCGAGGACTGGTGGTCACGAGCGATCTAAAGATGCATACTCCTTCCCCATCACAGGAAGTTCCTGAAATGTGCTTTGGGGGCAAAGCGTATTAATATCGGGTTCTTCCCTTCGTAAAGGAGCAGCCATCCTGTCGAGGTAGACATCCAGCTCCGCTAAGGATGCTATGGTACAATCGTGGCTGAGGCTTCGTCTGTACGCCTCCCCCGATCGCTCAGCTCCTGGGAGTTCTAGAGAGAGTGCGCATGGACGGGGTCCTTCTATTGAAAAACCCTGTTCTGGCCGGGCCGAGTATAGTCTCTGACCCGATTTCTCTCCTCGACGGCTCTCCATGGGGGATTCCCGTCAGGAGGGATCTCCTCTCACTGGCAGCGGGCATGATCTTTCACCCCCGCTCAGAGTTGGGGAACTATGGGTGTGGCTCCCGAGGGGGCACAACTCATAGCCTCTGGTCTCTCAACTGAGGTTGCTGAGACCATCCTCCAATCTAGAGCTCCCTCAATAAGGAAACTGTACGAGTTGAGACTCCGGGTGCGGAGACCGCCAGCTTGATCCAGTTAACTGCCTGCTGAGACAGTGCTGGAGCTCTCGCAGGCCCGTTTCTCCGCAGAGTTAGCCCACTCCACCCTGAAGGTCTACGTGGCGGCTATAGCACCTACCACGCCCCTCTTGGTGGCCTTTCAATAGGCAAACTCTCTTTTATACGTTTCCTCCGGTGGAGGCCAGGGTGCTTATGCTAAGTAGTGGATCTGGATGCTCTCCTATGACCTCGAGTCCTCTGATCTCCCCTCGCCTTTGGGAATCAAAGCTCACTCTACTTAAGGTATGGCGGCCTCCAAGGCCTTCTGGCAGGTATACCTGTGCAGGACATCTGTGACGCTGGTGGGTGGTCTACGCCCCTAACTTTCCAGGTTCTACGACCTGGCTCTGCGAGCCACCCCTGGCTTGTTTTTTCCCTTGCCATAGCTGTGCATTCCACACACTAAGCAGGGATTTGCAAGTATGGCGGCGTGGATATCTCGTTCCCCTAGCGTCTCGACGCAGCTCGATGTTCCCGGAGGGGAACGTCCCAGGTTACGTATGTAACCCTGGTTCCCCGAGGGAACGAGACGCTGCGTCGCAGGGCCATACTTCCGGCATCCCTACTAGAGCTATGCTTCATTCCTGGAAGCTGGCGCCGGCTGCACATCACGTGCTTTTAAGCATCCTGGTCATGACGTCACCGCACCTGATGTCTGGCCGTCAATTTTGACTGATTACACATATGATTCAGAGCTGGACAACGCTGATGGCGTTCCCCTAGCGTCTCGACGCAGCGTCTCGTTCCCTCGGGGAACCAGGGTTACATACGTAACCTGGGACGTTAAGGCTGCCGCTACTCACCGGTCTTTTGTTTTACTCTCTTTTTATATTTGGATGTTTTAAGTTGGGACATTTATCAAGCATCTGCTGCACTATTGAACTGGTTTTATCTTTGGACCTTCGAATTTTGCGATTGTTGCGACCTGTGGTCTGACATCCTGATTTTCCAGTAGAGGACTGAAAGGACTGGCGTTTGTAGCCCGACTTCACTGGTGACTTCCTTGGCTCCGTTGGTGTGCCTGTCCTAGTACTACAAGATTTCATCATCACGTGGTTGCTTAAGCTGTTGCTATGGATAATTTTTTCTTCCGCTGTGATCAGCGCCGCTCCTCGACTGATGTACTCGGCGGCAGACCTGCACAAATTAAGAATCGTAAATAAACCTCCGCTGACCGAAATACATTCATCGTGGGTCTCGTCGGAATATCCGAATCACTTCTACTAATTCTGATCATAGTGGACAAATTTGGTCATTTTGGTCTACTACCCCAAGACTGCCTAATAACGCTGGGAGGTCTGTTGATCATGAAGCGCTTACTCCGTCCCCCAGGTCAGAGTATGCCTTCTGCACTCCACTTTGGACTTTTTAATGTTCGGTCACTCAACAATAAGACGTCTCTTATTCATGAACTTATTGAGGACCAACTTATTGATTTTATGTGTGTGACTGAGACTTAGCAGAAGCCGAATGATTATTTTTATTGAAATCAAACAGTTCCATCAGGATATGAATATATATGTAAACCTCGTTATTCTGATAAGGGTTGTGGCCTTGCACTTATTTATCGTGACAGACATAAAGTCTGTCCGATTTCGCTATCAGAGCCATCAACTTTTGACATTTTGGCTGTGCAACTTAAAGGTGCGACTTCCACTGTTCTTGTCATGATTTATAGGCCACCAAAGGCATCTACTATGAATGCTTTTTTAGTGAATTTTCTACAATTTTAACATATCTGTGTACCTTGTCTCCAAATATAATTTTGATGGGAGATTTTAACATTCATTTTGATAATATTGCCAGCACTCAATATAATGATTTTAAATTGATTCTGGACAGTGCTGACCTTGTGCAATTTGTTAATTTTCCAACACACAATAAGGGACATATTTTAGATCTTGTATGCTGTTCTGGTGTTATGCCTTATAATTTTACTTCAACTGTATCTCCTATTTCAGATCATAAGCCTATATTTTTTAATATTTCTCTTTTTTTGGCAAGCGTAAAACCTCAACGCTCTGTCTCATTTCGTAATATCAAAAATATTGACCTTAATGTTTTGGATGAAATTATTGATTACTCCGTAAACCAGTGCTACTTTCTACTTCTACATATGATTTGGTATGTTTTTATAATAACAGTTTGTCTCAAATACTTGACACTGTGGCTCCTATGAGGACCCGCATTGTATCCTTTGTTAACCCTGCTCCTTGGTATAATTTTGAACTTCATCATCAAAAGGCGTTAGGTCGTCGATTGGAGAGACTATGCAAAAGAACTGGTCTTGAAGTACATAAACAGATGTATTCTGAGCATCTGGTTTCCTACAAGGTTGCACTAGAAAAAGCAAAATCATTGTTTTATGCAAATATTATTTCTAATGGACAGTCTAATACAAGGACTTTGTTTAGTACTGTTAACAAACTGTTGAAACCTCACAATGCTGTCTCACTTTCTCCCATTCAATGTGTGTCTTATTCAAATTTTTTAAACTCCGAGATTGACAGTATACACCATGAATTGCTTAATTCTGTTTTGATGTCTAGTGATTATGAAAATGGACATAATCATATTTGTTGGTCAGCAAGTAATTTGTCAAATTTTGAGCTGCCTTCAGATGACTACATTACTAAGCAGATTATGAAGTCTAAGACTTCTACCTGTTCACTTGATCCTTTACCTACTGTTTTAGTTAAGTCTTGTAACCATTCAGTTTCCTCTATTATTACAGCCATAGTGTGTTCTTCATTATCAAGTGCTACTGTCCCTTCATCTTTAAAAACGGCTTCTATCACTCCAATTCTCAAAAAGACTGGTGTTGATCCTAACGATTTAAATAATTACAGGCCTATTTCTAACCTACCTTTTATTTCAAAAATACTTGAAAGAACCGTAGCAGCTCAACTTGAATCACATCTGCAAAATAGTGATATTTATGAGCATTTTCAGTCAGGTTTTCGACCCAAACATAGTACAGAAACAGCTCTTGTTAAGGTTATAAATGATCTTCTCCTAGCTGCTGATTCTTGTTTTCTGTCTATTCTTATTATTTTAGATATTAGTGCTGCCTTTGATACTATTAGTCATTCAGTATTATTGGAAAGGCTGGCTTGCATTGGAATAGCTGATAATGCACTTCTCTGGTTCTCATCATATTTAAGTGGCAGAAAACAGTTTGTGCAGATTAAGAATATACAATCAGATTCTGTTTCAGTTACACATGGCGTTCCACAGGGGTCGGTCTTGGGTCCGCTTTTATTTATCATTTATATTCTAACTCTTGGTCATATTTTTCGCTCTTATGGTATTAATTTTTACGCTGACGACACACAAGTGTATATTTCTACAAAACCTAATGTTTCTTATCCTCCTCCTGACCTCACTAAATGTTCGCAGGATGTTAATATTTGGATGACCAATAATTTTTTAAGTTAAATACTAACAAAACCGAAGCCCTTCTTGTGGGTTCTAGTTCTGTTTTCTCTAAAACTCAATCCTTTACCCTATTTATTGATAATTGCCTAGTCAATTTTTCTACCCAGGTGAAAAGCCTTGGGGTTATATTCGATGGTTTGCTTTCGTTTGGTTCTCATATTAGTAATATTTCACGTTCTGCATTTTTTCATTTACGCAATATTGCTAGACTTTGTTCTTCACTTTCTCAAGATAGTACTGAAGTACTTATTCATGCATTGGTTACATCTAGGATCAATTATTGCAATTCTCTTTTAGTTGGCATTCCTGAAAAGCAATTTCAACGATTACAGTTAATCCAGAATTCAGCAGCTAGGATAGTTACTAACTCACGTACTTTTGATCATATATCTCCAATTCTTTTTCAGCTGCATTGGCTTCCTGTTCATTATCGTGTTGATTTTAAAATGTTACTTCTAACATACAAAGCTCTTCATAATCTGGCATATCATTATCTCTCAGATCTTCTTCATTTGTATACTCCTTTGCGCTCTTTGAGATCATCTTCTGCAGACCTATTGTCTGTTCCAAAGTTCAAGATGAGTTCCTTTGGTGGTAGGGCTTTTAGTTGTGCAGCGCTGAAATTATGGAATTCTTTACCTTTGCACATTTGCCAGCTGGACTCAATTTCCCATTTTAAAGCTCAGATAAAAATGTATTTGTTTAAAATAGCTTTTAATGATTTGCTTGTTTAATGTGTTAGATGTTATAATGTTTGTGTTTTATGTTTTGTATTTACTGTACGGTGTCCTTGAGTGTCTTGAAAGGCGCCTATAAATAAAATGTATTATTATTATTATTATCTTTATATATTGATTTCCGGTGAGTCTGTAATACACGGGGCAAGAAGTCTCTGTATGTCTTGTGTACTGGACTGTGAAGTTAAGTGTATTTGTGCTATATGTTATTGTGGGCCGAAGATTAATTTACACACGTGTGGACAATAAAGATTTTCAATGTTCAATAATGTCAATATATTATATATGCTGCTGTATGCTGTACTCTAGTATTTTATGTTTATGTTTAATCATTTATTTTGAATTATTTTGGACCTTTTATACCATTTTGAATTCTGAAAAATGAAATTGTTTTGTTACTTGAAATGTTATTGAGTCAAAAAAAATTAAGTATAAAGATAATATTTGGTCCCTTATCATGTACTTAGTAGCCTTAACTACTATGTACTTACATAATAAATAAATAAGTAATAATAATACATTTACATTTATCAGACGCTTTTATCCAAAGCGACTTACAATTGCATTCAGGTTATACACTTTTATTAGTACATGTGTTCCCTGGGAATCGAACCCACAACCTTTCGCTCAGCTGACGCAATGTTCTACCACTGAGCCACACAGGAACATGTGTCCACACAGAAACATGCTTTATAATAAATATAAATAAATAAATCAATGCACTTATTGCGTTCATATTGTGTTGTAAAACACTTTTGGTGTTTTGGGGGGGGGGGGGGGGGGGGCACCGTGTAAACTCTGTAATAAATGTAATTACAGAAATTAATTACAGATGTGACTACATGCAGTTTTGTATTATCATTATTATTTATTTAAGAGCAATGTAAAGACGTGTGTACACAATAAGTGCATTATATCAAATTATTAATTTTGAGTGTAAGTACATAATATTTAAGGCCACCTAATATAAATTGGGACCAAATCTTTTAAATGGATTGTGAAGAAATACAGTTTAACATAATTAAATATATAAAAATATATTGTAAATAACTTAAACTTGATCTTAAGCATATCTTGAAATATGCTTTATATATTTATTGTTTCAAAATAACACATTGAATATGCATTTAGTATAGCATAATCATTCATAAAAGCACAATTTAAATATATTTCCTTTTCACCTGGGCTGCTGGACTACAGCAGAAGTGAAACTGGTGTGTTTCAGTCCAGATCATGTAACCAATCAAACAGTGACTCTGGGAGTGTGGGCTGAAAATCATTTGCATTGTCAGGGTG
Source organism: Oxygymnocypris stewartii (assembly GCA_003573665.1). Classification (NCBI taxonomy): domain Eukaryota; kingdom Metazoa; phylum Chordata; class Actinopteri; order Cypriniformes; family Cyprinidae; genus Oxygymnocypris; species Oxygymnocypris stewartii. The sequence continues at coordinate 275,347 of QVTF01024081.1, read as the reverse complement.
GAGTGATTGTGATCCTCTCAGAATAGAGCAGCTCTGTCTCCAGAGACCATGTTCAAACCCCAAGAGCTTTATTTGACTAGATTTACTGAAAACACCTGAACAAACACTACATGCATCGTCATCTGTTAGTTGAATGATGTTGTCAGACACAAATGGAGTTTGTTGAGAAGCTTTATTGAATGTTGCAGCAAACACAGCAGATTGAAAGATCAGCCAGTGCTTTGACACTAGAGCTCTCTTTCAGTATTGAGTTGTAAATGACTACAGCTGCAGCACTAGACTCATGTGAATCCTGCCTGACACAGGACACTCAGATACGACTCATCTTCAGGAGAGAGCAGCGCTCACTGGAGAAACATCAGCACTGCGAGCGACTAACAGAGACTCTTGAGGAACGAGACCTCATGAGAAGCTTCAGCATGTGTTACTCTGCAGACGTACAGCTCTCCCGCTTCCCAGCGTGCTTTGCTGAGGGTCAGGACGCTACTGCGGCTGTAGCGGCCGGCCTGCTCGCTCTCTGCGCTGGTCACAACCCCCTCGGTGACCTCTGAGCCGTCCAGTGTCCAGCTCACCAGCGCCCCCTGTGGAGAGTAAGAGCTGAGCAGGCAGAGCAGTGCGGCTGATTCTCCAGAGATCTGCAGAGAAGAGGGCGGCAGCAGAGACACTGAGGGCTTCACTGTGGGACCAGCTGCAGGAGACAAACACAACACGTTCACAAACACACAGAAAACACACAGCAGCTCCAGCACTCTTCTGCCCTGCAGCATTCACAGCATTTCAACACGACTTTCAGCAGCAGACACGAGGAGTGCAGTCAAAATCACAACAATCTGATCATTCATCACATTCAACATCACTACAGATGTACAATATACAAACTAAACAATCACTATATACACTTACATGAAACCTCATAAATGAAACTTAACTTACTAAAGTCCTATTCGGACGGTAATTGTTTCTCATATGGATGACATTTAATTGTATTTTATAAAATTAAATTAAATACCATTTATTTTATTTACAAATGTATTCTTACTTTTTTGTAAATGTATTTAAAAAGGATTATTATATAAAATGTATTCTTATTATTCCAAGCGTACTTTATGATCTATAATCATATTTATTATTTGATTATTTAAATGTCTTGTTTAAAAATAGGAAAATAGACGTGCTATAGTTTTATATAATTTTACGTGATATAGTTATGTATATAATAACTGTATTTAGACTAATACACATGTTTTAATTATACTGCATACCATCTGCTGTTTTAATAAAGACTCAGTTCAAATGTTTACGTGCTTTTCTTCTCTTTCTGATCACATTCGCTGTGATGGAGCAGTTATGAAATATTGTTCTTGTAAATACTTTCCAGCATTTCATAAATAAATATGCATGCACATTACACCGAAGCACAACAGTTACCGTACGGTGTCCAGGAGTGCTCAAGAAGGGTTTAAACACTGAATTCTGAATCGATTTCTTCTCGTAAACTCAGAGATGTGGATTCGGACGGTGATTAAATTACCACACGACCTTGGTGTTTGTCAAAAAACAGCAGATTATTCAGCCGGGGATTTTTTACACGGAGAGAGAAACACAGACATCAGGATACGAACGGCATTAAAATCACCGACTACAGTCTGTAAATGCTGAAAATCACTTACGTCCCCCCGAGAAACAATCACCGGCCCAATATTACTGCTTTCATTGCAGTTATTTTTATATTCAAACATAAAGATATCATATTTTAGTACATATGTTCTATTAAATTTGTCTTTACAATTATCCACAATGTAACAAAATATACAATATACAACTTTTTTTTGTTATTTCTTGTATTATAAATCAATAATTTATAAGCACAACAAGAGATTCAAAATCATGACGGAACTACAAAAGTAACTATATCTATATTCAAATATCACTTTTCCTTGTATGAAATCAATAATAAAAATGTATTTATGAACACAGTGTAAAAATGAAGGAAAAACAAACCTGAGATGAACTGATAAAACTCATATTGAGTAACATTATAGAAATGTGTTTATACAAGATTTGTGTTCAGTAAGAATAATCCAGTTCTTAATGTGACAAAAATACAATTAATCATTTATTATGCTTTTTTGGGCTGTTTTAACATTTTCTTATTTTTAATTACATTTTAATTAAATCATAGTATTTGTATATAGGAGAATTAAAATAGAGACTTACCGAGCAGCAGTTTAGTTCCTCCACCGAAAGTGCACCACAGTGACACAATCTAATGAAGCGGTCGAACAAAAACCTCTATTCCACTCGAGTGAACACAAACTCCAGAAACAACACTTCAACACACTGACAGCACAAACACTTAATTTAGTTTTGGTAAAATGCTTTTAAAAAAGTAAACTCTTTCACACAATTTTTATTCAATATGTTATTGCTTGAAGACTACGTAATCTTTCATAATCTGAGATTATTGTTTTCTTTATTCTCTCATTCACAATAGACATGATTCAGCCCTATATTTCTCATTCATTCTCTTGCACTTTTTAAAGATATATATTTGACTAGCTTTGACCCCTGGTGTGACCTTTGACCTCTTAATCATGGATGATGTTGTGAAGTTTCTCATTATGATGCTTTTGTTCTTCATATGCAGCGCAATCATCGTGATTCACAGAAGAAGAAAAACTGCAGCTTCAGAGAAATTAATCATAATTCTGATGCACACTTTTCAGATGCACGTTGTTCAGTCTAGACTCATATGACCAGACCGAGAGAACTGGTTTTCTTTATATATCCATCTTTTAAAGCAAATTGATTCAATTGGAAACAAACTCAGGCAGCCATTTTCAGAAATTGATAAAACTGTATGTTTGTAAATTAAACAGAAATGTTAAACATTATGGTGTCTCATAATATTGAGTGCACAACAGTCATTAAGATGTGTTGGGAACTATTGAAGTGATTGGATGCTCTAAGATGGTGTCTCTGTTGACATACAGTAACTGAAGCAGCTGAATCCAGTATCTTATGAGTCTCTATGTTGAGATCACATGACCAGCAGAATATTACTCATCTTTATCTCAGTAAATATCTATTATCAGACACTGCTGGCTGCAGAATATCTGGGAAATACAAATATGAAGCGGATTTCTACAGAGACTTCTGTGTGACGCTGCATTCATGTTAATGTGAGTCAAACCGCTGTAATAAGTGTCTGAGTATAGAGACAGAAATTACTTGTTGTTCCCTTAAATATTTAAACAATTAAACCATTAAGTTATCACACAATGATTAAAAAATGTTTACTGAAAAATTTTAGTTGTGCGAATGTAAAATCATTAGTGATATAACAGTGTACATGACTTTGTTAGCAGCTCAAGTTGTTGTAAATCCTGCCCACTTGTTTGCATCGTCAGCACACGCTTCAGTGCTCTGAGTGTTTATAGTGCTGTGTGTTTAACACTTCATGACTGAGAGCAGAACACAATCTTCATCATCACACAAGACAAAACAACTACAATGAACAACATCATCATCCTCATCTGGACTCTCACACTGTTTGCTCAAGGTTTGTAGTAAAACTTTCAGAATGATTATTAATTATTTTAAAATGTGAAATATACATTATTGTAATTTGTGTCCTGTTTTCTTTTCTTTCAGAGTGTAGAGGACAGATCACTGTAACTCAGAGTCCACCATTAATACCAGCAACTCAAGGACAAGAAGTCAGAATAAACTGTAAAACCAGCAGTAGCGTGTATGGTGGTAGTTACTTACACTGGTACTTACAGAAACCTGGAGAAGCTCCTAAACTCCTGATATATCAGACATCAAACCTTTACACTGGAACATCATCTAGATTCAGTGGCAGTGGATCTAACAGTGATTTCACTCTGACCATCAGTGGAGTCCAGACTGAAGATACAGGAGATTATTACTGTCAGAGTGCACATGTGATCAGTGGTAGCTGGGTGTTCACACAGTGATAAAGAGTCGTACAAAAACCTCCGTCAGTCAGAGTCACAGTGACTGCACTGATACAGCTGAGAGATACTGCAGCTGCTCTACAACACAATCACACACAACACTGATCAACACAAACACTAATCACACAATATCATTATAACAGAAATATTATATTCCTGAAGAAAACAAGTCAGTGTTTTAATATGATCATCATATTTTAGCTGTAATATGTGATCCATAAAAAAAATACATTCTTACACATTTTCATTTACATTATCCCTTTGAAATGTTTTTTTCTGCAGGTGGAAAATACTTACTTTTAATGTATTCAAAATATACTTAAAGTACATTTGCATCCAAAACATGCTTATTTGAAGTGTATTCAAATATATTAAATATTTAATATGTTAATATTTAATATATTTCTAAAAACCATGCTAATAAATATATGTTTTAAATCATATTCTTAACACATGCATACTTTAAATGAAGTTTTAGTGTATATTTCTTACTCATTTTACTCTTACTTAAAGTATATTTTATGTGTACTTTGTGTAAGAAGATTGAAAAATGATTCAGGTTTTATAGGTTTGAATGTATAATTACTGTATAACAATGTTTAGGCCCGCTGCAATGTGTTTTAAATATGTTTATAATGAGCATAGATAATCGCTTTTAAAAAGGAAGATATTTTGTAAATATTAAAATAATATATATCTATTATATATATATATATATTAATATATTTTATATAGCACATTAATTCACTACCGCATGGATACATTATATCTATATGTGTCAATGTTATTGTGTGTCTAAGTGTATTCTAACAATGTATAAACTTCTAATGTATTATAAAAAAGAAAGTAAACTATGATTAAGCATTATAATAAGTATATTTAATTCTGAGAATTCAAAAAATTCTAATGTTTGTGCAAATTATAATACTTATATTCAAACACTGACATAAAACAGTTAATCGTTGGTTAATTTAAATGAATTAGTTTTCCTGTGATAAAGCAGTCTTTCAATTCTACAGAGTCTGAAATACAAACCCTCAGCTGCTGAAAATACAAGTCATACTCAAAGAAGTGACAATAAACTCTTCTGTTTCTTTGTATTGTTCAGCTGTTTACACGCTTCAGTGTTTTTTTTTTCTTCAGAAAGTTCTGTTTTGATTATTATATTCAATAATGATCATATTATGGCATAACTGAAATGTTCTACAGATGGATAAAAGGAGCTCTGCCATAACATTTCACTGATCTTTCAGTTATTATGTGTTTTGGTCACGATCAGGGGTGCACGGGCTTCAAGGGGCTGAAGTTCAGGGACCTACACTGGAAAGGCAAGAAAATTATATTTTTTGAATAATTATTTATATGGAAGATTACAGCAGTGACAACAGCATTCTGTAAACAAACTCACACACTTATTTTCAGCGACACCCTGGTTGTAGTTGCCTATATAGTGAATGGTTCAATTTAGGTCCCCCCCCACACGGTTTGTGTAGTTGGTATGTTCCACCGATAAACTGTAGTCAGTGTAAACAGAATTCTTCAATGTTTCCAGATTGGGCAGATTTGAATTTGATTGTGCGGTGAATACTGGTTTGGGCGAGTGGACAAAATATGGTCAGGTTTGGGGTCAGATTGGAGGTTTTCAAACATATAAATGATATAGGCTAATTGGTTAACATACAAGCCCAAGTATGCATATACTGCATCCAATCAGTCATCACGACGTTACTAAACGCATACACACACACACACACACACACACACACACACACACACACTGCAAACACGACTGGTGCTGATGTTGACTTCGCTGCTGCACTGTTAGTCAATCACGATCAGCAGACAGACGTGATGATTCCTGAGCGACGGGTTTTTAACGCGATAACGGATCTGATTTTGATTGTATAACTGTATGAGTGATGATCATGATGATTAAATAAGTTACATGGTAAAGAGTGGAGAGTGTTTTAACTCTCAAGACGTGAATTACACATGTTGAGGGATAGATGAGAGGAAGGCTCTATCACTGCATCTCTGAAATCAGAGCACAGTTAAATGATTTAATCAAAATCTATTTATATACGATCCTGTCTTTAATCTGTTAAACGACCCAGATCCTCGAAAGCTGCTGGTTATTTTTGCCTGAGCAAAGTTCAGTATTATGTTCAATATGAACTTAACAAAAGACTTCCTCTAGTTCTGTGTGAAATTAGAGCGACACGGAGGTAAGAGCATTATTGTTGTTATTTGTTATTGATGGATTATAGAGATGCACCGATTGCAATTTTCTTGGCCGATTCTGATTTTTTTTAAGTGTGACCTGCCGATACCCATTTTTGTTGATTCCGGTTTTCTTTCTAAGAACTATATTTGACAGCATATACAAACAAAAATCTATGCAAATATCAACAGTTTTTTTTTTACATAATAAAATAAATTATTAAAAACTACAATTCCCCCAATCTGGTCTAATTTACAGTTTTTCTCTCACTTAAACAACTCTCAAAATAAAGTGCTCTGTTACTGGAAAGAGGAAGATATAGTCAACTTAAAATGAGTTGCTTTATGTAACAAAACAGATGACATTTCTTTCCCCTAACCTTATTAAATGTGTCATCTTTCATATCAGATTCTTACTTTGTTTCAATTAATTCCGTTAGAATCATAAGAAACTGTAGAGCTGTTACCATTCAAATGAAGTTAGTATTAATAAACTCTCTCTTTCCACTGCTGAGAAAACAGAAGCTGCTTCTGAAGTGGTATTAGATGCATTTACACAGTTTGATGAAGCTCAGGTGCCAAAAATGCATTTACACTGAAAAATTTAAAATGCATAAATAAATTTATAAGATTAACGTGTTACATATGTTTTTAAACATACAAATAAATGTTGAAAAAATGCAATGATACTTTTAAATATGACTAAACCACCAGAAGGTGGCAGCAAATGTCTTTTTTAATGAGCGAGTCATTTATTAATTCGTTCAACGGATTCATTCAAACAGCTGATTCATCCAGAAACGAGTTGATTGGCTGTCCTTATGAATGAGTCACTGAATCATTGACTCACTCGATTCATTCAAACACGTGGATTCATTCAGAAACGAAACAACGCTGTGTGTTTCTCGGACACACAACAGTTCTGCTGTGGCTTTGATCAAAACTATTTTCGTCAGCGAAATTGAGAAAAAACAGTCAATATTTTGTCTAAAATCTAAGTCATTTAATTTCAACCTCTTGTTAATTGAAATACTACTGTATAAAATCAGTGTCACATTGCAGTCGTGCTGATATTGTTATTCAGGGAAACATCATGGCTGTATATTGTTGCTTCCCTAAATCATATTTTGTAAATCTCTTTTATTTATTTTTCTACCGCAGTATACATCTATACATTTCTGAGAGTTACTTTGTGTGTGCTCTCTCTCACACACTCACTCATTTAGTGTTAGTAATTATTTTAATATTTTTAAAGGAATAACAAAACACTTTTAAAATTATGACATTGCTTTAAGAACAATGCACTTTTCATAACCAGATTAAGTTTTGTCCTCTCATTTTCAATATAAATAATTCAGTTTGGCTTTATATCCTATATTTCTCATTTATTCTGTTGTCATGTGCTGATATAACACTTTTTATAGAAATATATTTGATGATCTGTGACCTCTGAGGTGACCTTTGACCTCTTTTGTTCTTCATTTGCAGCTCAATCCTCATGGATCACAAAATCAAACATTTCTCGTGCACACTAATCAATCTTTAGTAAAATTAATTGTCTTTCATTAAAGTATTTTGGAGGTTGCTCGAATGCTCATCACACGGTTAGAAAATCTGCCATTCTGTGCCGGAGCAAGAGCACCGATCAACGACAACAACGACATACAAACTGTGTGTATCTGCAGCTTGTACTGTTGAGTGCACCGTGTGACTACATTGTTCAAGAACTTCAGTAACTTCCATGAAAAAGATCCTCTTGTCATATTTCCACATAGACCAGCACATTAAAACAAGACCAGCTGCATGGACAACATAACATTAGTCACAATGTAAAGTCAAAATACTACAATATGGGTTTGTTAACAGGGTCATTCCTGGGATTCAGTAATATTTCAGTCCCCCACCGTTTCTAAAGCGGTGGTTCAACTAAATTAATTTATAGAAGCTTTTCACAAAACCATCCCAGATGCTCAAAAGAATCAACTGTTTCGTGTCATTCCCGCGACTGCTCGCACCTCATGTTTGCAAATGATCATAATTGATGGACAACTATGCCTGTGATAAGACATCAGCAATCCGGCACCAAGGAGAAAGAAAAAGAAAGGTGAAAACGAACCCGTGCATCACTTTCAACCACATTCATAATCCTGTGAAACGTGTTTGGCTGTTGATGTTAATAACGTATTTTAATGTCAGTAATAATTTCACCACCAACAACACATCTAATATCCTCTCTGAGTTTCCATGTTCACTTATGAAAATTAGCCATGGTTTAAACACGAATAAAACCAAAAATCATGGTTCTAACCACAAATTAACCATGGTTTTGTTCCTTCAAATAATAGCTTATTTACAAAGAAGTATTGAAATAATATTTTTTGTGTTTATGAAAACAGACCTAAGCCAACAACAGGCTTTAAAATGATTTAAAAATGCATTATATAAAAACAAAGAGGCAATTATTATTGGTTAAATAATATTTATATGGTTTCATTCAATAACACTGAAAATAGCTTCACACTATAATACAAAATAAACAATTTTTGTATATTACATGTTATTACAAATGCCTGTAAAGGGAGCCAAAGGCCTGGTAATAGCTGCTGTTATACTTACAGGACGATCAAATCCTTGTTTAATATTGACCAAACATTTCATTCAAATATTGATTTAATCTGTCATTTTTGGCCACCTTTTAACAAAATGAACTTTTCAACAAAAATGATATAATTCAGGTCTCTTTAATAGTGGTGCATAAAATGGTTAGTGGTATCATCCTTGTTATTCATATTTTTGAGGTATGTTTTAGTCAGGGACGGTACTGACAGAAAAATGTTTTAGTCAGGGACGGTACTGACAGCTTTTCAGAAAAGCCCCGAATGTTTTTATTACCATGCCCTGTACTCATCATCATAACTGAGTTTTCAGAGCATTAAAATCACGAACCGCAGTTTACTCCCGTCAGGAACGGCCCACTGAAGCTCGTACTTCTGACTGACATGTAAACTGGCATCGATAAGAAGTTATAGCAGATCTTGCCATCTGTCAAATTAGGTTGTTGGTTACTGAGCCCTGTCACTTTGAAGCAATACATTGCCTATATATAGACTATTTAATTATAGAATTATATTATATACATACACGGTCTCAGGCACGTGCAGAGGGGGGGGGGGGGGGGGGGCGGAGGGTGCTTGAGCACCTGCCCCTTTGTCCCATGAAGCCCAAAGTGCCCTTTTATCAAGGCAATTTTGTTTTACTTTTTTTTATTAAACACCCTCCTGTGAAGGCCTGCCCAATCTAACTATTAGTAAAATTAATGATTAATAATTTAGCATAAATAAAATCACCCACATGATAACCTTTCACCTGACGACCTCATCCGCACGATCCCTCGCGCTCAGGCACCACTTCAAAATCGTCCGCGCCACGGTTGCAGCTTAAGTAAGCGGGGTTCTCAGCGGAGTGGTATGCTTGTTTACTTATCATTATTATTATTTTACAAGAACAACGTGAAGAGAACATGCATTGCACAGCTTTTGTTTAAATCGCTGTGTTTAGCCTGCAGCAAACGCCACTTCTAACGTTATACACAGCAGCAGCACCATAAACAAAGGTGCATGTGTTCACTTCGTTCGTGCTATTTGAGGGAGAAAAGTTTCATGGGGGTGGAAGGGTCTGGTCTTTTTAATGTCATTTGTCTAAAATCTATTCATACTTTTACTTTTATTGTTACAGTATTTATTTAAAAATGTAGAGTGCCTCAAAGTAATTACCTCAACACTGGTAAAACAAGGCTATACTGATTTTATCATTCTCCGAATTTTACTTATCAATCCTGTTTTTAATTATCATTATCATTCAAAAATGAATAAATTTAGAACAGGATTAGAATACAATTATATTGTTAATATGACATTTTCTTTCTACAAAAGCAACAAGTAGTGTTTACAATAGCAAAAACACCTTAGCCTGTAAAGTCAATAATATCTCTCTGGAAATAAATAAAAAAATGTCAGCATAAAACTAACAATATACCTGACCTGACATCACAGTGCAGAGGGCTACATATGGCCCTTATAGATTTCAGAAGAATTTGTGAAATGTCCCTGTGTGTGTGTGTGTGTGTGTGTGTGTGTGTGTGTGTGTGTGTGTGTGTGTGTGTGTTCTGCAGTGCAAAGATGCCTCGCAAAGAGAGAAGAATAAAACAAAAAAGGAGCTGCTTGAGGCAGGTGCAAAGAAAATATAATTTAACTTTTAAACTTAAAACTTTTCTGTTTTGTTTCTTTTTCTAAACTGCATCATGGCATTTGCTACTGTATCAATACAGAAGCAGCGCATCAATACGCATATCAGCAAGGAATGCGTCACTATACATTGCTGTTATGATATTTTGTGCACAGCCCTATTTAAAGCCTTGTTTCATGTGCCCCTTTTATATTTTGAGCACCTGCCCCTCCAAAGGTCTCTGCACGGCCCTGCACGGTCTTTCTATGAGACACACGCATTTAGAGGGATTATATGTTTTGTTAGCATGGTCTGTGGCAGACTTTTCTTCATGCCAGGGCAACAATTAATTTTTTTTTTTTTTTAATTTTAAGTGGCTTAAATTGTAATAATGTCTTTGGCTCTATTTCACTAACAAAAATGTTTACAAACAAAGCCCAGAGCTCCAGACTGACACCAATTTTTTCTGCCGGTTCAAGTAAATTGTGTTTGTCTGTTGTCTGCATATGAGGAACATCGAAAGGCAAATGAAACAAAATCCCACTACTCGCTTGAGCTGCAGCGCGGACCGTTTATCAGCTCCGCTATCATTTAGTGTTTCTATATTCCACTTTTTATATTTAAAACATAAATCTCATAACATTATTTATGCAATAGGGTATGTGCAGTCTAAATTAATTTACAAGTGCTAAAAAATACGTTTATAGAGGCTCAATAATAGAGCCCTGAATGTTTAATCATACTTGTGTAATATATATTTAAACACACACAGTGGTGTGAAAGTGTTGGCCCCTTTCTGATTTTTATTTTTTTGCATGTTTGTCACACTTTAATGTTTCAGATCATCAAACAAATTTAAATATTAATCAAAGATAACACAGGTAAACACAACATGCAGTTTTTGAATGAAGTTTTTTATTATGAAGGAAAAACAAAATCCAAACCCACAGGCCCTGTGTGGAAAAGTGCTTGCCCCCTAAACCTAATAACTGCTTGGGCCACCCAACAACTGCAATCAAGCGTTTGCAATAACTTACAATGAGTCTGTTTGGAAGAATGTGGAGCGCTGTGGAGGAATTTTGGCCCACTCATCTTGGCAGAATTGTTGTAATTCAGCCACATTGGAGGGTTTGAGCATGAACCGCCTTTTTAATGTCATGCCACAGCATCTCAAAAGGATTCAGGTCAGGACTTTAACTAGGCCACTCCATTTTGTTTTTCTTCAACCATTCAGAGGTGGATTTGCTGGTGTGTTTTGGATCATTTTCCTGCTGCAGACCCCAAGTTCGCTTCAGCTTGAAGTCACGAACAGATGGCCGGACATTGTCCTTCAGGATTTTTTGGTAGACAGCAGAATTCATGGTTCCATTTATCACAGCAAGTCTTCCAGGTCCTGAAGCAGCAAAACAGTCCCAGACCATCACACTACCACCACCATGTTTTACTGTTGGTATGATTTTATTTTTCTGAAATGCTGTGTTACTTTTACGCCAGATGTAATAGGACACACACCTTCCAAAATGTTACATTTTTGTCTCGTCAGTCCACAGATTATTTTCCCAAAAGTCTTGGGGATCATTAAGATGTTTTCTGGCAAAGCTGAGACGAGCCTGTTTGTTCTTTTTGCTCAGCAGTGGGTTTCTTCTTGTAACTCTGCCATGCAGGCCATTTTTGCCCAGTCTCTTTCTTATGGTGGAGTCATGAACACTGACCTTAACTGAGGCAAGTGAGGCCTGCAGTTCTTTAGATGTTGTTGTGGGGTCTTTTGTGACCTCTTGGATGAGTCGTCGCTGCACTCTTGGGGTAATCTTGATCGGGCGGCCACTCCTGGGAAGGTTCACCACTGTTCCATGTTTTCGCCATTTGAGGATAATGGCTCTCACTGTGGTTTGCTGGAGTCTGAAAGCTTTAGAAATGGCTTTATAACCTTTTCCAGAATGATAGATCTCAATTACTTTCTTTCTCATTTGTTCCTGAATTTCTTTGGATCTCTTCTTCTTCTTCTTGGTTTTTAACGGCGGCTGGCAACCAACATAAATGCATTAAATGCATAAGGTGCATTACCGCCACCTTCTGCTCCGGAATGTGGAACAGAGTTTTATATTCTATTTATCAATCCCGTCTCTCTAATAAAATCCTAGAAGGCTTTACTATTTACTTCACTTGCCCATTTTATTAAAACCTTAAAATTTAACTCCTGAATTCTATTTTTCCTTAATTCTTCTATCATTTTTCATCTTTCTTGTTCATACTTCCTACATTCAATAAATACATGAGGTATTGTTTCTTCATCATTACAGTATTCACATAAACCATTTGGATGCTATTTAAATTTGAGTTTCCTAATAATATTTTGTGAAAGATGACCTCCTCTTTCCTCGACTTACCTATACACTTTATATTTTGATTTACTTTATTTATTAAACTAAAAAGGAATCTACCCTTTCCCCCATTGTTCCACTTAACTTGCCGTTCTTTACTCACTTTATTCCAGATTAAAACCTTAATCTCTGATTTACTTAACAGAACTTGTATCTCTATTGTTTCTCTCTGTAATGCTTGCTTTGCTAACTTATCCACTTCTTCATTTCCATTTATTCCTATATGTGCTGGGACACATATAATATTGACTGATGTATCATTCTGAACAATTCTTAATTGTATTTGTAGGATACTAAAGAGAATATCTTGGTGACTTGATTTAAAACTCTTTAAGACTGCAACTGAGTCAGAACAAATAGAAAAATGATCAAGTTTGTGTTCCTCTACCCACTTCAATGCCAAGTATTCCTATCATTTCTACAGTATACACTGCCAAATGATTAGAAGTTCGCTTTACTCCACTTATCCCCTGGTAACCACTGCCTTGGACTAAAAACGCAGCCCCAGTTGTTTGACGTTCTGGATCCTTTGAGCTATCTGTATACACTTGCATATGCTGAGGGTATTGAACTCTGGTATATATTGAGAATACAGAAGCCAAGTCAGCTTCTCTTTCAATTCTTTTAACCTCCAACAGATGCAAATCTATTTGAGGTGTTACATACACCCATGGTTCATATTCCTGAATAACAACCATTGGGCTCATCTTGATGTTAATTACTTGTATTTCTTCTGCATATATAATAATAATAATAATTATAATTTGTTACATTTATATAGCGCTTTTCTAGACACTCAAAGCGCTTTACATAGTAATCTCCTCATCCACCACCAATGTGCAGCATCCACCAGGATGATGGTAGATGATATTTTACTACTCCACCCAAAGCTTGTTCTACACCTTTCATTCTGTTCCCAACCATTCTGTAACACCATTTTTGTAGGGTGTTCATCTTTATGCCCCTGGAGGTTAGCCCAGTAATTGATCATTAATTGTTTCCTTCTAATTTCTACCAAGACTTGTACCAAGTCTCGTACCATCTCTCCTACCAAGACTTGTAAAGCTGGTATGGGTATTGTCTTTACTGCTCCACAACACTGTCTCATCGCTTGAGCTTGAATTTTACTAAGTTTTTCTAATAGGTTTTTTGAAGCAGAGCCATATACCACACAACCATAATCAAACACAGACCGGATCAGTGCTTTATAAATTGGTTTTAATGAAGAAAAACTTGCCTCCCATTTCACTCCACTTACACATCTCATGACGTTTATCACCTTCTGACTTTTCTCAAACATTTTATTTACATGTTCACCCCAAGTTTTGCATCAAAATACATACCTAAAAATTTAAATACCTTCTCCCTTTCCAATGATTTCTCATACATCTTCAAACTCACATCTGGAACAACCCTCTCCCTATAAAAAAATACTGTTTTAGTTTTCCCCACTGAGAATTTAAACCCCCAATCATATGCCCATTCTTCTATTTTCTGAATGACCTCTTGCATTTTCCTATTAATATATAAACTATTTCTTCCCCTTTTCCAGAGAGCTCCGTCATCTGCAAAGAAAGACTTACCTACCTCAGGTTTTACTTGATTAAACACATCATTGATCTGTCACGGTGCATGGAGGAGCCAGGAATGAGGAGGCGAGGGACTTCTCTTAAACACTTTATTTTCAACACAGAGATTGCTGGAGACAAGTACACACACCCAACAACGTTAAGACTGAACACATAGGCAAGGAAACACAGGGCTTATAAAGGGGAGACCAAACTAAATAATGAACAACACAGGGCTGGGGACTAATTAACTAAAGACACAGGGCTGGGAACTGATAATTACAAATGAGGACAGGAACGGGAACTGACCAAATATGAGCACGAGAGGAGGGGAAACACAAGACAGAGAACACAGGTCTGACAGTACTCCCCCCTCCCGAACGGTGCGTCCCGCACCGTACCCTCCATGGCGGGTACCAGCGGAAACGATGGAGAGCTGGACGGGACCAGTAGAGAAACAGGAAGGAGCTTGCGAGGAGCGGCCACAGGAGGGCGCTGATTATTGAGAGAGTGACTGCATGTGAACAAGTGTTGTAGTACTTTGTAGTACTCATGCTTTCACCTGAAAATATTCAGTATCTAGAAGGACAAACAAATTCATTGAAGTATAATAAATCCATAATGGCTTTATTATAATGCCTTACGGATACCCTTATAATGTATTATAAATACAGGCTTCATAGCAAGTATTACCCACAATTATTTAACAACCAATCCCCCCCCCTGTCCCCACCCCTCCCCTCCCCCCTCACCCCCCCCCCTCCCTCCCCTCACCTCCGAAACTCACTAATTTTCAAAGCCTGGTTACGGCCATGAACACACACAACACACATAATAAAAACAAATATAATTTGTGGAATAAAATAATAAAAACACATTTTCTGTAGTCAGGTGTCTAAACTTTGAAAGTATTAAAGCATTGAATGTTTTGTAGAACATGAACACGCATGAAATATTAAACTGCAGTCTGAGACTGACAGCTGTCTGTTCTGTGTATGAAGAGCATTTACATAAAGAGACACTTTGCATGAGAGTGTTTATAGTGCTGTGTGTTTAACACTTCATGACTGAGAGCAGAACACAATCTTCATCATCACACAAGACAAAACAACTACAATGAACAACATCATCATCCTCATCTGGACTCTGTGCGTCTATATACAGGGTAAGGTTTTCATAAAAATGTTAAAGTAAAACATTATATTATTAACATCAGTGAATGTTACACATAGATCCTGCTCTTTCTAAATCTAATCATGTTTCTAGGGTTCAGTGGGCAGGTGACTGTGACTCAGACTCCCTCTGTTAAAACAGTTCAGATCGGTGAATCAGTCACTATAAACTGCAAAACAAACACGGTGGTGAGCAATGGCTGTACAGGTTCATATACTTGTATGGCCTGGTATCAGCAGAAACCTGGAGAAGCTCCTAAACTCCTCATACATGCTGCAACACAGCGATACACTGGAACTCCATCTAGATTCAGTGGCAGCGGAACCAGAACAGATTTCTCTTTTACCATCAGTGGAGTCCAGACTGAAGATACAGGAGATTATTACTGTCAGAGTTATCACAGTGGTGATGTGTTCACACAGTGAAAAAGAGTCGTACAAAAACCTCCGTCAGTCAGAGTCACAGTGACTGCACTGATACAGCTGAGAGATACTGCAGCTGCTCTACAACACAATCACACACAACACTGATCAACACAAACACTAATCACACAATATCATTATAACAGAAATATTATATTCCTGAAGAAAACAAGTCAGTGTTTTAATATGATCAGCATGTTTTAGGTGTAAAATATGATTTCTGTCAATCAAACTGAACAGACTGCATTCAGTCACTTCTTCTGTCTTTTAAGAAATATGTTTAAGACAAGCATACTTTAAGTGAAGTTTTAGTGTATTTACATAAAACACTTGTTTTACTCTTACTTAAAGTATTTTTTATGTTTACTTTGTGTAAGAAAAAAGCTAAATGAATCAGCTTTTAGTGGATTTAAATTATTAGTTCTTTATAATCATGTGTAGATCTGCTGAAATTGATTTTAAATATGTACGTAATGAATGACGTTTTCATGTTTTTTCACATGAAAGATGTGAAAAAAAAAACTTTTTTACCTTTTAATATATTTTATGAATCACTACTGATTCACTACTATGTAAGTATACTATAGCTATATGTGATATATGCTATACATGCATTCTTGTATAAACTTGCAATGTTTATTAATATTACTTAGTTATTTATCATTTTATTTTATTGTAGTGTTAATAGTCTATTTCTATATATTGATTTCATGTCCTGTGAGTCTGTAATACACAGGGTAAGAAGTCTCTGTATGTCTTGTGTACTGGACTGTGAAGTTAAGTGTATTTGTTCTATATGTTATTGTGGGCCGAAGATTAATTTACACACGTGTGGACAAAAAAGATTTGTAATGTTCAATAATGTCAATATATTATGTAACCCCCTTACCAATTTACCTCTGGACAGATAAGGGCCTGAGTTCGAAATTCTAAATGATCCTTTGTTTAACTGTCTTCTGATGGAAGTTATATAACTGATTACTTGTTGACTTCACATACTAACTATTCAATTCAACCCCAGCAATGAAACACACCACACTACACAATTAAGTGAGTTACTTCAAAAGTGTATTGACATGAATTAAATAGGCAAATTATATGAATGCTGTAGATGTATTGTTTTAACAAAAAAAGAATAAAAAAAAGGAGAGAAATACAAACCAAAAAAATACACCAATAAATGGATTAATGCAACATGTTGTCTGTCTTTTATGCTTCTAAATAAACAAATTTCTTTCTCTTACACAGTTTGCTTTCAACTAACAGGCTCTTGCTTTATCTTCTTTGTCTTACACTTCCAATTATCTCACAACTGAAAATAGCCTTTCCACGCTATGTAAACAATTTTCTATAACGGTAGGTTACAGCAATTCACTGCGGTAAAGTTGGTTTTATATTCACACATTCGGACTTCCGCATTCAATAACTTTCTGTTTTAATGTGCAATAAAGTAATTCTTTGCTAATTTATTCAGCGACATGATTTTCAACCTACTACATATTTTTACAATTGATCAAAATGGCCAAGCATTGTTTAAATGGCATACTTACTGGCGAACGTCCATTGAATGTCCAACATAGTGTGGCAAACACGATAGGGACTGTCTAAAAAGTAGTATTTTGTTTCATTGTGTGCAAACAGACAACTACATTTTAACCAACTACAGATGTAGATGTAGAAATATCACTCACATTATGTATTCTAATGCCACAGATTTTTCTTTAGCAACAATAAAAATAGTATTATAATTATTGTGTTTGGAAAAGATGTTTAGGAAATGAAAAAAATAATGAACATACATGAATTGTAATTTGGTAACAATCCAAATAAGTGTAAAAGCACCTGTAATCTCCTGAACATGATTAATGGCTTCATTTTACAACTGTTTTATTCATTTATTTGCTTCAAAATTAACAAGAACTGTGTTGGTTATTTCAGTAGGCTTTGAAATCATGGGTGGACCGCTCCAAAGCAAGTTGGAACATCTTGTTTGGACCCTACAGAACATAATGCAGCGCATGTCTTGCTGTTTTAGTCACCTCTGTTTCTCTGGTTTTAAGTGTGATAAAGACTTAACAGTGTAACAGTGTTCTACAAGTGTTCTATGAAAATAATGGCTAAATGTTTATGTGCCTCTGTTGTATGACATCTTCATTTAATATTAAACTCTCACAATATCACAATGTATGTGCATTCATTGATATTTACAGTCCTGCAAAAATATCACTGTCCATGGTACTAATTATGTCAGATTATTGACAAGTACTCAGAAAGCATGACAGTAAACAGGAAGTTTATTTTGGGTGAACACTCAAAAACTAGTGGAAAAATTATTCAAGATGGTTTATAAATAATTTGCACCTCACATATATATTCAATTTCTATTATTACTGTATTCTATGGGGTTCTTCAATGGCACATCATCAGTTCAATAACTTTTGAAAAGATTGTCACACCGCTCCAAAACAAAATGCTAAATATTTATTTGAACAGAAAGAACATACTACAAGTCTTTATCGTGCTATTATTTACTCTAGATGTTTCATTTCTATTATCACTGTATTCTATGGGATTCTTCAATGGCACATCATCAGTTCAATAACTTTTGAAGGAAGACACTGACTTACCCAGTACACATTGTATAATATAAAGTTTTAATTAAATAATACACCCCACTTGAATTCAATAGCTCAATTGAAAGAACATACTACCACTCTTTATTTCTTATGCAAATTGTTGCTTTATGCTCCCGGCGTGTTGCATTGGTTTCTTCATTGACACCTTACACAGTTCAATAGGTCTGGAAAAACAGATCAAGTCATCCAAGGAAGATTGTAAATTATTTTTTTAGTCTCAAAGACCAAGCTACAATTCTTTATTATACAAGTTTTGCTTTATAAGTTTCATACCTATTAATTACATGCTGTGTAGGTTTATCCATTGACACATGGTCCACTTCAATAGCTTTAGAAAAAAGGGTCGTAGTGCTCCAGAACGAGTTGGGAAATTATTTATTTGACCCTATAGAGCATACTCTTCAGTGTACATATATTTCAGTGTACATATATTACATATAAGCCTTTTAGGTTGTGGAGACACAGTAGACCTGGAAAGAGAGAGTGCAACTGAGGATAGTGGTCTAAATAACATTGGCCCAGAGGATCCCAGAGTGAACCTGGAGGGAACTGAAACAAGTGAGTATGCATCATTGGGAGATGCTGGTCCAAATGTTTACAGGACAGCACAAAAGGTGCGTAAACAGTTTACCATCACTCTTAATAGAAAGGAATGGAAGAAAATAAGACCTTTGAAAGGTTCCACTAAATTAAGGCCACCCTGGACCCACTACCTCTATAATGCATTTAAAAACGAGAATCCCTGTTGCACTCTATCGTTTAAATATCTGAACATAAAAGCTGCCCACAGCAGGAAAACAAAATGTCCATATTTACACATTGTGGCAATTTGCACATTCCCATCATGCCAGGCAAAATACAAATTTAAACTGAAAACCAAGCCTGAAAGAATGTGCAAAATGGTAAAGATGCTGGTCAGTCAACATGGACAAATAAAACACAAAGTGTGTGAGAAAAGGTTTAGGCCAGCAACAAACCTCAAATGAGGAGCACTTGCTAGAGCAATTACACGTGGACCTAGTCATTATTTCTACACAAAACTGAAAACCACACCCAAAGAAGAACTTTTGTGTGGAAATATGTCCAGCTGCTTCAACAGGAATGTGCTGAAGGTTATCCGCTCAGAAATTAGGAAGAAGAAACTACTCCACACTGATGTGTTAACGGAAATACATCTCATGCAAGGCATACTAAAAGGATGTGATACCAGATTTTTTAAACTACCAGGATACATACACCCATTTTCTGTTCATATGTACACTGAGCTTGGTATAAGTATCCTTGTCGATCATTTACGCAGTAGGCTTCCTGTGTCCCTTTATCTGGATGCCACTGGAGGAGTGGTCTCAAAAATTGCAGATCAGCCAAAGCGAATTCTATACTACTCACTCACTCTTCCAGGAAGGGGTCGGGATGCTCCCCCTTTACCAATCTGTGAAATGCTATCAAATGAGCATTCGGTACCACCAATCACATATTGGCTCATGCAATTTACATTGCTTTTGTCCAAATACACACAAATGCACATACACCAGGTTGAGACGGACTATAGCTGGGCTCTCCTGCAAAGTGTTCTGCTAGCTTTCAATAGGGAGCACATCACATCCTACCTAGAACAAGCTTTTGATATCTGCACAGGCAAAAAAACACAGGATGACATGAAGCCTTACACTGTGCTGCACATGTGTTCTGCTCACATACTCAAAGCAGTCAGACAGGCAATATCAAAGCAAACTGACGACCAAGGTCTTAGAGACTTTGTCACATTTGCCTTTACAAGACTGCAGAATGCCTGTTCATTAGCTGAAACAAGACCTATCTTTAGTGCACTGTGTTCTGTCCTGACCACTCCGAAAAGCTGTGAAAATGTCAAGGCAAGCCTGTAAATTCTTGAAAGTGTAATTGCTAAACCCCAAAAGGCAAGCTCGATGAAACAATGGAAATTGGAGACACAGAAAAATGGGACTGTGAAGACAGAAACAATGCTACTACGATTGTGGGTAGTTCACCATTCATACCGTATTTCAGACAGATCTTTGAAGAAACCAAGGAACACTCAGCAAGTGAGACATCTTTCTCTAAGGACAACATTCAATACTTTTGTCCAGGTATCATCGACATGCTCTTTAACCACTACCTTCCAATTGTTCCTATGTGGAGTGGTTTTCTGTTAAGACATCTAGAATTTGCTTCACATGATCAGAAGGACATAAAAACAAAATCACACAAAACAAGAGACACTAACTGCCATGTGGAAAAGTGGTTTGGTATTGTAAAACATACCATCATGAAATCTAAGAAAAAGCTCAGACCAGGAACTTTCATCAGAAAAATGCATTGCTCCCTGCAAACAAGATACACCGACCACATCATTCAGCACAACCTCTCCGAAGATCTGTTGCTAAAGCCTCGGCCACCAATGGACATCAGTCATTCCCAGGAAACATGGATGAAGAGAAGGAAAACATAATTATCAGGGAAAAAATCCAAATACTTCTCAGCACCAAACAACATACCAGGTCCACAAAAAAAACAAAGGACCCAGAAGTGTCGAAAGGACCTAACAAAGAGCCAGGCAACAGGTTCAAACCTGGACCATAATTGTCTACCAGCAGAGATACTATCTGTAGAAGATGAGGTAATACTGTCATTAATGTAACGATTTAAAACTGTGTACTACATTTAATCAATGAAGTTGAGGGAAAGTAATTCATAAGGTGGATGTTATTGTAGGTTGAAAAGTTATGGACAAAACCCTCAAATCTGAGATCTGATCTGGTTGTTGCCATTCTGAGGTCCCCTGATCACAAACAGGAGTACCTCTTGCATCATAGTGCATTCCAAAGTTTAAGGCCCCATGACTGGTTATTTGGAGAGGTATGTCTATCGGGAATAAAATATGAATGCCAAATAGTGCACCATTTGGCAAATACATGTATGAAACAAAATGTATGTTCAATTTACAAACTGAATTAAGTTGTTAAATTACAATGTGAATGTGTGTATTTTCAGACTATTGAATGCTATCTAAGAGCAATTCTTAATGTAAAGGGTGCATCTGATAAACTCTACCAACTGAGTCATTACACTACAGGTGTAATTTTAAACGGCACAAGAGAGCAGTTGGCCCAACAAAGATTAGGAAAAGTGAGTGAAACTCTAGTTATTTTTCTGAGTATTTAGGTCATACCTTACCGCTGAGGCGGAGCAGTGGCTGTGCTCCCAGATGGATTAGATGGAAAGATTAAGACGGGTAATCCCCTATCTTCCTTTCCCATCAGATCCAGCGTCCGCTGCAGAAAATGCATTGTGCTCCCGCCGGGCACGCTCCGAGGAGTGTGTCCGCGCCTATGATCTCCCAGTCCCGCTGCTGCTGAGGCACCGCGGTGAGTGAGATCACGGGGATCGCACATAGATCTGGCGGACGGGTTGGAGACGAGTTCGCCCTATTCCACCTGTATTCCCCAGGTCTAGCGCTCTCTCGGGATACACACAGTTTTTGCGATGATCTGGCTGGAGGCGAAAACTCTCTTTGAGGAGGGAGTTTTTACCTGCGCTCCTCGCAGCACCTGCCACGCTGCCGCTGAGGCGGAGCAGTGGCTGTGCTCGCAGATGGATTAGATGGGAAGATTAAGACAGGTGATCCCCTATCTTCTTTCCCATCAGATCCAGCGTCCGCTGCAATGCATTGTGCTCCCGCCGGGCACGCTCCGAGGAGTGTGTCCGCGCCTATGATCTCGCGGTCCCGCTGCTGCTGAGGCACCGCGGCGAGTGAGATCACGGGGCGCACATAGATCTGGCGGACGGGTTCGCCCTATTTCCACCTGTATTCCGGGGCGGAAGCCTAAGCTGTAGTTCTTCCCCCTTGAGTGAGAGCGCGCTAATCTGCAGCAGTTTCTCTCATTTATTTGTTTTGTTCCGAGCGGCTCGCGCGTTGCCTCGGCAACGCGCGCATTATGGTGATCCTCGGTTCATTTATGCACTTTCAGACCGTGTTTACTTGTCTGGGTGTTTGACTGCATTTAATTTTGAATAATTAACTATGCATTTTATCCGACTAAATGAAAGTTAGATATATATTTATACATATATATATATATATATATATTGTAGAGGAATATATACAATTATATATTGTATATGACCTACAAGAGCCTCTTGGGATACTTCTCAAGTGAGAGCACAATGTTTACCTCTCTTCCTCCAAGGAGGTTGAGGTGGTCAGCTTGGGCTGCTGGGCGGAGCAGCCCCAATTGTGTTCCAGCTCCTTATTCGGGGAATGTCACTTCTCGTACTCGCCAGAATTGGAGTCAGAGTGACGCGCCCGGGCCGAAGACGGATCTGCGGATCGATAGTCTTTGGCCAGAACGCCCTGATGCAGGGCCTTGAGGGCCGGCCCCTCTGGGGAAGAGCGGTGTACACCGCATTACACGGTGCCCGTCTCTCCTCAGTGCCCTCAGGAGATCAGTCTGCTAACCCTGCCAGTGTTCTAGGGCACAGCGGTCTCCAGCGAGCGCTTCTCTCAGTCTCTTCCGCCCAGAAATGTAGCGGAGATGGGAGGCTCGCCACCCCTTCGGGGGTCTCTAGAGCAGCTAGATCGGCCGTCCCCTGCCGGTCCTCCATTCCAGGGCACCGAGCTAGCCGCTCTAAGTACACCAGAGGCCAGTCTCAAGAGACTGGTTCCCTTAGTAAGTCACCTGGCGGTGTGGGAGCCCTTGCCAAGCGTGTCTTATTGGGATCTGACTGAGCAGACTCTGGTTCCTAGTCTTCCTTAGAGATGACATAGGTCTGAGGACCGTCATTTCCAATAGGAGGCCTCTGAGGCAGTCCTGATGCCAAAGCCCAGGACTGGTGAGGGCAGGCCCCTCTGGGGAAGAGCGGTGTACACCGCATTACACGGTGCCCGTCTCTCCTCAGTGCCCTCAGGAGATCAGTCTGCTAACCCTGCCAGTGTTCCAGGGCGCAGCGGTCTCCAGCGAGCGTTTCTCTCAGTCTCTTCCGCCCAGAAATGTAGCGGAGCTGGGAGGCTCGCCACCCCTTCGGGGGTCTCTAGAGCAGCTAGATCGGCCGTCCCCTGCCGGTCTCCGTTCCAGGGCACCGTGCTAGCCGCTCTAAGTACACCAGAGGCCAGTCTCGAGAGACTGGTTCCCTTAGTAGGCCACCCGGCGGCTTGGGAGCCCCTGCCAAGCGTGTCTCATTGGGATCTGCCTGAGCAGACTCTGGTTCCTAGTCTGCCTTAGAGATGACGTGGGTCTGAGGACCGTCATTTCCAATAGAAGGCTTCTGAGGCAGTCCTGATGCCAAGGCCCAGGACTGGTGAGGGCGAGCCCTCTGGGGAAGAGCGGTGTACACCGCATTACACGGTGCCCGTCTCTCCTCAGTGCCCTCAGGAGATCAGTCTGCCAACCCTGCCAGTGTCCAGGGCGCAGCGGTCTCCAGCGAGCGTTTCTCTCAGTCTCTTCCGCCCAGAAATGTAGCGGAGCTGGGAAGCTCGCCACCCCTTCGGGGGTCTCTAGAGCAGCTAGATCGGCCGTCCCCTGCCGGTCCTCCGTTCCAGGGCACCGAGCTAGCCGCTCTAAGTACACGGGTCTGAGGACCGTCGTTCCCTTAGGAGACTTCTAAGGCAGTCCTGATGCTACATTCCAGGACTTATGAGGGCAGGCCCCTCTGGGGAAGAGCGGTTTACACCGCATTACACGGTGCCCGTCTCTCCTCAGTGCCCTCAGGAGATCAGTCTGCTAACCCTGCCGTGTTCCAGGGCGCAGCGGTCTCCAGCGAGCGTTTCTCTCAGTCTCTTCCGCCCAGAAATGTAGCGGAGCTGGGAGGCTCGCCACCCCTTCGGGGGTCTCTAGAGCAGCTAGATCGGCCGTCCCCTGCCGGTCCTCCGTTCCAGGGCACCGAGCTAGCTGCTCTAAGTACACCAGAGACCAGTCTCGAGAGACTGGTTCCCTTAGTAGACTATTCGGCAGCGTGGAACTGCTGCCAAATGGGTCTCGATGGGTCACGCACACTGTAGAACAAGGCTATGTGGCGCTCGGCCACAGCCTTTCTACGGGCGAGCAGGCTCTGGTAATGGAACAAGAAGTGAGCACTCTCCTGAGGGAGGAGACCATCGAGGTGGTCCCTGCTCTAGACAAAGAGTTCAGGTTCTACAGCCGTACTTCATTGTTCCGGGGAAAGGGGTTGCGTCCGTCTTAGATCTAAGCTAACTGAACCGCTCAGTCACATGACTGGAGTTCAGAAAGCTCTCTTCAAGCACGTGTCTCTCACCAGATCCGAGGACTGGTGGTCACGAGCGATCTAAAGATGCATACTCCTTCCCCATCACAGGAAGTTCCTGAAATGTGCTTTGGGGGCAAAGCGTATTAATATCGGGTTCTTCCCTTCGTAAAGGATAGGAGCAGCCATCCTGTCGAGGCAGACATCCAGCTCCGCTAAGGGGCTGGATGCTATGGTACAATCGTGGCTGAGGCTTCGTCTGTACGCCTCCCCCGATCGCTCAGCTCCTGGGAGTTCTAGAGAGAGTGCGCATGGACGGGGTCCTTCTATTGAAAAACCCTGTTCTGGCCGGGCCGAGTATAGTCTCTGACCCGATTTCTCTCCTCGACGGCTCTCCATGGGGGATTCCCGTCAGGAGGGATCTCCTCTCACTGGCAGCGGGCATGATCTTTCACCCCCGCTCGGAGTTGTGGAAACTATGGGTGTGGCTCCCGAGGGGGCACAACTCATAGCCTCTGGTCTCTCAACTGAGGTTGCTGAGACCATCCTCCAATCTAGAGCTCCCTCAATAAGGAAACTGTACGCCCTGAAGTTGAGACTCCGGGTGCGGAGACCGCCAGCTTGATCCAGTTAAACTGCCTGTTGGGACAGTGCTGGAGCTCTCGCAGGCCCGTTTCTCCGCAGAGTTAGCCCACTCCACCCTGAAGGTCTACGTGGCGGCTATAGCACCTACCACGCCCCTCTTGGTGGCCTTTCAATAGGCAAACTCTCTTTTTACGTTTCCTCCGGTGGAGGCCAGGGTGCTTATGCTAAGTAGTGGATCTGGATGCTCTCCTATGACCTCGAGTCCTCTGATCTCCCCTCGCCTTTGGGAATCAAGGCTCACTCTACTTAAGGTATGGCGGCCTCCAAGGCCTTCTGGCAGGTATACCTGTCCAGAACATCTGTGACGCTGGTGGGTGGTCTACGCCCCTAACTTTCCAGGTTCTACGACCTGGCTCTGCGAGCCACCCCTGGCTTGTCTTTTCCCTTGCCATAGCTGTGCATTCCACACACTAAGCAGGGATTTGCAAGTATGGCGGCGTTGATATCTCGTTCCCCTAGCGTCTCGACGCAGCTCGATGTTCCCGGAGGGGAACGTCCCAGGTTACGTATGTAACCCTGGTTCCCCGAGGGAACGAGACGCTGCGTCGCAGGGCCATACTTCCGGCATCCCTACTAGAGCTATGCTTCATTCCTGGAAGCTGGCGCCGGCTGCACATCACGTGCTTTTAAGCATCCTGGTCATGACGTCACCGCACCTGACGTCTGGCCGTCAATTTTGACTGATTACACATATGATTCAGAGCTGGACAACGCTGATGGCGTTCCCCTAGCGTCTCGACGCAGCGTCTCGTTCCCTCGGGGAACCAGGGTTACATACGTAACCTGGGACGTTTTCAGCTTTTTCCACATCAGACTTTGTTTCTAATATTAATATTTGATGTTTTTTTTGTGTAGACGGCCAGGCTTCCAAAAATTCCGGAAAGCATTCACATAGATCCCAGCAAGGATTGGATGTGGAACTGCAGGAGAAATATGGCAAAATACATTTTACTAGCATCAGGTATTTTAGCTTTTTATGTCCTTTGTGTATTTCTTTGACAGACCATTTATTAAAAGCATATCCCTATCTTCATGTTAATAATCGCAGTCTCAAGGGAAGAATATTGTTCCGTTTGTGGGCAAAAACCTAAACCAAACAAGGACGAGATTTGGGTAATCAATATGTCGTGATTTCACTAGTGACAAAATAGGAAGTGAATTAAAAAAATAACAAATCTAACAACTGTGTCCTTTTTGTTCTCAGATTCAGTGTGAATTGTGCCAGAGGTGGTTTCATGTAAAATGCCTCAACATAGTGGTCCCATCAAAAGACCAATCATGGTTTTGTATTTTGTGCATATCATTTATTTAGAGGTGTTCATTGTATGTGTTTGTAACTTTTCTTTTTATTTGTTATGCTAAATGCATAAAAAACAGTACATTTTCTGTTTGTAATGTTTATTTTACCTTTGGCCCTGTGGCTCTATGTTTACATTAGTTTTTTGAAAGATAAACAAATATGTTTTGGGCTACTCAACTTTCGTGTGTGTTTTCTGTTTCAAAATGACTGATTTGAAATGACTAAAATGACTACACAAAAAATTGATGAATAGTACTTTATCAGACCATTTAGAGAATCTTTGTAAAAGCAGCACTATGCAGAAAGACAGCATTAACAGTGTAGATATTTCTTCATAAAATTTGCGTAATCAAATTGAATTAGGTTGAATAATTTGAGCTCTAGTACATTCAAGAGATAACAGCTATTTCAGTATCTCCAATAGACTATAGATGGCTGCATTGCCTAAGTTTTGATTTCTGTCCAAAGTGGATTTTTAATGCAATATATGCAGAAATTATGTAACAGTGTATTTATGTTTATTTATTTATTTATTTATTAACACACTGAACACTAGAGTAAGGTTGAAAATGATAAAAGACTTTGCTTTCCTGTCCCAAACATCTATTGGGTAACAAAATGGCTATTTGGCATTCCTGAAAGCACAGATGTGCTGATAGTAATCTAAGGCCTATAGGCCAAGATGTGTATACATTCGGGTCTGTCTCACATTTTTCCCAGTGGGTGAAGCTGTAATCTGCTGATTGGTCAGTTTGAATGTCTCTCATTGGGTTTTAGTCACATGGTCAAGAAGGGATAAAAGAAGATTGTAACTGTTGCTCTGTCTCTTTTCTTTACTGGAACTCTCCCTCTTTTTCATCCTCTCTCTATCTCCCACCCCCATTTTTCTCTCTCTCATATAACATTTTACATACATGTTGGGTACAATTAACTGGTAATGTTTACATCCTTCATCTATTTTGTAACCAATTCAAGTGTAACCATAACAAAATAATGTTATTAAACAATTTCAATTATAAATTATGTACTAAAGTCTTGATTCAACATTGACTTTGAAGTGCTAACTATTGCAATACAATATAGTCACTTAATAGCAATATAATAATAATAATAATAATACGTGTTCTCCCACATATTTAGCTATTCTAACTGCGCTCATTTACGTCGTTGGTGGCAGTGGGTGGTAATACACTAGATATGTACAGTTTTATACCATCGTGCTGATAACGTTTCTTTAGTCATTCGGCAATCATACAGCCTGAGCCACACTTACACTAGCGAAACACAAAAATCTTTATATATTTAGGGTGTAGAACATACAAATAATAAGCCTAGCTTAAGCCTAGCACTGATTTTTTACTGACATTTTGTATTGGTTTCTTCAATGACACATTAACCAGTTCAATAGATTTGTTTCTTCAGTGAAGAAATATTTTGTTGAGACGCTCAATTTCTACTAGCAATGTGCTGTTCAATACACATCATACAATCATACAATTCAATAGCTTTTCTTGGCTGAAGAGCTCTGAAACAAATTGGACTTTACAGAACAAACTGCAGAACAGAACTCCCCAGAGGCCTCATTTATAAAAATCTCAGTAGATTTCTTCCTAAAAATGTCCGTAGCTACTCACAAAAGGTAGATTTTGCTATGCACAATTTTTTTAAATCTATATATATATAAAATCAAGCATGCGCCAGAACCTGCGCAACAAAAATCCCTTTATAAATTCCAGTCAGAGGAAGATTGTACGTGCATCTCACCATATATAGAACGTACAACGCCTAGTTTTACCATGCATAACCTCAGCTGCATATTATTTCATGCATATTCCCATCCACGCGACACCATGTTTTACACTCTCAAGGGTACAATACATTAAGGAAACATGAGATACGGATTATAAATATAATTTGTGCCATACATTGATTTTTAGTGCAAAAAATTATCTAATATCTTTGTTGTTTCAGATTAAGTATATCAAAATATCCATAAAATTAAAACAGTTACAATAGTTATCAGATAAATATTTTAGAATAGAGTTGATCTTATTCTTTAACACTGGACAAATAGTATTTCAATTGTTTAAACAATTCAACATCTTTTAGCTATTTTTATATTTATTGCAGTGTAAATATAATTGTCAGACTCGGCGCATCACTGACAAAGTATTTTAGAATGAAAACGTGACATCAAAAACACCGTGCAGCTGCCTGCGGTTGTATTGATTCAACTGGACAATGGACCGTCCAACCACCGAATATAGCAGTGTCCGCCATATCGAAGTCCGCATCATTGATCATTAGTCTCGCTACAAAAATATTTTCTAGTAACATGAGATATGTTGTTTAGTTTAAATATTCATTATTGTGCACCTATAGCACTCTTTGCTGTCATTAAAACATAACATGCCACAGGAAAAGTAATCAAGCGCATCCACTACAAATATGTGTAAATTCATATAATTTTGGTTCTGCATACATGACTTTATGTAATTTAGGTGCTTATCTCCATTAACGAGGGTGGACTATTTAATGTAAATGTGTATATCGACATGAAAACAGAGTTTAAAATGTTGTTTACTTTATTAATTTATTACTTTATTTGTATTTATTTATTACTTTTCCCGTCAAGTTTGTTTTTATATATCCCATTATTTTTATTAGTTATATAAACCATTTGCGTAGGAAGTGGCGTACGCCTCTTTCAGGACATGATTTGTGTGTATGCAACGGTTATAAATGAGGACCCTGTGGAATAAACCGACTGGATATATGTTTTACATCTTCTAAAGTATTTGCTTTTGATTTAGCATTTAAGTTTCAAAATCTCATAATCCATTTGCATTGATTGATGTTTTCAAACTTGCAGAACTGTCCATGGTACTGAACCCATCATATTATTAAAGAGTCTTCAAACAGGGTGTACATGACATTAAACAGGATGTCTATTGGGATTAATACATCAAGAGATTTTGGTAGAGAGGTAGACTCATTCTGAACTAACTTAAATGTGGGACCATTCATGACAATTTATATCATATATATAACTGACATTTTATGTAAATTGCAGGTTGGCTTTTTAAATTGTTAAAATTTCACTGAACATAAGTTTAAAAAATGATTTGAACAAGAAAGGAACCTTTAAATGGGCCTTCTCAAAAGACCTTCTAAACTTGTTCAACACAAAATTATTTTTACATGGAAACTTGGGTAAAACAATACACATGCATTCACATTAATTTACTCATGTCAAAAGAGTATAGCTTGCACAGTTTTAAGCAGGTCATGATAATGTGGGGACTCAGCTGATTGATGTTGGCCACCAAATCACGTTCTAAATGTGCAGGGGCAGTTTGAACATGGAAAACGACTACTATGCCCAAAATGTCTGTGTTTTAACCTATAATGCTGCAGAAGTTTTAACCTACTTGGTACTACAAATGAACAGGCTCTGCA
Source organism: Oxygymnocypris stewartii (assembly GCA_003573665.1). NCBI lineage: Eukaryota > Metazoa > Chordata > Actinopteri > Cypriniformes > Cyprinidae > Oxygymnocypris > Oxygymnocypris stewartii. Next base: position 245,120 of record QVTF01024081.1, on the reverse strand, counting down.
ATTCCACATGTACAGCAAATGTCACTGAAAAGAGAGAAAGAGCAGAAATTAGTCAAAAATAACAACAACAATGAATGATTTTAACTATTATAGGTAGGGCTGCACGATACATTGCATGCGATATTTCATGCGCATCGTGTCAGTAAAGCCGGGTCTGTGATCAGTGGTACATCTCCTTCATACGCATGCTTTCACATGGAGTAGAATGCAATTACTTACTATATTATTTACTATTAACGTTACTACACTAGGTCTGAAATATATCTTATATGTTTTAATCCCCTGGAACATACTATAAACACAATGATCTCTAGAACATGATGCATTGCTGTGTCTGTCATAATGAAATAATTAAACAATTTTGGAGAAAGTGTGTGGGTTTTTTTTTTTACATAAAAAATAAATGTTTTGTTTGTTTACAGTCTTCCTTTAACGGGCATTAATATAAGACAAATTGTGCAAAAATAGTTGACTGTCAAGCTGTTATATTCCGGTTATATATTTATTGTCCAACATTCCTAATTTTTATGTTATTAATTTAATTTAATTTAATATGTTGGTATTATCTCAAGTGTTTATAATGCTAACACTTGAACTTGAAATATTTTCTACCGAAAATTACATGGTAGAGAGCAAAGAGTTTTGTGGAAAAAGGGAAGACTTTAAAAAATAAAGTCTGTAAAATAAACTGTTAAATGAATTTGATCATCACTAATGTTAGTTATTGTACGTTATTGTTGTCATCGTTCAGGCTGTATTTTAGCTAGTATGGATTTTTTAAAACAAAGCAGCTAGAATTTAGTGGAGTGCCGACAAAAAAAGCCCTTTATGTTTAAGTATGATACAAATATGTGTATATATATATATATATGTACTTTAAATGTATTATTGTAAGTTGGTCAAGCGCGACTGGCTCCCATTATTGTAATTTACAGAGTTTTCAGTCCAAAATTTCGGCAGCAACAGTCATGTCATGGGCGCTACTGTTGCAATGGAGCGTTCTATTGAGTTTCGCCTCTTTGACTGTAACGTTTCTATGTTTATTCGTCGGTAAATCAGTCAGCTTCACATTGTTCCTCTCATAGACATACACACTGACGGAGCATTGAGCGCTTCTGTCCATTGCTGTGACATGACAACGGCGATGAAACCCTCCCCCACCTAAATCCAAACATAAAGTCAGTGGAGGGTAGCTCATTCTGAGGGGTAACTTAAGTCAAGCTACCTCAGTGTTTGTATTTTATAGACTTTCTGTATGAAAATACAGTTATGAATGTACTGTTAGTTAAATTACTTCAGACAGAGGGAAGAATTTTAAATTTGGCTGGATCAATTGTGGTTGTTTGTGGAGTTCGTCGAACTAAGCGGTACTTTCTTGACTTCTGTATGTAGTCTATGTAATACTTCTATATTCTATACTTCTATCTTTGAATTGAATGTTATTTCAAGTAATTTAATGTACGTGAGTGTTTTAATGGCCGCGTTTTGCACTTCCACAGACATTAAGTAACGTTAGTTGTATGCCCATGGACATGTAACAATAACATTAACTTACTTTGTACAAGGACAATAACGTTTTTTTTTCTCCCGCATGGTGCCTAAAGCATAACATGTACATGTACACGGTATTTCTGTCTCAGTAAAGGCTATTTTGTGTGCTGTTACAGCCACCAGTCTGTAAAAAAACAAAAAAAAACAACGATTCCTTTAATTCGTATTTTAGCGCCCAAACGAGTGAGGGGAAGCTCAGTCTCGCTCGTGCAATTCTTCCAGACGCCATTTTCCCTCGCTTAAGAGATTTGCTGAAATATATCTGGTGAGTAAATTAGTAAAGTATTTTAAGCGTGTTTATGCATAATCTGCAGGACGGTAGCTCTCCAGGATTAGGGTTGGAGGAGATCCCTGATCTAACGTTAAATACTTTTTAAATTTGCTTGTTGTTCTGTTGTAACTGTCAATCATCTTCAGAGTATGATTTACAGATTTGATTTGTAAAGTGGGGAAGAATGATTTGCAAGGTTCAATGCCTGAGCCAAAAGAAGTATGTTAAGATTGGGAAGGCATGCTTTGAGATGTTTATCGCTGAAGGTAGGTTTTTTTTCCTCAAAAATGAAAAGGTTATAAATATGTTAACTACATTTTAATAAATGTTTTACTATTTATTTTTTTAGAATATATATTTTTTTCAATAGCCAGAGAAAAGTTCTCCATACAACAAGACAAGACCCTGACAGTGACGGACGATGGAGGAATAGAGATTGACGCTGATGTGTTTCCAGAGTTGGTGACCAAGGATGTGTGCTTGGTCATTCATGGTGATTCTAATGAAGGTATGTCTTGTGCAAGAATAAGATAAGATTGACAAAGTTGTAGGCTATCATAAAGGAAATTCATGTGGCAGAATAAGAATTAGCTCCAATATTAAAAACAGTTATTTGGAATGTTTTATGTTATTGCATGTCTCTATTACAGTGTTTCAGCATAAAAGTCTTAAAAGTTTATTTTAATTGACAAAACAAATGATGCTGACATAAGTTTTCTCATCGTATCTCATAGGACAAGGGCTACATGATCAAATGTATTTCATTACTGATCATGATTTCAGATTCTCTTAAGCAAAATTGTCTGCAATATTGACCCACTGGTTTTTTTTTTCTCTTTCTTTTTTTTTCATTGTCATTACTATTACAGACGGACAGACTTGTGTATGGATTAAATGGTTCTCACCATGAATATAGGCATAGATGCTGGAATGGCAAAAGAAAACAGACACAATTTCATGTTAGAGGTTGCCAGATATTAAGATTTTGAATCACCCATTCATATAGCTAATCTGCACAGAAAGAATGCAGTGTGGTGCTTTTGTTTGTCAGTATTTATGAGGATCTTTCCTTTTTCTCTTTCAATAGAATCGTCTGCCAAAACTTCATCAAGCCACATGGACACATTGTCCATGTTGAGTAGAGAGGATAGTGAGAGTGATGAGCATACCTTGTCTAAAAGAGCATGTATGGAGAACGAGGTGTTACAGGGTGCTTCAGTCAGAGATGTGAGGAAGGAGAGGTTTATTTATGTAGAAAGAGTTAACAGCTTAAGTAAAAGTTACATCTATGATCATTCCCATTCTAGTTTTTGATGTATGGAGGACAATATAAGGACTTAATTAAAGGGGTAGTTCACCCAAAATTTCTGCAATTTACTCGCCCTCTAATTATTCCAAACTGTTTTTCATTTTTGGGTGAATCTATCCATTTAAACCAGCGGTGCCCAACCCTGGTCCTAGAGATCTACCTTCCTGCAGAGTTCAGTTCCAACCCTGATCAAACACACCTGTCTGTAATTATCAAGTGCTCCTTCAGATCCTAATTAGTTGGTTCGGTTCTGTTTGATCAGGGTTGGAGCTGAACTCTGCAGGAAGGTAGATCTCCAGCATAGATGCAAACTCCTCACCTTTCAATGATTTTTTATTTTTTTTTGGTGAAAAATAACAGTTTTGGACATAAAGGCCCGGTTTCACAAACGGGGCTTAGCTTAAGCCAGGACTTGGCCTTAGTTAAATTTAAGATATTTAAGCAACTTTTGCAAAAATGCCTTAGAAGAAAACATTAAGGTGTGCATCTTGACACAGAACAATGACACTGACATATTTTAAGAATGTCAGAGCAAGATATTTTCAGTTGAGACAGCTCAAACATGCATTTTAGTCTGGGACTAGCTTAAGCCTTGTCTGTGAAACCGGGGGTACAGGTAATAGACCCCTTCAATGTTTGTAAACATCGAAAGCCTAGGTTGGGTGCGCGCGCAGCTTGGGGTCAGAAAAATGGCGCGGCTAATAGACAGGCATATTGTGTCAAGGAGAAACAGACAAGCCTTATAGATAGATAAGATACTTTTTTATTATTATTTGTACCTTTCCATTTTTGTCTTAGGTGTCTGGCTTTGTTTTGTGTACACAAACAAGGAGGGCACAAATTCAGGACTACTGGAGTCAAGTGATGCCTCTCCTACAAAAAAGAATTGCACACATTGATTACAACACGATCTGCTGTTGTCATAGTGAAAACGCTAATGTAAAGCTAGTCTGCTATCTGCTAAGTCTGTAGCATGCCACAGGTCCATGACATTTACAACACTATTAACTTGCATAGCTTAACGTACAGAAAACTGTTCATGCAATCCAGGCTTTCGAGTTTAAGCAAACAGAAAGGGATGATAAAGGATGACTTTAACGTTTCCTGACATGAAGTGAGCGCTACCAACACGAGCCTCTTTGATCGTAGTATTGTCCCAGTCTGCCCGTTTAATAGCTTGCAGTCACAGATGTCGTCTATTTTTTGAAACGGATGAGATCCTGCAGGAATCCTGAAAAACTTGACTCCAGAACTGGTGCGATTTTCACAGTCCACGACGCAACAAGTAGGCATTTTGTCTAGGGTGGTCGGTTGCCGCCGGCGGTAGTGCACGTGACGTCACACACCGGGTGTATTTCACTTTCTCATTTAAGGCTACTTTCCTATTTAACTGTATTATTTATTTGATATTTATTTTAGTGTTTTGCAGGCTGAGTGTTCACTGACGTAAGTGCTAAAATAAACACGTATGTTTGTTAATAGATGATTGAGCCTCATTTATTTATTTTTGCGTTTCAGAATTATATATATATATATATATCACAACACCGCGCCACCTGCGGTAGTTGGTCCATTACCACCGCGGTGGTAAAAATCTGCCACCGTCACAGCCCTAAGTTTTGTCTTGACGAGAAATTATCTGGTTAACACACAATTCAATGGGATGGAATTAACTTTCTGACCCCGACATGCGCACTGCGAACTTCGAATTTTCCTGTGACGTTTACCGTGAAGGGGTCTATGGGCAAACCGTTCGAGATATCAAAAATCTATTCGCAATTTAGCATCCTCAATATCTTGAGATCATGTTCACTGAGTTTGGTGGCAATCGGGTGATAATCCTCAGAGGAGTATATCAAATTCCAGAGCACGAGCTTTTTAAACAGCCCTGAATAGCCGACTTCCTGTTGGGCGGAGCCTATGACATGCAGCGCGAAAGTAGTTTGGCTCAATGAGATCTATATGTGTACAGAGTTTCATATGTATACCTGCAAGCATGTGTGAGATATACATCAGGATTTCTGACTGTGTTCCAAGGGGTGCCGTAAAGCCCCTGTGCCACGCCCGGGTCCCAGCCAACGTTTCCAACGTGTGTACCAATTTTCAAGAGTTTTTGAGCATGTTAAGGCCCCCAAAAATGCCCGGAAGGTTGAATTAAAAAAAAGAAAATAATAATAAAAAAATCCTTAGAAAAACAAAAGGGCCCTGCGCCTTACTGGCTTGGGCCCTAAATATCACCTCCCTGGTCCCCGTGTACAATTGGTCTTAAAGTGACCACTACCATTAAATACCTGCTATATCACTAATGTTAATCAAACAACAAAACGTTTTTAAAGATTAATTTCTATATAAATTGTAGAATAAACACAATGTTATTTTATGTTTAGACCTAATTACTTTAACGTATGATCATCCGAACCATGAGTTCTGTGATCCGTTTAAGATCACAGATAGATAGATAGATAGATAGATAGATAGATAGATAGATAGATAGATAGATAGATAGATAGATAGATAGATAGATAGATAGATAGATAGATGCATCCAACATGAAGCAGAGAACCACAAGGCTGCAGTCTGGGAAAAAAAGGCAATGCAGTTTCAGTATTCAATACTACTTACTTTCCTCTGACAGAGGAAAGTTTGATGTCTTAAATTTTGGTGTTGAGGCATTTTGGAAAATACTGGAGTTAGCAGGCTCCGATCTCTCCCTGTCCTCATCTGCACTCATGGACCTTACAATCTTGCTGGACTTATGTGGGTGTCTACTCAGATGCTGGCTGTGGCTTCTCTGTAAGCCCCTTTTTCTCATGTCAATTATGAGGGGAACATCAATATAACAACAAAAATGTAAAAATATTTTTGGACACACATGTAGTGTAACCACAACCTATTTACTGCTTATGTTAACATCAGATCCTTCATACAATGCTCCCACGCTTGTGTTCATGCTCTATTTGATGCCTATTTAAGGCTTTTAATTACAGCACGAATTAGAATGAAATTAGAATGTATAAGTGTCTTAAGGCCAATTCACACCACACAGACAAACTCCAAACAAACAGCTATGGTATGAATCTATAATTTAAAATTTCATGCAGGCTGTAAACAATGTTCCTAGTCATAGGCTTACCTCTTACTGTCCTTTCGGAATTTATCACGAGATGCTGATATGCTGCATGACCGACTGTCTGAGGAACTCAACTGTCTACCTGACAGGTACTCAGATGGACTCCAGATACAGCTGTGTGAGAGGGACTTGCTGGGGCTTCTGTCATGTGAGAGAGATTTGCTGTGGCTTCTCCTCTGCTTTCCATGTGAGAGGGACTTACTGGGGCTTCTTCCACCATGTGAGAGAGACTTGCTGTGCCTTCTCCTCTGCTTGCCGTGTGCGAATGACTTACTGGGGCTTCTTCTGCCATATGAGAGAGACTGGCTAAGGCTTCTCCTGCCATGTGTTGAGAGAGACTTATTGAGGCTTCTTCTCTTAATGAGTGATGGGGAGGGGCTGGGGATTCCCTTGCCATGTGATGAAAGGGACCGGCTGGGGCTTTGCTGCTTGCTGTGTGAGGAGGACCAACTGGGGCTTCTCCTGCCGTGTGAGAGGGACTTTTTGTTGGGGCTTCTTCTGCCGTGTGAGAGGGACTTCTTGCTGGAGCTTCCTCTGTCGTGTGAGAGAGTCTTGTTGGGGCTTCTTCTGCCGTGTGAGAGGGACATGCTGGGGCTCATTCTATCGTGTGAAAGGAATTCAGAGGGATTCTTGAGGCTGTATGCGAATGGTCTAGAAGGACTGCTTTGGCTTGGATGGATGGCAACAGTACCCGCATTTTCTGCTTATAAAAAAGAAGAGATGACAATTATAAAGAAATACTACAAACTAGGGCTGGGCGATATATACATTTTTTTTAATATCGAATTATCGTAAAATTTTGGGAAATAGAGATCTCGATATGTTTGCGTTTCCGTTTAAATAATAATTATGATAAATAAATACAAATGATTTTCTTTTGCCCTATTAAAAGGAATAAATAAAATAATTTAAATAGAACAGCTATTGTTACAAAGTAAATACAATATAGTGCAAACTTAAGCATTAAAAAAAATCTAGACCAAGTGATCACTTACTACTTTTTATTAAATTAACACATGTAACTGAAGTAATGCAAAACAGACTTATGCACTCTCTGTCTATATTATGAAATATGGCAACCGCACTAATGAAAGCTACCTCACATTTGGTGCATTCTTTTGGGAACACATGCTTGAATTTGAAATATTCACGATATTTTCAAATTTTACATCGCCAAAATTATTGCGATATTATCGATATATCTCCCAGCCTAACCTTAATTTTCTAAGTGTCCTGGCAAATCCCAAAAACCAAAATATACTCTATATTAAGGCTCTTAGAACGGGGTAAAAAACCAAACAAAAAAAACACAATACACTTTGACTATAAGCTACAAAGTTGGCAAATAAAGCAGGCAAATTTAACAATAAAAATTATTACAAGAATTTAATTTAAGCTCTCTTCAAGAAAATTGTTTAACGTACCCCAAACATAATTCACATTCTTCTGAACCTTTTTGGGCACAGGGGGAAGAGGAGTAAGATCATCTGCAGGGAAAAAGAAAACAGCCATTATTAAAACATAATAATGGAGGAAAAATAATGCTTTGGCCAAGATTTCTTAAGTTTAGGACTGTAATCGAGAATTCTTTCTAAGGCTGCCCCTTAACAGTTGACTAAACATTAAAGATAATGCTTTGTCGGCTAAAATTGTATTAGTTGTTTAGTTGAAAAAATTAAAAATACATCCTCCACTAGAAGTTCTGGTTCATGACAGTTAGGGTATGTCGAAAAACTAACTTCTCCAACTTCAAAATCGTCCTGCATCACTGTTTTAACTTTTTGCTAGATAAGACACTTTTTCCATGGCTGGGATCATTTAGAGCCCTTTGAAACTGCATTTTTAACTCGTGGGCACCATAGAAGTCCATTATATGGAGATGATTCCTAAAAATGTTTTCTTCAAAAAACTAATTTCTTTACGACTGAAGAAAGACAGACATGAACATCTTGGATGTCAAGGAGGTGAGTACATTATCTGTAAATTTTTGTTCGGGAAGTGAACTACTCCTTTAAAAAAGAAACTTGTTACATACTTGTTTGCTGATAAGCTTGGGGGTTAGCAACAGCCACTGCTTCACATTCATTTACCTCACCATCAGGGAAATCACCTGCAATAATAATCATTCAACATAGCACTTTTGAGTTGTTATTGTGTGTCTTATGTTGTCCTTAAGAAATGTATTACAACAGCAACAATAATACAAAAAGGTAGTGTTTGTCAGCGTAAATTACCGTAAATGCTGTTGACCGACATTAAAACAAGTGCAGAAAGGTAACTTATTTACATTATCTTCAAAAATGTAAAAACAAATATAACACCTTGTATCCTGAGCCTGAACTTTTTTTCCGGGGGCAGCACATGCCAAGCATGCAATGACTGTGGTAACATTAACATTTGAAAGGATACTATGGCAAAGTTATTGACACTAGAGGTGTAACAAGATGAGATGAGACAAAACACAGATACTTGGTTCACTAGAACAAGTTCTAATGCTATTGTAAGACTTTTTCGATGACAAAATATTTGTCTTTTAATTATAAAAAAGTTAAACAATGCAGTTGTATTTTGCAATATTTTAACTAATCTAGGGCTATAACTAATGATTATTTTGTTAATCAAGTAATCTACTGATTATACTGATAAATATTTGGCCACATGCAAACTCAGACACTTTTATTTTGAAATCGCGATGTACAATAAATGGCATATTAAATGGATTAGAAATAGGTTTTCTCCTGTGTTGGCAAAGGTTTATGAATGATTTACATGGCAAATCTAGTGAGATAATCCGCTATTTCCACTTTAAGGGGCTGTTCACATGTCGCACCTAAAAACGCTTTCTCCTTTTTTGCAAAGTGCTTGCGCTCCTGTGGCATCCGCCATTGCTAAGCAACCATGACCTGCACTCTCCATGAAGACGCGGAAGTTTAAAGGACAAATGGATTTCCAGCACTGAAAATTGCTTGCAGTAGCTCTGCTACTAAATTACTTTTATTTGGCTGAGATTTCAATGTTGTTACGGGAAAGGATAAAGCTGATTGGTTGTTCTTGTCACATGACCCACGGTGCACTTGCAGCATTCTGAAAAGTTAAAATGTTTTTATCTTGAGGTGCAGATGTGCCTGGAAAAAATTAGCGCGTCTCTTCCATTATGAGCGCATCTAGATTTGAAATAACGAACTTGAGCGTACAAGAGACGTGATCAGGGGTGCGGGAACAGGGGGTGCTGAGGGTGCTGCAGCACCCCCTGTTTTTTTCTGTGGGCAACTGTAAACTGTTGTGAATAAAAAAAAATATAGGCTAAATTTGTTATAATAAAGATTCATTTAAACATTTCTATGGTTGCTCCGATGTTTATAACATTTAGTTTACATTGGCTATTTTGCTATCTATTTCTATGTGATCTTCGACATATTTACCATTTGCCCATTATTTTAACAGTTGTAAGAATTAAAGTTATCAAAGTTATTAAACTGATGCAGGGCTATTTGATGCGCGCGTTGCGCACATCCTGCCAAATCATGCATGCAGCACTGCCAATGCTTGCTTTTATGTTTGTGAATGTTATGTTTGTGTTGTGGGATCTGTAGGTTGTGGCTTAAAAGCGGAACATGGAAATATCATGGATGTACTGGAAGATTTTAATTTTTTTTTGTTCTCAGCGATGTGAGTCTTTCCCTTCTCCCAAAACAGCTTATAGCTACCTATTAAAATAGTTCAGTTTTGTATGTAATGGAAAAGTGATTAGACTATGTTTCGTTTTTTTTCTTCATAAAGTTAATTTAGAAAAACGTTGGGACAGGGCTCTAGAGTGCGACCAATTTGGTCGCACGTGCGACCTAATTTCTCAAGGGTGCGACTAAAAAAAATCTGAGGGTGCACCTGTGCGACCAGCCGTTCGAGAAGAGAAAAAAAAGTATCCGCGACTCTGAGTCTCCCTGTGCTTCTACAACAGACACACATTAGGCTCATATCGTGGTCTAATCAGTGAGATTATCAGTGGTTCACTCTCACCAATCAGAGAGAGTGAAGGGCGGACCCCAAACGTTTGTCTATGATGCATTTTTGCTATTCCCAAATCAGAAGCGCGATCGCGCTCACGTGGAGGAGTTTCAGCACGCGCAACATTAGAAGAGAGAACTAGCCATTAAAACGTGCTTACACTTTAGGCCTGTGGCTGTTATATTAAACTAAGTTTATTGAATGTGTTTTTATTTTATTTTGGCTTCTAAGTATTATAGCCGCGTTGCTTCTAGCACAACTTCCTTCTCTTCACAGCTGCGCGCATTCGTTCCTCTCTGACCAAAACGTAACGTCAGAATCAGATCAATCGTCTGTCGATTGTTGTAAAATGCCGTCATTACAGTTACTAAATTGCTGGACATGTTTGATAATAAAATGTTGAAAATACAATCCGCACGAGAGACGCTGTTCCCCAGGCTGAAGTGTGTGTGTGTGTGTTTGCGCGCGCGTGTGTGTGTATGCGCCTGCGCGGCGCACTCTAAAACTGACAGGCAAAGTACACTTTGAGCTTCGGACGCGTCCAAACGATCAAATACACACAAAACATGTAAAAACGGCCGGCTTGGAGAGTATTCACTTAAACACAGTTTATGTCTTAAAGTGAACGAGAACAGTTGGGAGAATATTGTGTGTGTCAATATTTTGTTTTAGTGACAGACTGGTGCTTCATTAATGTTAATCAAAGAACAAAATGCAAAGAGAAAATCACTCACAGCTCTTAATCTGTATAAAGTTGTAGCTTTAATAAGCATTAATCTATCAATACATATAGTGAAAACTATGCAGTGTTCATTTATATTTGATCACTTTTAGATTTGTTTTGTTACGTACCTGAACATTAATGTTAGTAGACTTTCATGGAAAAATGTAATCACTTTTTTTTTTTTTTGTACATTTGTTTTATGGTATGACAAATGGTATATTTGTCAGTTTGTTTCTTTGTTCATGTTCTTACTGTATCTTATGTATATAAAACACTAAAAAAGCCTAATTAAAAATACAGTATGAGCACAGACAGACCAGGTGTTTTCTTTTTCCTCTTTAAATACTTTTTTTTAATAATGTTTAGTGAAATTATTTGGTAGTCTGAGGTGGGATGGGGGCACTGGATTTTTTATAGGTTTAAGGGGAGGGTTTGAGAAGCTCTGCACTCGAGCATCCCTTCATTCAGACACAGTGGAAGATCTGATAAGAATCAGTGTAGAAGGGCCGAGTCTGGAAGATGAGAGTGTGGTCAGCGGGTTTAGCCAAAGCCAAAGATCAAGAAGGACAAACTACAGGAGTTGGCCATCCGAGGGGCATGTGACTGCAATGGAGGATAGTCCATAAGACATTGAGCCATGAGAGGTTCAGTTTGACACACTTCAAACACTTCATTTAGATTATATTTTTATTTCATTTATCTTGAGATGTTTTAACTTTAAGCACTATAAGCACCAACACTTTTTACAAGAAGTTACCTTTCTTGTAGAATTGTGCTTCAAATAAAGAACGTTATGTTGACCACATTGTTAGTTAATCGTTTACTAGCCAATATTGCCTATACGAAAATTTGGGTGCACCTAACTTTTGTGCTGGTGCACCTAAGAAAAAAAGTTAGGCGCACCAGTGCACCCAGTGCAAAAAGTTAGTCTAGAGCCCTGTGGGAGCATTTTTTGTTCGTTAAATGTTTGTTTTTTCTTTTAAGCAACGACCAAGCGGCCAGCATCAGAGTTGATTGCCTATGGTTGATTAATTTAGCCTTATCAAATCATCACAACTTGACTAAAATAAAATCGATAGATAGGCCTATAAACAGTTCAAGCATATCACAGTGTTAGTTATGTTTAACCTATATAAATGTGCAATATCCAACAGTTTGTGTGGAGAGTGGAAGCTGAAGCGAGCTTTACAGGACATGGAGGCTCCAGCGTGGTCACTTGGATTTTTTAATAACAGTAAAAACAACTTAAAATACGCCGTGTGATTTTTTTCTCATAAAGGTAAGAGTAATATATCATTTGGAACTGTAAAGGGTCTACTTTTATTTGTGTGCATTCACAATATCAACATTGTGCTTTTATAAAATAGGAAAACAGAGAATGCACTTTCTGCCGGTTTTGAACAAGAGCGCTTCAATGATGAACCGAAACTCGGCAACTCGAAACTGGCCGAGAGATATGATAAATATATCTATAGAAAGCTTTAAAATACTACTTTAAAACGAAATAATTCAAAGCAAAGCAAAAACTCTTCATTAACCTATGTAATCCGTTAAGATGCATATATTTCTCTCTGCCTGTCCAACAATGAATAGATGGCGAGTCATTTTTCCCCGTCACCTCACCATCTAAAATATAAAAATAAGGGAAAGCCTAAAACAGGCCCGATTATAATTTGCGTTTTATTTTATAATTGTATTCAATAATAAAAAAAAAGTATGTAAATCTTTGTCCTTGAAATTTAAAGGATTTGCTGCAATGCAATTTTGTCTGACTGATAGGCCTATGTTAATTATTTATTCGCCTATCTTTTTAATCCATGCAGCAAATGCTTTAAAAACAGCTTTAAAAATTACTTTATTGCATTCCCGATGCGTTTAAAAGAACTTTTCACTATACATTTTAAGGGGTTTTAAACTTGAATGTAGCTTGAATGTAAAACATTGTTATGAATTCATTGTAGCCTATTCCCATTTGTAAAATAGCTAATTGTTGTCTAACACGATCTCATGAAAGTGCGTAGGCTATAGCACGATTTTCTGTTTCTATTTGGCGTAATATTTATATGCAGAAATGGACCCCCACCCCCCAGCACCCCCTACATAAAACACCTTCCCGCGCCCCTGGACGTGATATGTGAACGGCCTCTAAGTTTTAATAAAATTATAATGCTGCCTAGCTACTTCAACATGATATCACAATAAAGGCTAATAGTAAACTACCTACCCATTTCATAGTCAGGGTAGCTCTTTGTTTTGCCTGCCTCTTCTCAGAAATCTTCTCTTCCTCTGGGCAACTCAATTCAGCAGTGGTTGTAAAATCATAGTTGTCACAATCCTTTCTGTTATCTGAAAGCCATTATTATGCACAGGTATTAAAAAAAGAAAAACAGATGTATTCTGATCAGGTGTGCAATTTGCAAAACGTAACTTTTAATGAAAATTATATTGGGGGATAACAGTTTGGTGCGCATCACTGTTTTAGGGTCACAGATTCGGTGTATGAGGAATATAAATTTTTCCACTAGAATATTATACTATTTGGTGATAAACACTTTAAACATTGTCTTAACATATTTTAAAGTATTTATCCTGCATGATTACATGAATCAAGGGATAACTGCATAAAGACCAAATATTTAAAATTGCATGCTCTACATTATTATATTACATACCTGACTGAAATTTTACTTTTAAAGGAGGAAATGTCATCCATCCATCTTCAGGTTGTTTTAAGGTTTTGATGGCTTTTTTTTCTCCTTGATCAGGCCATAACACAAAACCATTCTTTACCCAACAGGATGGTATAACGTCCTCCATTTCAGCATTACCTTCCCTCCAAACAGCTCTGGCCCACATTGTTCTGGTCTTCTACTGTACAACATACAAACATAAAAACAATCTGGGATAACTGCATGATTAATTAGAACAGGACACAGTTTCACAATGTTTTAGGTGATCCAATAACAAGTAGTCAACCAAGACGTATCTGTTTCCAACAAATACAGAGTTCAGATGCAAAACCCTCTCAAACCCATATGCAATTTTCTTCTAAAATGAGAACTTTTATGAAGCTCCTATGTTCAGTTATTTCACTTTAATGGCAATGAGAAGAACCTATTCAATAACATTAAAGTGAAATTACTGAATATAAACAGAAGCTTGGCAAAAAAACTAATTTTAGAAAAAAAATAAAAATCAGATGGCCTTTAGTGTGTGTTGAATCTGAACTCTTCAAATATAGGTATTAATATACAAAACCAGTTAGGGTGTACTCACACCAAGCAATGATATTTGTTGCTGCTTCACCGCGGTAAGGAAAAATCCAATACCGTCACAGCCCTAATGCAGACTTTTAAATATGAACATAATTTGTCTGTTAATATGCTCATAGTTTGTTACTCAGACGCAGACAGTGCGCTGAATGAGACAAAACAGTAATAACCAAAACCTACACATAGTTGCTTTTTAGTCTGAGTTAGATGAATATTTATTTTATCAGACGATGCCACGATTAGCCTATAAATCAGGATTTGAGTATAGTAAGAGTGATTCCCGGTTAACACAATGTAGCCTATATTAATGGTTCATGTTTACTATTTATACTTGTTTTATGTATTATAACAGAAAATGTAATGTGAACAGCTTTATTGGGCATTCAGTTATATTACAGTATGTGACAGTTCATATAGTAGAATACATTTGAAGGACCAAAACTTGATGCAATGACATCATAAATATGCAAATTAATGTGTGACGTCACTTGCCACCACAAGTATCACAAAATCCTGTGGGAAGCACTGTATATATGGAGTGCTCAGATGCAGAAGCCTCTAAATGTCATTTGTAATTTTCTTGTAAAATTTGTATTTTTATCAGACTATGTGTAGGTTCAGTAATTTCACTTTAAATAGCAATGAATAGGTTATATTCTGGAATTTACCACTGCCTCTGATGTCTCTATAGTTAAAGATGAGATAATTCTGACGATAGGACGTTATGAAAATAGAGCATATCGCCCAACATTAGTCTCGTTAAACTATTATTTGCTCAGACAACTTGCAAAACAGTAAAACTAACATGAAAAAAAATTGTGATAATATTGTGAATCATATTTCTGAAGAAAAAAAAACTCGATAGGATATGTTTTTCCATATCGCCCATCCCCATTTTCTTTCATGCTCTTTCCCTTGGCTAGTCTCGCTTCCAATCTCGCGATATTACCCTGAATGGACAGTAATGACAAGGACTGTTAAACGGAAAAATTATCTTACGTACACTTTTGTTTGCTGAAATTTTGAATCTGTGTGTACACGTATAATGTGTGTACACGTACAATGCGCAACCGCAAAAGCACAAAACGACACTGAAGCGTCACGAGTAACGTTAAGTTAAGTCTCAATCGACAACTGTAAAAGTAAGTTAGGCCTCCGCGACACACATGTGGAAAAGCCAGGGGCGGATCTAGGGGTGGGGCCAGAGGGGCACCGGCCCCAGTTGAAATCTGATTGGCCCCTGAAGTGCCCCTGTCCTGTCAGTCATCGCTGATTTATATCAAGCTCTCTATTGGCTGCGTCGGTTCGTCGTTTGAAAATCAACCTGCTCACAGTGTTGCCAGATTGGGCGGGTTGCTGCCCAATTGGGCTTCTTTGATCGGCTTGGACCGGAGATTAACGCATTGGGCGGGTAGACCAAATTTGGGCTGCTTTAAAAAAAATAAAAGCCGCCCAATCAGCTGCTTTTTTCTTCGCTTTTATCTTAGTTATGTTATCTTAGTTATGCTCGAGCTCAAAGTATCACAGCAAAATAATGTGTAGTGCAGTCATCAACTCATTTTTCCTTAACGCAACCCTTTTGGTTCATTTTAACAGACTTGTCAATCAATTTACCATCTTTTATGTTGGTGAGATGTGATGACTCGTGAGTGATTGGGTTTGGCACTGTAAACGGCTAAATTTAAATGTGCAGCTATATATTTACTCTTTCATTTTATTTAAGTTAAGTGATTCATGGCAAAGTGGCTTAAATATAAGTTACATGATAAAGAATCTAAGAGTAACTCAAATCTCACAACGTGGATTAAATTAATAGAAGACTTCTAAATGTAATTGTAACTGAAATAAGTTAACAGTTGAATGATTTAATAAAAATCAAAACTGAACATGGGACTATACAATGCTGTCCTGCATCAGAACATCTTTTAAACCGTCCAAACTCTTGTATACTTGGCATTGACAGCTGCTGGACTTGATCAGTTTTGACTGTGCTAAGTTCTGCATTATGTTCTAAAATGTTTACTTCATGAAATACGTGCTGTAGTTCTGTCTGAAGATAAAGCACAAGAGAAAGGTAAGCGCATTGTTGTTAATTGTTATTATTATTTTATTTTTGCTGTCAGATTATCATACATGAATAACACATGTTTGGCTGTTGTGGGTGTGAATTAACATTGCTTTCTGATCACTTTATTGTGCACTTTTTTTGCACAAAAATGAGCTTTTTCTTACCGTGGACATTGAAAATGATGCATGTGTTCCCCCGGGGATTATCAATTAATTTCTTGATTGCCATTTTGAAAAGGTTCCTGGTCATTTTAAGCATATTTTCTTACTGTCTGTAACGCATTTGCCCTGTTTTGATCCATGTTCCTGTGAAATTTATTTATCTTTATTACCTTTTTTCGTCGTTATTTTATTTTGAGGAGATAAAAGTGGTCCTTATCAACCTTGATTGACATGGTAATAAAATCATATCACATTATTTTGGCAGTTAAAATTTTGGGCTGGTTTTTGTTGAAGTGGGCGGGTTTTGGTGAGCTTTTGGGCTGGAAATCGTCAACCCGATCTGGCAACACTGCCTGCTCAACGGTTTCTGTCTACAACTGCTAGTGCTGTGTTTTCAGTCACGGTCTTCGTCCCCTTTACGGGAAGTACCTATTCAAAACTTTAAAGTAAAAAAGCATATTATGGTTGATGTCATTTAAGTTCTCTTTCTCTAATGTTAGAAAGCTAATCAGCTCAGGACTCGACGAGTGCCCGATAGCCAGCGTGAAAGCCACTCGGGACCAGAGATGCCAACTCTCACGCTTTCGCCGTGTGACACACGATTTTGCCTGTTTTCACTCGCACTCACGCCACATATCCAATTATTCACAAAAAACAAAAACGATCTTGGGCCAAGTTCGTTCCTTTTCAAACTCCTAGATGGCGCTGATGGCGTCTATGGCAGGCTGTACCCCGAAGTTTGCGACAGAAGAAGAGATACCCCGAAAGACAACGAGAGAAACGACCACCTCGAGAAGTCTGATGATGAATCTGAGCTGAGACTAGGTATGTAACAATGAAATCTCGTCCAATTGAGTACTCACTCTCTTAAACTTTAAATCTTGAAATAAATTATTTGTTTGTGTTTGTGCGTGTGTCTGTGAACATGATTTAGTGTGGTGAATGTAAACTTAGCTGTCATTACAGGCAGCAGGAGAGCACCCTTTTAACTTCGTGGTATACAGCATGCTCAAAACATCAGTTCATAGCATGTTTTATTTACTCATGGCATTTATCTCTTTATTAACAGGCCAAAGAAAAGGACTCACTGTGGATGAAGACTTTTTTCTGTAGGACTAAAACAGCACTTCGAACAGGTATGATGTATTCCAAAGAATTTAACATAAATACAGGAAATTTGTGCAATAGAAGTAGGCATGTTTTTGTAACTGAGAGTAGAGTTATTAAACCAACATGACCATAAATTATTTAAGGTTCCAAAGATGTCCCATAAGAGATCTTTGCCAGGACAAAAGCGAAACCTTTTATTTTATTTAAACAACCAGCCAAGTGAGAAAAGACAGATGGATCAACCTACAGTATACTTACAGTATTAATCAATCAAAAATCAAGGTATGTTTTTCCATTGTGTTCTTGGTGCATTTTCCATAGGTGACAGGAGCCAAAGAATTCGAGAGGCTTGCTGCCGTCGCCAAACTGGTCCTGGTGTTGCCCCATGCAAACGCAGATGCTGAGAGGGTGTTTTCAGTTGTGGGACTGAACAAAACCAAGAGAAGAAACGGCCTAGCATTGGATGGCACGCTGTCATCAATAATGACCATAAAGATGGCCAATCTGGGGAGCCCCCCTCAGATATCATCAAGGCCTCCAAGAAGGCCACAGGCCAGTATAACCATGCCCACAGATCATAGACAAGGGCTTTACCCAGCTTCTGATCTAGGGGTCGACCGATTATCGGCGCCGATATTAAGCATTTTACCGATTATCGATATCGGCCATTTTCAAAACATATTTGCCGATAATTTTTATTTATAATTTTTTTTTTATTATAATTTTTTTTTATAATGCAAACAAACATACTATTTACAGGTGACATTATTTATTGGTGACTAAATAATACAGGTGAAATTATTTAATGTTTAAATGCACTATTTGGCTCGATGCAGCCTTTCTGGGCTCAACACTCTGTGAGAGTGAGGCGATCTCTCAATCTCTGAGAGCAATCTCCGCCCACCGCTCATCTGATATGTAGAGAGTCACGAGTCCGACCAATCAACGCGGAAAACTGAAGGCAGTCTCACACCGAAAGCACATGCTAACTGGAGCTGCCTCAGTGATCACGCATCAGTTGTCTCTCAAAGGTAAAACAGCAGCAGACGTTGCTGAAGTTGCAATAAATCACAATCCACTACACTGAAGTTGTACACCTCAATATAACCCATGATGTCCGCGATGCGGAAAATGCGGGCGGAATCGCGGAATGCAGTCATATAATGGAATTTACCGTATAACGCGGAATGTCGCGGAATGTGTCGAAGTTTGGATGAATTAATCAAAAGTAGGTCAGTACACTTAAATCGACTCGCGCTATGGACTAGTATCTATAAATATTAAGCCGCAAAAACACTATTTAAATATGAATCCTGCATGTTCTGCATCTCTGTTAATGAATGACAGACGCGCGGTTTCATTTACTGCACACATACATACTGAAGCGCTTGATGCTCGCGGTGTTTTCAGCATCTGCCGTCTCACTAAATGAGGACATAAATACATGAACAACATCCCCAGAACTGCTCGGAGAGTCACTTGATGAGCATTTGACCGTTTCATTTGAGTAAAACGATCGTCATATCATATATACATAGGCTACAGAAACTTAAAAGGTCCTCATGGCAACCTGTAAAAATATAAGTTCGGTTTAGCCGAATATATTACTGTATACGTAATACAACTACAACAATTATTACAACTTTTGTTGAGAATAATAACACAATACGCTATTTCTTCCATGTTTTAATTTTAATAGTAAACTCATTTGTTTGCCAAAAATAAAGTCTAACTCTCATTTGATTAAAAGATCAATTAAATTAATGTTTTATGCCTTCATTTGCACTGTACTGTAAATTAAAACCAACGGAAATGTTGTTGTTATTAACAGTTTTCAGAATTAAAGACATGTTTAAAAGCATTTAAAGAACGTTTTTTGTCAGAGCTCTTGTTATTATTAATTTTGGCATTCATTTTCATTTTTACACCAGACACGTATATCGGTTCAAAATATCGGTTATCGGTCTACTTGATCTGTAATAATCGGTATCGGCATCGGCCCTGAAAAACACATATCGGTCGACCCCTATTCTGATCTGCATCTGATACTGATTATGCCTCATTTTTTGTTATTTTTTTAATGCATTCATCTGTATTATTGCTTGAAAAAGGTGTACTGTTTAAGCACTTTATTTGTTGCACTGTATTTGTTTCTGATGGACCATGTAGTGGGAGGCTTTGAATGAAGAATAATGTCCCTCCCTAACTAATCTTGTGTCGTTTTTGGCTGAACATTAATCATCAAGTGCCCTTAAGAATACAATTATTCACAACATAGGCTAGGTTTCAGTTAAGAATTAGTTTAATACCATTCTAATCAAAATATCAAATCAACCTACCTAGGTCAAATCTTAAACACTGGTCTATGAATAAGACTTTATTGTGGTACATAGGCAGTCATTTAGGCACAACAATAGTTCTCTGGTTGAATGTTCAGAGTCTAGAAGGCCCTACAAATCATTATGCCGAACATTATGCACATCTTTATCAGACCACCCAAAAATCCACTAGAATGCAGGAAGTCACATCTAATTAATCAAAAATTTCCTGGGGGTGGACCTTCAGCTATGTCTGCTTCACAGAAAGTAACCAATATTGTCCATCTCCAGTAGGCTGCCCCTATCAACGGCTTTGGGCCTCCCCACAAACCACCAGAATGCAGGGTACAACAGCAAATTAATTCAAATTCTCTGATATCTGAGCCACCAACTTGTGAGGCTGCATGTGTGGCATAATTTTGATCACCCCTGACAAAATCTCACTCCAAGGTTTTGTGAAAAGTTGGCAGGTATGCTTGGGACAGTCGACGGATTTTTACCTAAGCTTTTGATTTGTTTGCAGCTAAGTTAGATTTAATATAGGATTCACATATTAGTTAACACAGTTGCACAGTTCAGGGTCAGGGAAGTAATACGGATAATGGTGTCTGACACTTACATCCCTATTCGGTCATACCAAACAGCCAGACATTAATTGTTGTAAATAAATGTAATGCAAAGTGTACAGGTGCACGTGCGTGATGTAACACGTCATTAAAACGCATGCGCATACTTAACAACAGAATACTCTAATAAAATGTAAAAGTATGAAAGCTAAGGTGGAAAATAAGAAGGGAAAAAAACTGTAAAATGTAACAGCGCATAGCTATGATTTTAACCATGTTTCATCTGAGGTAAAATTATACGGAATTACAGAGTTTATTCTGTAATATCTGTGTAGTATTTTATTTACAATTTATTAGCATTCTGTTGCACTTTACTTCACCGTGTATATTGTAATATTACACTTTAATGGCACCTTATATATCTCTAACTGTGATAGTCAACACTACAAAAGATAGAGAGTAATTATCAGCTCTAATGGCGCAGATGATAAAAGTGACGCGATCGACCCGCGTTCGAATCTGCCTTTTGGCGAAGTATTTTCTTCCTTTTCATAATTTCAAATCACATCAGAAAAGCATTTATTTTCATTAACCTCCTAGGGCTTAGTGGCCACATACGTGGACAGCACATTTTAGCTCTTATGTCCACAATTGTGTTCACTGCTGAATTGGTGGTGTTATGGACACGTATGGGGGTACTAACACTGCCATCTGGTGGTGTCAGAAGTTTATAACACACTACGGTCAAAATTCCAAATGGCTGCGAACACAAGGGAAGATTCAAGTGGTAGCTCCATACACAAACTTCGACCAGGTAAGAAGATCTGCCATATTTCATGGCTTATTCTGATTTAGATATTTATAAAAGCCTTGTATATTTGTCATGACATGCAAATTTGAAAAAAAAAAGTGTAAAACTAGCATCTTTGTAGGTCGCTAAACATGAAGTACACGTATGTGTACTTATGGACTGAAGCTCCTCGAAACAGCTAATATGCTAGTAAACATGCACACATGTAAAATGGGAAAAAAGCTAGCTCTGATGCAGCTAAAAAGCTGTACATGGTCCCAATAAAATAAATAACAATTAAATCACTAAATACATACATAATTAGTTGGGTTGAAAATGTTAGTAAAAATGTAATATGCTAGTAAAAATGTGCACATGTCAATTAGCTTGCATATTATCCCATTGGAATAAATAACAAATAAAAAATGCAAACCTACATACATAAATGAAATTAATTTGTATTTGATTTTATCATGTTTTTAGTTCCAGAGCGTTTTTCTTTGCAAAGAGCATTGGAGCTACTTGAGTTAATTGATGGAGACAACTCCGATTTGGACGTGTCTGACAACGATGATCCCATCCTGGATGGCAATTACCAACCATCACCACAGGAGGAAAGCAGCAGTGAGGACAGTAGTGATGATGAGGAGCCCATTCCTGAGCCCACTGATCACAGCAGAGGACGCAAACATGCAGATAGTGGATTTGATGGATAGAATGATAAGTTACTATCGCATGAGCACCCGTACTAAGAAGTGGACAATGCGGATGGTAATGCACTTCACGGATCTGGCTTTAGCCAACAGCTGGCTACTCTACCGAAAAGACCATGCAATATGTGCTGGACCAAAGACAAGACCCATCCAGTTCCTTCAGTTCCGCATGGAAGTGGCTACGATCCTCTTGGCCCAGCATCACGGTGCAGATGCAGACCTTTCGACACAGTCAGAGGAAGAAGAAGATTCAAACCAGGGAGTGAAACGTCATGTGACAGAGTTGCCCCATGTCTCGGTCCGCAGGAGGGCTTAATGCCCACCTCCCAGAGATGATCGGCCTGAAAAATGCAATGCGCTGCAGACAACTAGGCTGCACTGGAAGAAACCGAGTGCGTTGTATGACCTGCAAAGTGTTCTTGTGCTTGCAAACCGAGTGCAACTGTTACTCAGCCACATAAGTGATGGCAGTGATTCTCAAGTTGTGTATATGTTCCTTGGTTCCTCCATGTTCTCCGACTCCGTGAAGGTCAATCAATCAGGTGACCTCTGGGCCTCTGTAAGCAGGCCTGGTCCTTCAGTGCTCAGTTATCGCAGCCTTTTTTACATTACCAATGCAAAATGTCACATGAGCTACTGTTTTTTCTTTTTTTCACTATGATGTTCAAAACACATTAGTAGCCTAATGCAAGAGTGGCTATTTAAAATGCTTTGAATGTTTTATATTTTGTTACAGACATACAGTGTCATCCTGCAACTGTTTTGCAGCATATCAAATGTTCCAAACACTATTTTTAACTGTCCAAAATGGGCAAAAATGTTGTTTTTACTCTGATAGTCAAAACATGTTCTAAAAATGTGTGTATGTGTTATTAATGCATTAAAAAACAGTCAGGAAAAAAACTGCTGTGTTCAAGGCAGAAAGTAAAAAGTTTTTCATTCCATTATACAAAGGTGATTTTATTGTGTTTTATGGAAATTCGGACCATGAATCCACATATGTGGACATCATTTTTCTCTAAAAGTACGTCATATCAAAAGATGATACTTAGTTGTTATTCTAATTAGGTTCCAATAAGCCCAAATAGCAAAGAGAAATAAAAAAATGCATGTAAAAAACAGCTTGGGCCTTAAGAGGTTAAAACAATGATGGGTGAGAAATAAAAAAGTATGACAGCATTTCAGTGCCACGTAACAAAATAATCTAAAAAAATTGTATTATACTCGGCCCCCTCTGTAAATTGTGGCCCCACTGTGGCCCCTGCCTTTAAAAAATCCTAGATCCGCCACTGGGAAAAGCATTCCCTGAATATCGAGTTAATTAATTCAACAAACTGTGCAATTACAATTCTCCAAGCACTCACATAACTCATTTACACGCGTTTAACTCATGACCTTGCGTATATTTGTGAAATCAGACTTAACGTTACCTTTTTGATCCCGCGCCCTCGCAGACCACTTCTTTCGCGCTCTCCCTCTTTCTCTGGCTAGTCTCACCTCCAGTCTCGTGATATAACATTACCTGAATCGACAGAAATAATGACAACGACTGTTGAACAGTTAAACAGGAACAAATGAGCTTATGTAATTTAGTTTTTTAAATTATGAATTTGTTTAAAATATTCTAACGTTTTCCTCTGAAAATCGCCGTATTGCGCAGCAGCTCTCTCACTTAGAGGCTCAGCGACCTACAGGCTCAGCGACCTCACTCAGAAAGACGGTCAGGATAACGGTCATATTTTCAAACTTAAAATGGCGCGCACAGTTTCATTGGCCAGTTTCATGAATGACAGACAGATTAACCAATCATGATCAAAGCAAATAAGGTTAAATAACCAATAGGAATTGTTTCAGCGTGGTGAGCAACGCAAAGTGTTTAGTATTGTTGTTGATAATATATGAAGAGCTCTTTTCCAAAACGCTATAAATCCATTTGAATATTTTTCATGAAAATGACATTTTTTTTACCAAGACCCATACATTTTGTTAATATTCAATTGATCCTGTTAAAATGGTCTGTTGGCTCAGTCTGGACATGTTAAACAATGATTGTTAAATTAAACAACAATATTGTCGATTACAAATGCAACGTTGTTGTTTATTTTTTCTCCAAACGCTACAAATCCATCCTTTTTTTATGTTGGTTTATGTCATAAAAAAAGCCATCTCGAACGGGTCTCTCGTCGGTGGTTTAGCTAAACGGCCCTAAACCGTTTCCCATTCATTCTCAATGGTAGTGCTAAACCACTACGGATGTAATATTATTTCGGCCGCTAGCGCTCCCGTGGCGCACTTCCGGGTTTCGGCGTCGCGGGAAGTTTGAATTCACAGAAGAAGAAAACACTGCGGCGATCGCTAGTGTTGTTTAATTCAACACATTCTCGTCTTATTTATCAAAGGTAAGATGCTTTATGCGACATCAGTTTATGTTTTGTTACCAAACTTTACCCCGTTGGGCTTTGTTTACTGTTGATCATCGTGGGGTTGTTTGTTTGCATGCCTAATTATGAATGAACATGGCTGTAGTTTACCTTTCTTTGTATTGTTTGTCATCATTAACACTCATTTGTTGATTACAAGCTACATTATGAATGCACATAGCTGTAGTTTACCTTTCTGTGTATTGTTTGTCATCATTAATACATCATATGTTGATTACAAGCTAAATTATGAATGAACATAAGCATTATTTTCATTGTTGTAATGAGATTACATGTATTCAGCTGTTCAAAAATGTTTTCTGACCATGGTTTTACTGTAGTAACCATAATTTTGCCATAGTATTTTAGTAGAATCACAACAATACATGTACTATTGTTGTTACTGTATTGGGCTTTATATTTGCATGAAAGTGTGAATGAATATCAGTCTGCCAAAACAGCAGGGTTACTGCAGTATTATAGTGTGTTTGTGTCTGTAATATAATGATAATTTTTGTAATATTTCTATTGTGTTTTCTTGTAGAGACCACTACTCGTGCCCTTGCTGTCATCTTTTCCTGAGACACGTCCAGATCCAGGTAAATATTGGACACATTAACATCATACACAAGGGTTTTTAAGGCTTAAAATTTCTTTATTTACCGTTACACAAATCAATGCCTTAATGTTTTAAATCAGAGCAGAAAGTCTTAAATAAAAAAAATGATGGATGTAAAGCAAAAAGTGAATGAATCTCATCCTCTGTGTTTTGTCTTGTTTTCTAGTACAAATATCAAACATCTTTCAATCAACATATGTTTAATTCAGATGCAAATATAAACAAAGTCTTGAAAAATGTAATAAATTAAATGAGTTTATTCTTAAAACAATAACAACTATCTGTCAATGAGTAATCGAAACGTCCCTTTAAATTAAGGTTACTATTTTGCCAATTATGGCAGATATTAGTTCTTGTTTTAATCACTTCAAACAAGACTTTGTATTTGATGTTATTTTGTATCTCCAGTAAATGTATCTTTATTTAAGAATCTTTAGGCATTTTCACTGGAAAACAAGACAAAAATACTGAGGAAGAAGCATTTTTTGCAGCATGATCTGAAGCTACAGTAAAAGATGTTTCCATATTATAGTTTCTCATTAGTTTTTCAGTGAGCTTTTGTAAAAAAGAATTAAAATTATGAATGCCTGTTGAAAATTGTATTTTCAAACTCGGAAGTTAATACAACTCATCGTGTTTCTCTCCAGACATTTACATTATAAAGAACATATTTGTGTTTTCCCTCATTTGTTCCTCAAATTTGATTTACTTGATCTTAAACAGGTATTTTCTTACACATTAAACTAAATATTCAACTTGTTGTAGACATCACTGCTACACTGCCTGTGCCCTCACAGTTTTCATATCATGGTTCCCACGTTGAGCCTCAATCAGGATTTTCAGAATGCAGAAATTAATAATTTTTTTCCCCTCTGTGTAGGAACTACATACATACACCTCTGCCTGTGCTGGACCTGTGAAGACTGATGGTACTGGACCACAAACACAAAGCCTATTGACAACTTGCTTAATAAACACCATGGGAAGAAGGACATCCTCGGGAGTGTGCAGCAATGGTCCACAAGTCCTCGACTGATCCAAACAGCATGCTCCATTCAGCCACAAACCTGCACATTTCACAGTATGTCATGCACCTGGCCAAACTGCTCAACACCAGTTTATGTTAAACAACTCCAGAGAAGAAAACCAAACTTGTCTTGCTTATGGACAGCTAAAGATGGTTCCTCTATCCCCTTCTTTTCTTAATCAGCGAGGCCCTGTCAGGTTCTTCTACTGTTCCACAAAGGGTTTTAATGCCTACAGTGATGAAGGACTAACAAACGTTAGTGTTCTTTAAGAGTGAACTTGAGGACACAAAGAAACGCGTGGAGGAGAAAGGACATCAAAAACGCAAAAGGCCTGAAACTGGACACGTTATTCGCTTGTGCAGATTTAGTAAAAAGCAACTGAAGCAGGGCTCAAACAGTCCTCACATACATATACATGTGTCATACACATACACATACATACACATGTGTAGTCCTCACACAGGCTTTCTGGCGTAGCAGGGAAATATGTTCATTGCCATGTTAGTCTTTTCATTTACCAACCTCAGAACATGCAGAAAGATGACCTGGAGAGAGTTTAAAGAGTCTGCATTTTACAAGATGGAAAGACAGAAATGGCTGGCAGAAAAAAAAAATATATATTTGTAATATTTTACCCCTTAGAAATATTTCACTGATGTATATACTGTATAGTTTGATTTGTTTATTTTTCAGTGTGAGATTGTAATATGTATATATTGTCAGAAATTTATTTTTCCTTATATTTTATTATTTTGGATCAATATTTACTAATCTTGTTTGTAAATATCAACATTTTGTATTTACTAAAAAGAGCATTTAATAAAAGCAACTGAAATGTACAAATTGCTTCATGAGTGCCGTGTTCTACTTTACAGGGCTTATATTTGTCAGTTTCTTTGGTTTCGGAAGCACTACTTAATTGGTCATATAACTTATGTGTGTCTTCTATTATTCCATCACTCTATCAATTGTTTATATAATTGTTATTTATTACTAAGTTGAGTTCAATTTAAATGCCTCTCATTTACATTTCAAAAGACATGTAATATAACCATTCATGCTTTTAATATAACCATGGAATGTTATATTAATATTATTTTACTGTTTATTTTATTATTAATAATATATTCATAATAATTTGGAGTATAAGTCATGTGTATATACTGTACATTTTGATTGATTGATTTTTCAGTGTGATATTGTACTATATATAGTCACAATTATTTTTTATTTCTATTGTTTTAATTTGGATCTTAAAAAGTGCTTATAGCATTTAATAAAAACAACAGAAAATGACAAATTGATTAATGAATTATTATTTGTGTTATATGGTATTTTTCATAGGACACATACTTGATAATATCTATGGTTTTGGAAACACTTAATTGAACATTTAACTTAAGTGTGACTTAAATTATCCCATAACTCAATCAATGTTCATGTAGTACTTTAATATTACTTAGTTTAACTTCAATTTAAATGCCTTTTTTTCATTTCAAAAGCCATTTAGTAGAGACCATTATTATAATATTCATGTTTTCATATAACCATGTCATGTATATTATTATTTTACTTTATTTACTTGAATAATAATAATTTATTCATAATACTTTGCCTTGTAATAATACTAATCATAATACTATATACATAATATATAATACAATACATAATACTATTCATTTATTCATAATACTTTGCCTTTTTAAAAATCCAAAATATTTTTCCAAAATACTTTGCAGCTGTAATGTATTGTTATATTTTACAATTTAGTTTTATATAAATTTTCAGTCCTGCTTGAGCTGGATTCGAACCCACGATCCAAATAA
The DNA here is from genome assembly GCA_003573665.1 of Oxygymnocypris stewartii. Taxonomy (NCBI): domain Eukaryota; kingdom Metazoa; phylum Chordata; class Actinopteri; order Cypriniformes; family Cyprinidae; genus Oxygymnocypris; species Oxygymnocypris stewartii. Next base: position 217,239 of record QVTF01024081.1, on the reverse strand, counting down.
ATACATGAAAAAATCGGATTGGCTGTGACATCATTTCCGCTCTTTGGTCAGCTGTTTGAAATGCTTCAATCTGATTGGCTGTCACTGAGTTCCAACTATCCACGGCTGGCCAGTTCTGACAGATGTTGTATTGTTTTACTGATAGATGTTTAACATTTTCTTTTCTTCTCACAGTGTGAGGCTGATACTTCATACCCAATCATACAGTTGGTAGAAACTGACTGGATGGCTTTCTCCAAGAGGGTTCAAGTCCTTATCAAAGTGGATGGTGTGGATGTGCGCAGGGGAAAAGGAGTTGAAGGGATAATTGCAGCCTTCAGTGCTTTATATGTTGACTCATCCACCCTACATGAAGAATACACTAACCATACTGAAGCATGTTATAGCAAAGATTACTGAGGTGGGTGGCAAGCCCTTCCAATAACTGTCACCCGAATAATGAATATTCTGTGCTAAAAATGCCACAACCATATCGATGCACAAGGAGAAGAAAAAAAAACTTCAACTTAATGAAACTAATTCAACATGTTGGTCTGGTTCACAAACATGAACCCAATTTCAGCATCACTTGTGGACTGAATAACTGCAAGTCATCTTTTACCAGTGAGTACCCTTGACGCGTACTCTGCTGATGATAAATTGTTTGTGATCCTCAAGAATGTTAAAAAGGTTCAAATTAAATGTGTAGTACTGTGTTTGATGAAATGTGTATTTGTGATAATGTTTTTAAGGGTATAAAGTTACAAGTAATGAAATGTGTACTGTTGGAAATAGATTGCTTTGAGATTCTTGATCTTATCAACTTTTTAGAAAATGTAGTAGAACAAGTACTTAGTACTGTTTTGAAAAAAGTGAAATGACTTAATGTTACAAAAAATGTTTAATGAAATGCTATTGTACTGATGTTAAAAAAAGTTTAATATTAAGCTTAATATTCTTGCTCTTTACAATTTTATAAAACGAGTATAAACATAACTGTTTTTGGTGAAAAAAGTAAAATTATGACACAGGAAAAAACATCCTGTTATGACAGATTGTGAAAAATGTGAGAAGGTAATAGTTTTGAATGTTTACAAAATGTGTTTGTGATAAAATGTTAAGGGTATAAAGTAAAAATGTATGAAATGTGTGCTGTTGGGGAAAAAAATATATTTTTGATTGTTGCTGATTACAATTTTAATTAAAAAATTTAACTATTAAAAAAAAGTAAAATTGCACAATGTATGTATCCTGTGTTATGACATTGTGATAGAGCTTAAAATATTAATCCTGTGAAAAATGTGAGAATGTAATAGTTTTGAATGTTTAATAAATGTGATAAACAGCATTCTGGCCTTTTTAATGTGCTGTATGGAGTACAAATTTGCCACCGAAAGGTACATACTGCGAGGGTACAGATATGTACCCATGTGAAAGGGTACAACGGGTGTACCCTTGAGGGTACTGCCCCAGTGACAAGCCAATGTACCCCTGAAGGTACAAATTTTGCACATTTTTTCTGACAGTGTAGGTGCGTCAAGAAGGCTATTTGCTGTGTATTGGTTCATGTTTGTGGCGTGCGCCATAAAGATGCTCATTGAGACAAGACGCACTGATGCAGCACATTTTTCTGTTCACTTTATTTTTCAAAGGGATAAAATTTTGTTGTCATTTTGAACCTACACAAATAAAATATGTTCTTTTACCATACACCCATGAATGACAGGATTATTTCCCCTTCAGAGGAAAAAATCCAAGTGAACATCAATTACGTAATAGGCCTACTCAATATTAATTAATTAAACTCAGCTAAAACAAAGTTATGACTGCATATTTTCTGTACACTTCAATACTGGTCTGCGCTTGACTGTAGTCAAGTCAAGTCACCTTTATTTATATAGCGCTTTTAACAATACAAATTGTGTCAAAGCACTGCACAATATCAAAATAGGCAAATTGTGTCAATAATGTAAAATGACAGGATTTAACACTCAATTATCAGCTGAATGCATTTCATTATTGAATTTAGTAATGGCATTGTCCAGCTCAGTTCAGTTTATAATATCTGTGCAATCAAGTCAATGATATTGCTGGAAATGAAGTGTCCCCAACTAAGCAAGCCAGAGGCGACAGCGGCAAGGAACTAAAACTCCATCGGTGACAGAATGGAGAAAAAAACTTGGGAGAAACCAGGCTCAGTCGGGGGGCCAGTTCCCCTCTGGCCAGATGAACCAGTAGTTTGTTCCAACTGCAGCAAAGTCAGAGTGTAAGTGGTCCACTGGTTCCAGGGGTCTTTACCAGATGGATGTCTAGGTGACGAGGTCCTCACTGGAGATCTGTCTCTGGGGCTCATCTATGTGTCCTAGACTCCGCTGACGGTCAGGGCTGTAGAGCCCTGTTTGTCAGGTTTAAATAGTCCCGACTTAAATAGACGTGTTTGTCTGCTGTTTAATTTACTGAGTTTATTTAAACCATCGCAATTTATTGGAACTGTGTGAACTATATGGGTAACTCACCTTGGTTTTCTAAAGGCGTATTACTCTTCTTTTTCGAAACACACTGTGACGAGAGGCTCTATAGGGGATGCCTGGCCCATAATGGCAGTGCCGGTAGGACAAGAGCATCTGCTAGGGGAGATTTAGTACCACAGTATAGAAAAACCGTCTTTGGTCAAACAGCGTTTTCGGTTAGAGTAGTGAGGTTATGGAATTCCTTACCTACAAACATCAGAAGCATTGACAGATACGCAGTTTTTAAAATTAATCTTAAGCACTGGCTATTATTAGAACAAATTTGCAACCACTAATGACTGTGTTGTAAGTACCATGTTCTTTTTTATTAATCTTACATCTCTGGATATATGTATTGTTATGTCTTATGTGGTTTATGTAATATTGTATGTTGTTTTATGTTTTTGCCTGCCCAGGGACAGCAGATGTAAATTAGCTATCAGCTAACTCTGGCGCAATTACTTTTAATTGTGCATTGTCCCTGTAAAAATAAACAATAAAGTAAAGTAAAGAGGAGTAGTGAGGTCGAGAGCCGTGGGAACGGAGCGAGGCTCGTGGAGTTAGTGATAATGAGTTACACCTGCGCCACTCACCGGTCTTGAGTCACACGGAAGAGCTTCGGAAGGATAAAAAGGAGTGACGACAGTGAAAGACGAGAGAGGACCAGGCCTGGATTTTAGTTTGTGGTTTGTGTGCGGCAGTCGTCCGTGAGGGGCTGCCGCTTTTATTTTGAGTTTGTTTATTTTATAATTAAAGTATTTGAATGTTCGCTGGTTCCCACCTCCTTCTTCCCGTATCTACTAACTGTGTTACACGCACACACACACATCGTGGTGAGAATCAACCAGAAATGGCAAGTTACATCTTGCGTTTCAGTCCTGTGTGCGAGTGCGCATGCAGCTCAAGGCCGACACAAGTGCCTATCATTTTTACGTCTCAATTATAATAAAAAAGACTACATTATAAAACTCAAAAGAGTATGTAGGCCTATCTGTTTCTCTGATTGTAAGATCAGAATGACACAATTCTTGAACGTTATAATAGGCCTGTTATAGCCTATAAGTTTATGCATTCTTTCCTTTTTGTATCATTAGTGTTTACAATATTTTATTTAAAACTAATTAATTCACTCATTAATTAAACTAACTTACTGAGTGATCAGGGTAGGCTATGACAGCCATCATATCATACATGCCCAGCTGATGCAAATCATATAATTTATATCTACACTCTGCCCCGGAATGGATTGTATCAAGCTATTCATTTGTCTGGTTATTTGATGAGAAAAAGATGAAATGTAGTTGCTATAAACACATCAAGAAGATACAACTGCAGCAGTGGAGGACGTCTGTCTCGCGGAACTGCGGAAAATCTTCGGCTGACCAATCAGAAAAAACGTCTCGGGTTACGTATGTAACCATGGTTCCCCGAGTGGGGAACGAGACACTGCGTCCCCTAGGGGTCGCTACGGGGAACGCCCTCAGCGTGACTCGGTCTGAAGATACATATGTAAAAACACCACCTGTTGGCCGGCGACAGCCCATGACGTCACTACCGGCGTGCCACAATATAAGTGCCGCCGGGAGAATACATCATCAGCTTCTTCGTCTGAAGCTTGCGTCCGAAGCATGGCTCGAAGCCTAGGGGACGCAGTGTCTCGTTCCCCACTCGGGGAACCATGGTTACATACGTAACCCGAGACGTTCCCCTTCATGGGAACTCGAACTGCGTCCCCTAGGGGTCGCTACGGGGAACGTTATACCCACTTCACCATGCTGAGGGGAATGCAAGCCAATTTCTCAAAAAAGGCGAGCACCAAGCCAGCTCTACCCGGCTAAGGGAGTTGCCCCTGGGACGGCTGATGGCTGTCAGTGATATTATCCCCTTCGGCCAAAGGCCCGAGCTGCATACCCTAGTACTTACCTGTTCTAGGTGCCGGGATTACCGGGCCTAGGGTAGAGCTCAAAGTCTTGGAATCAGAAAAAGATTCCTTTAAGGGGATATGGCCAGGCACCTGCTCACTAGGTCCTGGCCGATCACTCAGGGGTTATCACTTGCTCTCAAGCTTACCGAGGGAACTGTCTCAACAGACCTCTTGGTAGCGTACACCCCTTTCTTTTCCCTTTTTTTTCTTTTTTTTTTGGACCCAACATATATGGGACAGGGGAGCGGGGCCCAAGGCACAAGCCGGGGCTTTAACCAACTCAAAAAAGGGCACGAAGCTGTGCGCGTAACCCTACCCTTACGGGATTTTTAGAAAGAACGCAGAATCTTTGATGTGCGGACTTACCACTGAGTGGATTTTAGAAAGTGCCCAAAGTCTAACGTGCGCACTTACCATAACATGGATTTTTAGAAAAGAACGCAGAACACTTGATGTGCGATCTTACCACTGAGTGGATTTTAGAAAGTGCCCAAAGTCTCGCGTGTGCACTTATTAGAAGAACGTTCTATGCCCTGGAGCGGAGAACTACTCATTCCTCGGAGTGAGAGGGAACTCAGACGCTCAGAAGGGAGCGGCAAGCTCATAGATGACCCTCTGGTTGAGGGGAGCAATGCTGGCTCGACCAACAAGGCGAGCGACCTATCACAGAGCTCTGGGGGGCGGAGAAACTCGGACGCTCAGAAGGGAGCGGCATGCTCATAGGTGACCCTCCGGTTGAGGGGAGCAGTGCTAGCTCTACCGACGGCGAGCCCTGGAGAGCGGAGAACTCATTCCTCGGAATGAGAGGAACTCAGCTACCAATGAGGAGCTCTAGAGCGGAGAACTCACTCCTCAGAGTGAGACCTATAACGAGCTCTGGAGAGTGGAGAACTCATTCCTCAGAATGAGAAGGCACTCCGCCGCTCAGAAGGGAGCGGCAAGCCCAACCATGAGCTCTGGAGAGCGGGGAACTCATTCCTCAGAATGAGAGGGAACTCCCCGCTCAGCAGGGAGCGGCATGCTCATAGATAACCCTCTATAGTGAGGGGAGCAATGCTAGCTCGACCAGCAAGAGATCACAGAGCTCGGAGGAGCGGAGAACTCATTCCTCAGAATGAGAGGGAAACTCAGACGCTCCGCAGGGAGCGGTATGCTCAAAGATGACCCTCTAATGAGGGGAGTAATGCTGGCTCTACCTATAACGAGCTCTGGAGAGCGGAGAACTCATTACTCAGAATGAGAAGGAACTCAGACGCTCAGCAGGGAGCGGCATGCTCATAGATAACCCTCTATAGTGAGGGGAGCAATGCTAGCTCTACCTATAACGAGCTCTGGAGAGCGGGGAACTCATTCCGAGGAATGAGAGGGAACTCCCCGCTCAGCAGGGAGCGGCATGGCATGCTCATAAATAACCCTCTATAGTGAGGGGAGCAATGCTAGCTCGACCAGCAAGACAGATTACAGAGCTCGGAGGAGCGGAGAACTCATTCCTCAGAATGAGAGGGAAACTCAGACGCTCCGCAGGGAGCGGCATGCTCAAAGATGACCCTCTAATGAGGGGAGCAATGCTAGCTCTACCTATAACGAGCTCTGGAGAGCGGAGAACTCATTCCTCAGAATGAGAAGGAACTCAGACGCTCAGCAGGGAGTGGCATGCTCATAGATAACCCTCTATAGTGAGGGGAGCAATGCTAGCTCGACCAGCACGGAGAGCGACCTATCACAGAGCTCTGAGGAGCGGAGAACTCATTCCTCAGAATGAGAGGGAACTCTGCCGCTCAGAAGGGAGCGGCACTATCACAGAGCTCTGGGGGGCGGAGAAACTCGGACGCTCAGAAGGGAGCGGCATGCTCATAGGTGACCCTCTGGTTGAGGGGAGCAGTGCTAGCTCTACCGACGGCGAGCTCTGGAGAGCGGAGAACTCACTCCTCAGAGTGAGACCTATAACGAGCTCTGGAGAGTGGAGAACTCATTCCTCAGAATGAGAAGGCACTCCGCCGCTCAGAAGGGAGCGGCAAGCCCAACCATGAGCTCTGGAGAGCGGGGAACTCATTCCTCAGAATGAGAGGGAACTCCGCCGCTCAGCAGGGAGCGGCATGCTCATAGATAACCCTCTATAGTGAGGGGAGCAATGCTAGCTCGACCAGCAAGGAGAGCGACCTATCACAGAGCTCTGAGGAGCGGAGAACTCATTCCTCAGAATGAGAGGGAACTCAGACGCTCCGCAGGGAGCGGCATGCTCAAAGATGACCCTCTAATGAGGGGAGCAATGCTAGCTCTACCTATAACGAGCTCTGGAGAGCGGAGAACTCATTCCTCAGAATGAGAACCGGAAATTTCCACCTAACCTCGGTCAGGTGAAGTTTACGGTGGTTACAGGGGAATTAGAGAGGAATGAGAGGGCTTGCCTCTCTCTGACCCACGCCTTTCTCTCACCCTAGCCGCAGGAGGGGGAGGGGCATGAGTCGCGAGACTAGCCTTCTGAGCCCATCTCTGACCCTCAGACCGAGATGGGCTAGGACCCCTGGTTGTTCGGGCTCAGACCTGGATTATATAGAACCTTATCCAGGTCTTTCAGCAGATCAGTCTGGTACGCCTTAGTGTGCAACGAAGCGACGGTCTGACCTGCTGCTGCATATACCCTGCCATTTAAGCGAGATTCAGGGGCTTAGGTGGCCAGGGGGGAGCCTTGAGAGAGGATGTCTGCCACAGAGAGATAAGCGGTTTATCATCTCTTGCACAGGGGACATCCCCTCATAGCCATTTTCACACAATGTCAGCATAACTAGTATGCTGAAACCTATGAATACGAGAAAAAATAGCTTTTTTTTTTTTTTCACTCCTTCTCAATCTTCACATCGAGATTTTATGAAGAAAGGAAGGCTCACTCGAGCTGGGGGTGATTTGGCCAGAAAGATTAATTTTTATGATCCACAACCCCCAAAAACTCGTTCATATGCAGAGAAGAGCACTAGCCGCTGAATCTGATTATGTCAGAAAGATCGCATCGTCACAATCCAGCAGCTCACTCTCGTTCTCGGCCGACGCGCGCGAAAAGGGGCGGTCCCTCTTTTCACTCATCGGCCACATCCAACTGCTAATTTCATTACCTCAGTGCCTCGGCAGCGGTGGGTCCCGAATAGCGGGAAGCAGACGGCTGCCCCTCTTCCTCGGAAAGGGACAGGACGAGAGCGGAGCTTTTACATAGAAAAAACTCACAGTGCACGCAGATTCCCCTCAAGGACATCGCGTGCGTGCTCCTTGCCCAAACAAAAGACGCAAAGATTGTGTGTGTCATCGCGGTGGGTCCCGATTTTATCCACACACAATCTTAAACGCCTTGCTAGTGCTCGCCATTTGATAGAGAGAAAACTGTACTCTTACCAGATTGCACGCTTCAAACAAACCAGTCAGTGAAAATGAAAAAGCTGATGATGTATTCTCCCGGCGGCACTTATATTGTGGCACGCCGATAGTGACGTCATGGGCTGTCGCCGGCCAACAGGTGGTGTTTTTACATATGTATCTTCAGACCGAGTCACGCTGAGGGCGTTCCCCGTAGCGACCCCTAGGGGACGCAGTTCGAGTTCCCATGAAGGGGAAAGGGGTGTTTAATTCCCGCCCGTGTAGAAAACGAATATTTAATCTGTTTATTCATTTTTCTACCCTTGGACAAAAACCGAATTCTTGTTTTTCGTTTCTTGAAAAAAAAGTAAAAAAAGAAAAAGGAGCTGTTTTCTAATTTTTCTACTTTCAATATAAACAACAAATGAGAGAACGCTAGATTCCCGATTTTGGTTTTCTAATTTCAAAAGGAAAATCCAAGTACCAGGTGTCAAGTACACGGACCCATAATACTCACATTAAAATGTTTCAAATGGGTAACAGTGTGTTTTGCTGTAGCAACGCCTGTGGTTCTGGTAGCGGATCACTGACCGCACGTCACAGCCCCACGTGCCGTACTTGCGTTTGGGGTCATTTTATTTTAAATCCCGATCATTTCAATTGCAAAGAGTCAAGTCAAGTCAAGTCACCTTTATTTATATAGTGCCTTTAACAATACAAATTGTAACAAAGCACTGCACAATATCAAAATAGGCAAATTTTGTCAATAATGTAAAATGACAGGATTTAACACTCAATTATCTGCTGAATGCATTTCATTATTGAATTTAGTAATGGCATTGTCCAGCTTAGTTCAGTTTAAATAGTATCTGTGCAATCAAGTCGATTATTGTGCTGGAAATGAAGTGTCCCCAACTAAGCAAGCCAGAGGCGACAGCGGCAAGGAACGAAAACTCCATCGGTGACAGAATGGAGAAAAAACCTTGGGAGAAACCAGGCTCAGTCGGGGGGCCAGTTCCCCTCCGGCCAGACGAATCAGTAGTTTGTTCCAACTGCAGCAAAGTCAGAGTGTAAGTGGTCCACTGGTTCCAGGGGTCTTTCCCCGATGGATGTCTAGGTGACGAGGTCCTCACTGGAGATCTGTCTCTGGGGCTCATCTCGGAGGTCCTCGGAGGGGTTGTCATCGTCTCTTCTCAGGTGTTCGGTCATCTCTATCGTTTAAGGTTAGGATCCAGACTGAAGCTTGTGTAATTCCGTGGCAGTAACATAGAAACAGTAAGACAATTAGCGTAGCAGTTGTTCCATCCAGGAATAACCCTGGATGAAATTATCAGTATAACCCAAGCTAAAGCATAATAATGTGCATGTGTTCAGATAGACTGGCAGTACAAGATTGTGAGATGCATTATATGAATGCTTGGCTAAAGAGATGCGTCTTTAATCTAGATTTAAACAGAGAGAGTGTGTCTGAACCCCGGACGTTTTCAGGAAGGCTATTCCATAGTTTAGGAGCCAGATATGAAAAAGTTCTACCTCCTTTTGTGGACTTTGCTATCCTAGGTACTACCAAGAGTCCAGAGTTTTGCGACCTAAGGGAGCGGGTTGGATTGTAGCGTGATAAAAGATTAGTTAGATTGCTATGATGTTTTAAAAATAAAAAAACGAGCACAATGAAACCATTTAAAAAGGCACATTCAGCGGTCTCTGTGGCAGGAAATGAAACAGCACACAAAGTATAATGATCCCGTGCGTAACCACGGTATGCTCTCTTCCTTTTATCAATTGATTGTAATCACATCCATTAATTTTAATATCCTGCCACTAGCCTTTTATTTAGACTAAAAACCCTTTTCATTCGGGTGAGGAAGCTGGCGTTTTGAGTGGCATTTGCACATCCTGTCATGCCGGTGACTGTATGCCACTGCAATAGACGCAATTTGCAGTAGTTAAGGTTAAAGATGAATCGATTAATTGATTGTTAATTTAAACGACGATCGATTATGGAAATTATAGAAAAAATGACATCCCTAATATAGAGAGATAGAACACTAATGTTGGTAAAGTTGTTGCACGGTGTTGCCAACTTAGGAATAATGCAGACCCCTTTAGCGAATTTCTTTCCCTAAAAAAAGTGCATCCAAACCTTATTTGGTCACCGAGAATCGCCGGTTTCCTAGCACGTGCACACACCTCTCTCTCTCTCTCCGCGTCTGCTCAGTTTCTGTTCAGCGAACAGCAGAGAAAAGCAGAGCTTAATTCAGTTAAACAGATATTATGCTGCTTGCTTCTCTAATTTTACATGCAAGTATAGCCAAAATCACAGCACAGCTATTATCTTTAACTTATGGGTGTTTTATTTAATCAGACAACGGCTAGATTATAAGGATTTTTGTGCAGATTAACATCTTGTAAAGGAGAGCTATTTATAGTCTTAATGGGTCGCGTTTCAATCACTTTTTCATATTCATTACGTTGTCTGACAACAGAAACAGTCAAATATATAAATGAAAACTGTTTTATTGAGAATTTAGCTGCATCAGAATACAGTATGTGGGCACAGATAGGGAAACAAATGTAATAATAAACAATATAGGCTATGTACATTTTGTATGTTCAGAAGTGAGCTGCTCTGTCCATCAGAAATGTAAACAGGTTTTACATTTTACAATCGTGCGATTAAATATTTTAATCAATCGACAGCCCAAGTTTAAATATTTACTCATAATGCTATTATTATTATAATTAATAAAAATGAATAGATATAATGTTATTATAAAAAATAAACAAACGAATTGTTACTTTATCTTTAACAATAGGGTTCCCTGTATAGTTTAGTTTAGAACAAGTAAAGTGCACACTACCAGTCAAAAGTTTTTGAACAATAAGATTTTTAATGTTTTAAATAATACTCTTCTGCTCACCAAGCCTGAATTTATTTGAGCCAAAATACAGAAAAAGCAGAAATATTGTGAAATAGGTTTACTATTTAAAATAACTGCTTTAATTTTATATATTTAAAAATGTTATATACTCCTGTGATCATAGCTAAATTTTCAGCATCATTACTCCAGTCTTCAGTGTCAGATGATCCTTCAGAAATCATTCTAATATTATGATTTGCTGCTTAACAAAACAATTATTTTATCATTGTTATTATACGTTTTTAAAACAGTTCAGTAAAAATGTTCAGGATTATTTTAATGAATTATTATTTTTAATGAATGAGTTAGTATAATTATAATTATTATTGGGGGGGGGGGTTATAGAAACGAATAGTTTTATTGGGCAAAAGATGATTTAAATAGATCAAAAGTGATGATAAAGACATTTCTAATGTTACAAAAGATCTATATTTTAGACAAATGCTGTTCTTCTGAACTTTCTATTCATCAAAGAAACTTGAAAAAAAATATACTCGACTGTTTTCGATAATAATAATAATAATGATAATGATAATAAATGTTTTTTGAACCAAAAATTTAGCTTCGAAATCACAGGAATAAATTAACATTTTCAAATATATTCAAATAGAAAGAAGTTATCTTAAATAGTAAAAATATTTTACAATATTACTGCTTTTGCTGTATTTTGGATCAAATAAATGCAGGTTTGATGAGCAGAAGAGAATTAAAAAACATAATAAATCTCACTGTTCTAAAACTTTTAACTGGTAGTGTTAATCACAGGCTTGTTAATTATTTGTGAGTAATTCTCACTCCAGGCTGCTCCAGCCACTGTTAATGAGGTGATAGAATTAAGAGAAATACGTTTCAATAGACTACCGTGACTTCAAATGTTAGTCTATTGAAACGGATTTATTCATACTTTTTTATGCCAGGTTGGAGTTATACACTGATTTTCTGTCATGGTCCCTGAATTAGCCTTGGCCACCCCATGTATAAAACTCTAGCTCCGCCACTGATGGGATGATAATCTTCTGGTATAAAGCAGTGGTGGAAAGAGTACTGAAAATGTGTACTTAATTACAAGAACTGTTACATTGCTGAAATAATACTCAATTACAAGTAAAAGTACTGGTGTCAAAACAGTACTTAAATAAAAGTACAAAGTAGTCCTCTCAAAAATTACTCAGAGTACTAGTTACTTTTTAGCAGGCGTTATGTAATTATTTACCAAAGAATATTCAATCATATCAAATTTCTATGTGGATAATAGCTACTAAACCCCACTTTAATCTTATTGATAAAGTATGTGAATTAGTGGTCATGATACAGGAATTTCTATCTTCAATACCTTGAAAAATATCAATATCACAGTACCCGTGAACCGGAAGTTGCAACTGACTTCAGTTTGTGATGTATTTCCAAGTGAAATGGAATATTGAATAAAGGGTGGGTTTTCATTGATTGTGGTGCACCTCCACTCCACCTCTTGCTCATAGCAGATTCACGGTTAGTTGGTAAAGAGCATCTGCTTGTTACATCGGACATCATGCTTCACCTCTTTTGGATCCTAACACTATGCCAGACACCCCAAGACAACACCAAACGGTGCTAATATACACCCAAAATGTCATGAAAAATTATAACCCTAACCTTTATCTCCATACTGAAATCCCAGATGGCTAGACAGTATTTCAGCTTAAATATTAGTGTCTGAGACGGAGACTGTAGTGTGCACAGCACATTTTGAAATGCTTGGCTTAAATATGTAACATTAATTAAACAGTGCTGATAAAAGGCTGTTGAGATAGGATTCTCAAGTGAAATGAGTAGAGACATAGACCCAGAAACAGCATTCCTTACGTCATGACTTAACAAGTGTACTCTCCCCAAGTCGTCAAACTGACATCAACAGAGGGAGAACGCCATTCCAGAGTGGAAGCGAATTTTCAGTTTCTGATTAAAGATTATGACGGCAGACAAAAACATTTTTCCCAGTGTATTGACTTGCACCGTTCAATTGTTCACAACAAGACTAGTAATGTGCACTAAAGGAGTAAGAAGGGTCATTTTTGATTTCATGATGACAATACCATTTGAATACCATTGACAAAACTAATACATACTGTATAATGCCATATAGATTTTTTTTTTGTGCATCCCTTTTTTAAGGAAATTCATTATTTCAAGATTATTAGTTCGACGTTTGAAATTGATTTAATGCATGTCTACTAAAATGACACATTCGCTTTATATGTTGAACATATTTTAATACAGGCTTTCATTTACATACATATAAATACTGATCAATTACCATTACAAAAATATTGATCTTAAATATTTGCTCATTCTGTATTTTTGTCTTTAAAATATGATAAATTTGTTGCAAAAGCTTAGAAGGAAGCTTAATTTCAAACTGAATTGAATTTACAAAAAAGATAAGTACACAGTCTGTAATACAATTATACAACAAATGACCTCATTTCAGTTGAGGTATTTGAAATATGACAACACTGAATTTTTAGAAGCAGTGATTTAAGAACCATATATGATAGGCCTGTGTATTTAGATAAATGCAACAACAGATTGGATCAAATATCCCATTCCGAAACATTTCTAACATAAACTTACATGGTAAAGAAATTAAAGTTTCATTTTTGATTGTGGAAAGACTTTCTAGTGCATTTTGCTTACAACCAATACAATTGCCAATAGGATTTTCATCAGTTAGGGTGGAACTATTCTGAATGGTTGATACATTTTGACAAAGTTTAATCCAGGAGCAAAGAAAAATAATATCTACTTTAAAAGCATGGTGAGATCACGACTGCACACAGTCTTATTACTGGAGTGAGAGGACAGGCAGTTCATTTGTATAAGTTAGGCCTATTTGAGAGCTTGCATCCAGTTTTCTGCGATTACAGACTACGTTCATTTATCATGTTACAATAAAGCGCTCGCCACATTTGGGCGGGAATGATTAAAATTATCCGGAATACCTGCAATCCTGCACGGTGTATATAGGCCTACGGTAGCTCCCTGCCTCCCTCGCTGTCCCATCAGCTCTTCAAAACCTGCTGCAGCGGCGGCTTTTCCCGGTTCAGATATCGGGGCTTTTATTGGTCCGTTTATGATCGGATCTCTTTATTGGCGACTGAAGTGCCGTCAAAGGTTTGAATATAAATTCAAATTGTGTGTGTACTCAGAAACAAACTATGATTTAAATGTAATGAAGTAGATTATTTTGCTTAATTTGTACTTAAGTACAAGTAAAAGTACAGCTTTAAAAATATACAAAAATAAGTACAAGTACCCGAAAAAAACTACTTAATTACAGTAAGGTGAGTAGTTGTAATTCGTTACCTCCACCACTAGTATACAGTGATCGCTAGGTTACACCACCGCATTTCTCGAAACAGATGCATTAGTAAAGTCCTGTCTCTTCAGCTGCACAAACGTACAGAGACCCGCAAGATACTGTCCTATTTCTTGTTCGGAAACCTGTGGACTCCATGTGCTTACTGGCTGGAGTTAGGGCAACTTCCACAAACACAATAATTTACCATGACGATGATAAATTGAAATAAAAATAACTACCAAAAACACACGGACTCATTTCCGCTCAAAGCTGAGCCCGGCAGACATTATGTGACGTAATATGACGCGATGTTGAAAAAAAGCAGTTTTTGAGAATTGTCAAGGAAAGTGTCAATTTCTTCTTCTAAATTTGTGCCCTCACCTCTTGTAAAACATTTTCAAATCCTGTTTTAACAGCTCATACGGTATTTTCATACAAGGTTATATATTCATTTGAAAACTTTTTAAACCTGCAATATGCACTTTAGTCACAAAATAAAAAACACAACCAAACTGCTAAACCTTTAACCAAAGTTAAAATGAAAACAGACATAAAAAATACAAACAAATAAAACAACTTAATAAAAACTTTAATAGCATATCAGTGATATGAAAACAGCATTGGGTAGATCTACACTCTGCTTCAAAGGTGACTCTTCAGCAGCAGCAATGCTGTAGATGATAATCATTAATTCTGAATGTTTTGAACAGCTAAACTTAGGTCACCAACAAATAAAAAGAAAGAAAGATACATTTTTTTATGATGTTTCTCTCTTTATGAGAGGTAAAATACTCTTCTCACAGAGCCATTGATAAGCATCATTACAATTAACATCAAGCCACCCTATTAATGTAGGCCACTTTATTAAATAAGTCACGGCACAGTTCTCTACTCTTCCTCCATTTGGCTCTTTAGACGCCCAGAACCTGCAACAAAAGATCAGCATTAGATGTTCAGTGCTGCTTTCTGTGTGATATGATGCTGACTGTGAGAATTATTTATTAAATAATAATCAGTTAAATCCAGTGATTTCTCACCAAGAGGTCGGTGTGCTGCCATCAACCCATTTCCATGTGCCCTCCACATCACTGTCAGTCAGACCAATCCAGAATTCTCTTTTATCAGTAATTCTCATAACAAAATCCTAAATAGTTAAACAAATTACATGTTTATATCATAAATCGACAATACACATTTCATCTGAACATCTCTGGACTTAGCAACTAAACACCACAAACACAGAGAGTATCTTTCACTCACTTGTTCCTCTCTGTTGTTTATGATGGTCAGATCTGCTCCTTTCTCTCTACAGTATCTTCTGCTCTCAGTCCAGCTCTTCTTCTCAGTTGAAATGAAGTACATATTAGATTGATAGTAAATCCATCCATCTGTAAACAGAAACAATTAAACTATTAGCACTTTATTCTCATCACACTGATCTACTAATAAGTGGTTGTTTTAGTTGTAATATAGTTCATAATTACCCATTCCATGAATACTTTTCAACAGTTCATTTTTCTCCTGATGTAATTGGTCTGTTTGTTTAATCAGATCATGGTTCCGTGATAATAATTCATCTCTCTCTTTTATCAGCTGCATGCGATTATTTACTAGCTGGTGTCTTTCTTCTGTGAGGTTGGTGATGTTGGTTAGCTGGTGTGTCTCTTGTGTGTTGTTTGTATGGATGTGGACACACATCACTATGACTGCAGTCAGCAGAAGAACACACAGCAGAACCAAACACACTACAGCTGCTTTGGTGCTTCTGATCTTCACAGAGTCACTTTCTGAAGATTATTAAACACTCATATTACATTACATTCATGCATTTAGCAGATTTTTTTATCCAAAGCGACTTACATTAAATTAAATTCATACAGTTTTTACATTTTTATCATCTCTTGATTTTCCTGGGAATCGAACCCATGATCTTGACATTGCTAGCACCATGCTCTACTATTTGAGCTACAGGAAAGCACACACTTGTATAATTTAAATTGTTATATGTGTGGCAAATGTGTTGTTGTTGTTGTTATAATGAAATGAGTCGCTGTACCTGAGTGTTGAAGTGTTTGGTGTTTCCTGGTGTTCTCTGTTTCTGTCCTGACATCATGGAAGTTTACAGAATGTACATTAGCATAGATGGTCATCTCCTCTTTATGTTTATCCATTCCATGCACCGTGAATTCCATTAATAAGATGGAGGTTAATGTGAGATTATTGGAAGTTGTTGCTTCAAGTAGGTTGTACTGCTCTGAACGTCTGCTTTGAGCTTTTACTTTTATAAGTCACCACTATTGTCATGAACATGTGATATCCTAGTACGGGGGGGGGGGGGGGGGGGGGGATGTTTTAGAGATGTTTTGTACTCATGTACAAAAATGATCATAATGAAATAGCACTATAGTTACTCTTCACCGTAGTTGCTCCTTCACTACAGTTGCAATCTTTGTATAATAAACACACTGGTTGAGAACTATTGTTTTTGGTAGCATGAACAAACACTTCTCAGAAGCCAATGCTGTAAATGACACCAATGTCTCACTGTAGAAACACCTATCAGAAGATCAGTGCTGTTCCAATGCACAACTACATACATATATATACATCTTTTTTATTATTACAAAATATATTATCATCTGAATGTTTGGTTTAAATGTTGGACTACTCAAAATAACTATTCATTTATTTAGAGGAATAACATTCGAATGTGGAAGAAATGACAAATGCTGCATCTAAAAAAGCTAGAGGAAGTGAAACTAATATGTGGCTTCTGTCATTGTGAGACATTTCCTTACAGGAGACGTCTTTATTATATCGCAGCATATTGTCATGATCACACCATGTGGCCCTTAAAAACTAATGTGACTAAAATGTGTTAGCAGTTATAATATAATTAGTACATGTGTGTTGAGCTGTTTAGTATTTGAGTTCTGTTTCTGTCCTGATATCATGACTGTTTGTAGGATCGCCATTAGCATAGATCTTTATCTCCTCTTTATCTTCTCTTGAGCTTCTCCTTTTTTATTTTGATATCTGGAGTCACATCATCTCAGTGTTTCTCTCTTTGCATATTCATTTATTTTTAAGCATATGGTATACACTTGAATCCAAAACGACTTACATTGCATTAAATAGGCCTACAGACAAGGGCGTCACCATGGTATAGATATTGGCGGGGTCCAAATGTGAGCCCTTCCCCAGATATATTTTTTTAATTGCATTTCCCAGCTGCTGTGTTATTTGCCTCACAGAAACCTGGATGTCTGCTATGGTTCCAGACTCAGCCATCGAGCTCACGGGCTTCTCCGTGCACCGCTCGGATAGAACAAAGAAGCTCACAGGGAAAAGCAGAGGTGGAGGTGTTTGTTTCTATATCAACAACTCATGGTGTAATGAAAGGAACATACACTCTATTAAATCCTTCTGCTCCCCTGATCTGGAATTTCATACGCTTCTGTGTCGACCGTTCTGGCTACCGAGGGAATTTACAGCCATCATAATCACGGCTGTTTATATCCCCCCCAAGCCAACACAGACCAGGCACTCAAGGAACTGTACAGGAATATAAGTGAGCAGGAAACCGCGCACCCAGATGCAGCTTTTGTTGTCACAGGGGACTTTAATAAAGCCAACTTCAGAACAATAGCTCCAAAATACTTTCAACACGTCACCATCAACACGCGTGGAGATCGTACACTCGACCATTGTTACTCCCCCTTCCGGGACGCATACAAGTCCCTCCCCCGCCCACCTTTCGGCAAATCGGATCACTCTTCCGTTCTGCTCCTGCCTGCTTATAGGCAGAAACTGAAACGTGAAGCACCCGCCCTCAGGACAGTCCAATGTTGGTCGGACCAATCGAACGCTATACTACAGGACTGTTTTGATCACGTGGACTGGGACATGTTCCGGGCAGCGTCTGACGACGACATAGAGGCGTATTCAGATACGGTCACGTGTTTCATCAGGAAGTGTATAGATGATGTAGTTCCGACCAAAACAATCCGTATCTACCCCAACCAAAAACCGTGGATTAACAGCGATGTTCGATCAGCCTTGTCAGCGCGGACATCTGCCTTTAAATCTGGAAACACTAACGATCGGAAACAAGCCAGTTACGATCTCAGGAGATCCATCAAAGCAGCCAAACGAACATATAAAAACAAAGTTGAAGAACACTTCAACAACAATAACCCAAGAAGCATGTGGCAGGGCATCAACAACATCACAGGCTTTAAAGGGAATAAACCAGCTACTGTGAACATCACTGCCTCTCTACCGGACGAGCTCAACACCTTTTATGCTCGGTTCGAGGCTGATAACACCGCCCACACAGAGAGCGCTCACACGGCTACAGCAGAAGAGGTCAGTCCACTCACGCTTTCTGTCGCGGATGTAACCCGATCCTTCAGACGGGTGAACATCCGTAAAGCCGTAGGCCCAGATGGGATATCAGGCCGTGTGCTCAAAGAATGCGCTTTCCAGCTAGCCGGGGTTTTTACAGACATTTTCAATCTGTCCCTCTCTCTGTCTGTGGTTCCCTCATGCTTCAAAAAATCCATCATTGTGCCCATACCAAAGAAAAATAAAATCACATGCTTGAATGACTAGAGGCCCGTTGCTCTGACCCCCATCTTCAGCAAGTGTTTTGAGAAGCTTGTCAGAGACTACATCTGCTCTGTGCTGCCTGCTTCACTGGACCCACTACAATTTGCATACCGCAGTAACCGTTCCACAGACGATGCTATTGCCTTCACCCTGCACACTGCTCTCTCCCACCTGGAAAATAAGAACACCTATGTGAGGATGCTGTTCGTGGATTATAGTTCGGCATTTAACACCATAGTGCCTGCCACACTGGTTGCGAAGCTCCAGACTCTAGGACCGAACAGATCTCTGTGCAGCTGGATCCTGGGCTTCCTGACAGGCAGAAGTCAGGTGGTCAGAATGGGCAACAACACATCATCTCCCCTGATCCTCAACACTGGTGCACCGCAGGGTTGCGTCCTCAGCCCACTCCTGTACTCCCTGTACACACACGACTGTACAGCTACACACAGCTCCAATGTCATCGTCAAATTTGCTGATGACACAACGGTGATAGGCCTGATCACCGACAACGATGAGACGGCCTACAGAGAGGAGGTGAGTACCCTGACTAAATGGTGTCAGGAGAACCACCTCTCACTCAACATCGACAAGACCAAGGAGCTGGTGGTGGATTACAGGAGACAGAGCAGAGAACACACACCCATCACCATCGACAAGACACCTGTGGAGCGGGTGACCAGCTTTAAGTTCCTCGGCGTTCACATCACCGAGGATCTCACATGGTCTGCTCACACAGATGCAGTGCTGAAGAAGGCACATCAGCGTCTCTTCTTCCTGAGACGGCTGAGGAAGTTTGGAACGAGCCCCAGAATCCTCAGGTCCTTCTACACCTGCACTGTGGAGAGCATCCTGACCGGCTGTATCACCGCCTGGTTTGGAAACAGCACCGCTGGCAACCGCAGGGCTCTGCAAAGGGTCGTGCGAACTGCCCGCCACATTGTTGGAGGTGAGCTTCCCTCCCTCCAGGATATCTACACCAGGCGGTGTACAAGGAAAGCCCGGAGGATTATCAAAGACTCCAGCCACCCGTCCCACAGACTGCTCTCTCTGTTGCCCTCAGGGCGACGTTTCCGCAGCATCCGATCCCGCACTAGCCGACTGAGGGACAGCTTTTTCCCTCAGGCTATCAGGCTAATGAACAGTCACAAATAACTCACCTACATCACACTCCCACTCACACAACATGCCATGCACTGCACTGCACTTTAACACAGTTCAACTGGACTACACGCACACACTGCACTAACACAACCTATCTGCTATCACTGGACACCATACAATGCACATCCACGACACTGCATATGAATAATCTGTTGCACCTTTGCACATCTATCTGCTGCTCAACCAATCTGCTGTTAATTTATAATCTGTTGCACCTCACATTATTACTATGTATAGACTACATTATGTATAGATACTGTACATAATGTAGATGTGCCCATACGGTGTATAATGTGTCGCTGATAATTGAGTGTGTCTTTATAGTACACTATGTGTACTGAGTATATGTATGTGTATTTTGCACATTGTCTTCTGTACAGTCTGTAAATATGTACTGTCCATATGTAAATTGTTGTTGTTTTTTTGCACTGTCTGGAGCACTGTAAATGTTCCAGTGCAGTTTTTTTGCACTGTCTGTCCATATGTATATTGCTGTTTTTTTTTTTTTGCACTGTCTGGAGCACTGTAAATGCTCCAGTGCAGTTTTTTTGCACTGTCTGTCCATATGTAAAAATTTATTTATTTTTTTTGCACTGTCTGGAGCACGCTCATAAGAATTTCACTCACCAAGGCACTTGTGCTGTGGTGATGTGACAATAAAAGTGATTTGATTTGATTCACAATTTTCATATATTGATAAAGATTTGTTCATCTAGAGAACATAGTTTTGAGGAATACATTGACCATTTGAATTAACATTGAAAGAACAGTCTGCAATTTCTCTGACATAGCAGCAAATAGGATGGCTTCCAATGAGGTAAACTTACATACCTAAAGCATTTTGGTTTAAATGTTGTGTGTTTCATGTGAATGAAATCATATCAATCATGAAATCAAACTTACAACTACACTATGCCTGCCCCCCCCCCCAACACATACACAGGACTAAGCCACAGCCAACACCCCCCCTCACATCTTCCAATCTGCACCCCCCCCCCCCCACATTCACACACATGTATCACAATTACTCTGTATCCCCTTCACTCACACCACCATCTCTCTGTCCTACAAACACACACACACCCTTACTTCTTCACTTATACTTAAAATGCCTTAATTCCACACGCATACTTACACCATGCCATGGCCCCACCCACACACACACACACTGACACATACATATCACAAATTCTCTGCATCCCCTTCAAACACATACACACCATCATCCCTCTCTCCTATAAACACACACACACACACTCCCACGTATGTGCATTTACATTTTTATATAGTACATATACATTTGATACTTCTCACTTATACTTAGTTTTGCCAACTTTTTCCATACCTTCCTCTATCCCATGTATATACCCCTCCCCTCGTAATATGCATACACATCTCCAGACAAACACACACACACACATCCATGCACAATAAAGTGGAGCATCCAACCTACATGTAGTTCTATGTATGTGACAAATACACATCCTTGTAGCCTTGTATCAATAGTTAAGTTTCATATCGAAAATGGTTGATATTGAAAATTGTTGACCTCTTATAATGACATGCACTTTTTTAGTATTTATGAAAAACAAGCCAAAAAGTTTCACTTATTTAATTTGAACTTAACCACTTAAGCCACTTTGTCAGGTAATAGTTAACATAACAACATAGACTTACAATTCATAAGTGTGTACAATCTATTAAAATCCAATACAACAACTCTGCCATAAATTCAAATTTTACATGGTTCCTTCATGTTCAGGTTTTTTTTTTTTTTTGAAATTGATACAAATTGATAATACTACATTTTCTCTTTTATAGAAAAGTGTTCCTAATATTCCCCACTCAATTCAAATACATGAGGGGGCTCTTCTCTGGATTTGTGTGGCTGTTTTATTTTTATTTTTTCTAACAGGTCAAAACGACATAGAACTGTGTATAAAACAAGCATAATCTTTTTTTAAATGATAATAAAAATAAATGCCTCATTGTACCAGTGACAAAGCCAGCAGCGGTGCAAACTTGTAGAGGTTTTCTTACATTGAACATATCTAATAATTTAAATAAATGACCCAAAAATACAGAGGCATTCATCGTTTAACTCAACTAGTCTCTGACAGATATGTCTCCTATCCAGTGCATCCAATTTCTCTTGATGCGCATGGCAAATGGCAAGGTTGTTTAGCCAGGTCTGCATCATTGATGTTCTCAGCCATGTCTTTAGACGCCTCGGGGCACTGAAACTTCGCTCTGCCTCTGCCGAGGAGGCAGGAACAACCATCAGCAGTCTCAAGAGGAACTCAACTTGCTTGAAAAGATGTCGCACCTCTGGCACCATTTCCCGTAAAATGTCTGCTATCTCTGGCGAAGTTGCATATTTGTAGTTGGCCTGAAACACTTTCAGCTGCACTTCTAAAGCCATGGCATTCAACTCTGGGTATTCATCTAGGACTGGATCAATCTTCCCAGAGATGAGTCCATCTTCTAATTTTTGCAACCTTTGAAGCCCCTCTTGACTGAAACGCTCAGTGCACTGCACCACAGCAGTGTCCAAGGTACTGAAGTACTGCATTCTGTAGTACTCCTGAGCAGTAGGATGATGATGTTGTGTGGCTGGACCAGTGAAGCGCTTTGGAGGCATCCGTACATGAGGCATCTTGATGGGCTGCAGGTTTAGAGATGTTACAACCTGAGATGCTCTGGAGTACAGCTGGTCAAAGTGCTCTTCAGATCTTTTATCCTGGATCCCTCTCGTCAAATGCTCTACAGCAGCCAGCATCCCTGATGTTGTTTGGCTTCTCTGCTGCAGAGAAATGTTCAGCTCCTCCAACACAGACAAGACATCTTCTGCAAGAACAATGCAGAGAATAGTATTGCCCCTCAAAAACCTGTCATGAAGGCCACTTGCTTTTGCAGAAATTTCCATTATGGTGGATTGAGACATTTTGGGTATTGGGTGAGAACAGAGCGAATGGCTGGTGTTCACACTGTCCACCTGGTGGGGCAGAGAGGCTTTAGAGATGTGTGAGGATAGGAGTGATCTGACTTCACTGTAGCAGTGAAGATGGCCTTGAACTTCCCAGACTGATTAAATAAAACACCCAACTCATGCACTAAATGCATTGCATCTCTTATAATGGGGGAAGATACACAGGTAGCTTGGATAATCAGATTAACACAATGTGGCCCACAATGAACATACACAGCAAGAGGTTGGTCTTTCTTGAGATGAGCTTGCACACCTTGCATCCTACCAGACATATTGGCAGCCCCATCGTACGTTTGACCTCGTAGTTGTGATAGTGGGAGATTCAGGGGAATCAAAACATCTGTAGCTACTGTTATGGTTTTGTTTTTTTCCTGTTGTCGTTGTTTCTTTTTTTTTACAGGTTACCAGAGTACATGGTGACTCTGCATCATTAAAGACTGTGGCAGACAGATACTCATCCATTGGCTACCAGATGAGGATCGACACCTGTTACCAATCCGGGCCTGTATTTAAGGTGGCTGCCCGGCCTTTGTTGGGGAAGAGGTTTCTTCCATGTCCTGCAGTTGAGCTGAGAAGATGGACTTTCATGTTGTTAATTGTTTGGTTCTTTATTGTTGTTAATTGATTGTCTTTATCATTTAACCCCTAGACTTAAATAAAGAGTTTATGCTTTAATATAGCGAACATTTGTACTTCAGACCCTTTTTTGTTGTTACTTCCTTGAGTTTGATGTAACAAATGGGGGCTCGTCCATAAGTTTATTTATTATAGTTTGGAAGGTCCAGCTTATAGAAAAAGGGAAGAGAAAATGTGTACGTTTGTTATATTGTGCGTTAGTGCCTGTATAATGTGTAGGCAGAGCGTATTTGGACTTGGTATTCAATTCATCTGTGTGCTAGCATTGACAAACAGTGGGTTCTTAGTTTGGTGTTGGGAAATATGTGCGAGAGTTCTAAACAAAACAAAAAAACTGTGAATTATTGGTATCTTTGTGCTTTATTGTATGAAGTGAGACCAAGTGGGAGCCGAAAATAAGACCACATTATGGTAAGTGTTTAGATTTCCTTAAAAGCAAAAATTAGGCTTTATTGTGTGGCTCAGGCAGGATTGTGTTAGCCTAGTATGTTTGCTCTGTTAGTACCTAGGAATAGAGAATTGCAGGGAAGTAATTTGTCAGCGAGCTCTTTATATTTTGTGGCACAATTGTGGTGTTCCCCAGTAGGTATAGCAACAGGTTGTGTTGATCTTTTTTTATTTTAGTTTATTATTTTTGTGCTAATGCTGAGTTGAGGGCATTGCCGCTATTATTTATCTCACTGGTTTGTCCGTGAGATTGGACAATTGACGGTATTTGAGCGCTTAAAGAGACTCGAATCTTGGTGGAGGCACGAAGACTAGGGTGAGATATTGTAAGAGTGGGGGGAACAATCACTGAGTATGTTTGAAAATTGTCAGATAACGAGTTCTGTGATAAAATGGCTACTGAGTTAGACTTATTTTATAAGTCCCCAGGGGAAGAACTGTTTGACAACTTAACTAAAGATCAGTTGCTGGAGGTGGCAGATAAGTATAAGATTCCTTTAACTACTAAAGACAAACAGTTAAAAAGAACTGTTGCAGTAATTGTAAAGGCAGCTCTGGTAAAGTTATATATCTTGAGTGTGGGAGAGTTTGCTGCTGGGGACAATGATGGAGCTGGTCAAATTGCTGCTAATGTTTTATCATTGTCTTTTGAGCAGCAAAGAGATCTAATGTTTTTAGAGATAGAAAAGTCTAAACTAAATCGTGAAGTTGAGATTCGTAGGTTGGAGATAGAGGCTATGTGCTTCCAGTTAATTGGTGAGGGAAAGCTGGGAGGTAGTTTTGTTGGTCTAAATGTTTAGGGTAAAAAAGGGTTGGATGTGGCCAATAATGTTAAGTTGTCACCCAAATTTAGTGAAACTGATGTTGACACATTTTTTTGTTTGTTCGAGCGTTTGGCAGATGTTATGAAATGGCCAGAAAATGAACAGACTTTGTTGTTACAGTGTGTGCTAACTGGTAAGGCGCAAAAAGCTTACTCTTCATTGAGTGTTTACGATAGCCAAAAATATCTTAAGGTTAAAGATGCTGTACTGAAGGCTTATGAACTGGTACCAGAGGCTTATCGGCAAAAGTTTAGGAACCTGAGAAAACCTGCAGAACAGATATATTGTGAATTTGCGAGAGATCTAAAGATACAGTTGGATCGTTGGCGCTGCTTCAGGTGCAAATAGTCGTGAAGATTTTCATGAGTTGTTCTTATTGGAACAGTTTAAAAGTACTTTGGCTGAGCATGTTTCTACCTTTTTGGCTGATCGAAATGTTACGTCTACTGAGGATGCTGCCATTCTTACTGAAGAGTATGTACTCACTCATAAATGTGAAGTCAAGAAAGGTAGGTTTAAGTTCAGTGATGTTCCAACAGAGGGTGTAACCGTACCCCGTCAAGTCTTGTCTGAACATCATAATAGAGGTGAGAGGAGTTGGAAAAGTGATGCTGATAAAAGTGACCGTTGTGCTTCTTTTCATTTAAAGGGTCACTGGAAAAAGGATTGCTTAGCACTCAAAGGAAAACTGATGCGTGTTAAATCTGAACACAAGCCTGTCCTTGTTGTTTCATCAGTTCAAACTGATGAATCTGACGTTCCTATTGATACTTTACAGAAGTCGGAGAAATCAGTGGCATTTTGTAATGATGGAGATGTAGGTTATGCTCCTTTCATTACAGAGGGCTATGTATCCCTGCTTGGAAGTACTGATAAAGTTCCTATTAGGATTCTTCGAGATACTGGTGCATCTGAATCGTTAATTTTAGAATCTGTATTGCCTTTTTCACAGGAGACTGATATGGGAAACCGGGTGCTGATTAGGGGTATTGGATTGCAAACATTGTCTGTACCCCTGCATAATGTGTTTCTCCAATCTGATTTAGTAAATCGATCAGTGGTGATGGGAGTTCGTCCTTCTCTACCAGTGGAGGCTGAGGGATTTTAAGGGCCTGGTGAAATCTCAGAGGATGGTGCCTGGTCTCCTTGCTTTGCTTTCTGTTTCTCATCAGGCTTGGGTTAGTGCTCAGAGAGAGGATCCTTCTCTGAAGTCTCTTTTTGATGCTGTTTTGTCTCCGGAGGTAGAAGAGAGTTCAGCTAATGGGTACTTCATTGAAAATGAGGTACTATTGCGGAAGTGGACTTTTCATGCAGAGGGAGGTTTGACTGAACCCACTATGGAGGTAGTTGTGCCAGTTTCTTTGCGAAATACTGTTTTAGAGTCCGCTCATGGTGGGGTGTCTGGCCATTTTGGCGTAAATAAGATCTACCAACATCTGCTGCAGTATTTTTACTGGCCTCGTATTAAGAGTGATGTAACACAGTTTATTAAAACTTGTACAACCTGCCAACTGACTGGAAAACCAAATCAAACTATGAAGCCTGTGCCTTTATATCCCATACCTGCCATGGGACAGCCTTTTCAACATCTTCTAGTGGATTGTGTTGGGCCTTTACCACCTTAAAAGTCTGGTTGCGTGTATTTACTGACAGTGATGTGTCAGAGCACTCGCTATCCTGCGGCATATCCTTTGCGTTCAATCACCACATGATCAGTAGTAAAAGCATTGTCTCAGTTTATATCTATTTTTGGCATTCCAAAAGTTATTCAGAGCGATCAGGGAACAAATTTTACATCTAATATGTTTCAGGAGGTGTTAAAACAACTCTGTATTAGACATAACCGATCAACTGCGTACCATCCTGAAAGTCAGGGTTCTTTAGAACGTTTTCACCAGACATTAAAATCTTTGTTGAGAGCATATTGCACTGAGTTAAAGGGTGACTGGGAGGAAGGTTTACCATGGTTGCTGTTGGCCGCACGTGAGATTGTCCAGGAGAGTTTGGGATTTAGTCCCAATCAGTTAGTCTTTGGACATTGTGTACGGGGACCATTGGGAGTACTGTGTGATGGTGCTCTACAGGAGGAGCCACCACAGAGTTTGATACAGTACATACACGGTTTTCGTCGGCATTCAGTTCTGGCTGGGGAATTGGCAAGGGAGAAATTTGGGACAACCCAGGAAAAGATGAAATGTTGGTTTGATCGCAAGTCAGAGGTTCGCCTGTTTAGCCCAGGAGATCAAGTGTTAGCTTTGGTTGCTTTACCAGGTTTTCCTTTTTGTGCAAAGTTTTCAGGACCTTACACTGTGCTTCGAAAAGTGTCTGATCACAATTATATACTTTCTACCCCTGAGCACAGAAAGCATTCTCAGTTGTGCCATGTGAATTTGTTAAAGCCTTTTTATGCCCGTACTGTGGCTCCTAAGGTAATTTCTTCCTCAGTTGCCTTAGCTAGTTTGACGCCTATAAGTGATTTAGACCAGGATGTGAAACCTCCTGACGATGTAATTTTACAACCTCGTCTAAAAAACTCTGAAACCTTGGCAAATTTAGAAAAATTATTAAAACATTTATCTTGTGAAAAACAATCTGATGTAAAGTCTATGTTGATTGAATTCCTTGTTCTCTTCTCAGATACTCCTTCTTGTACCCACTTGATTGAACATGATATAGACGTAGGAGATGCTAAACCTGTTCGACAGCGTTTTTATCGTGTATCATTTGATAAATGTAAGAAATTAGAGTCTGTGGTTGTCACAGTCTGTCTCCCTCTGCCTTGTGTTTCCCTGCCCATATTTTTCCTGTTTTTCCTGTCATCATTAGTTAATTAGTCTCTGTTTGTATCTTGATTTCGTCCCAGGTGTTTCCAGTTATGTCTCCCTTCATATAGTCTGTTCTGCCCCATGTTTCCTGTGGGTTATTGTTAATGTCAACATCAGTGAGTGTGTGTGTACCTGTCTCCAGCGATCTATGTTATCTCCGTGTTTCTGTTAATTAAATGTTTAAAAGAAGTTCTTCGTCTCCTCGTTCCGTGTTTCCTGGCTCTTCCGTGCAACCTCGCAGTTCGTGACAGAATAACCCACCCAAGATGAGGCGGCAGCTGATTTTGGTTCCCCGCGAGGGATGGTCGGGAATC
Source organism: Oxygymnocypris stewartii (assembly GCA_003573665.1). NCBI lineage: Eukaryota > Metazoa > Chordata > Actinopteri > Cypriniformes > Cyprinidae > Oxygymnocypris > Oxygymnocypris stewartii. The sequence goes on along the minus strand of QVTF01024081.1, from coordinate 189,410 downwards.
ATCAGCCTGCTCCCGCCGGCGGCGAAGAGAGTGCCGCCACCGGCAAAGATGGAGATATCTCCGCTGGTTCCGTCCAGCTCACCGATGCCTCCGCTGGTTCCGTCCAGCTCACCGATAGCTCCGCTGGTTCCGTCCAGCTCATCGATGCCTCCACTGGTCCCATTCAGCTCACCGATGCCTCCGCTGGTTCCGTCCAGTTCACCGAGGCCTCTGCTGGCCCCGTCCAGCTCACCGATGCCTCCGCTGATCCTGTTCAGCTCACCTTCTTCCGCGCTGCTTCCTTCCAGTTCCGCTTTACCCGAGCGCCCCCCGGTGCCTGCTCCTCGCCAGCGCCCCAGAGAATCAGCGCTCTCCGGGCACCCCCGAGAGTTGGTCCAATCCAGCTTATCTTCGTCTCCGCTGGTCCCGTCCAGCTCATCATCTTCTCCGCTGGTCCCGTCCATCTCACCGTCATCTCTGCTGGCCCCGTCCAGCTCACCTTTGCCTCCACTGACTCCGTCCAGTTTAGCGTTTCTCGAGCGTCCCCGAGAGTCAGCGTTGCCCGAGCATCCCCGAGAGTTAGCGCTTCCCGAACGCCCCCGAAAGTTGGCCTCGTCCAGCTTGCCTTCGTCTCCGCTGGCCCCGCCCAGTTCACCTTCATCTCCGCTGGTCCCGTCCAGCTCACCTTCATCTCCGCTGGCCCTTACTGGGTATTCCCCGGCCGGCGAGCCGCCTAAAAAGATTTTTTTGGGGGGGCCATATACCCGATCCGCCATGGCCGTCCAAGTCCCCGGATCCGCCATGGTCACCCAAGGCTCCCGATCCCCCATGGCCACCCGAGGCTCCCGATCCGCCATGGCCACCTAAGCTCCGCGCCCTGGAGGCCACCTGCCCGGGCTACAGGTCCCCTGAGGCCTCCAGAGCGCCCACCCCCCCTCCCCTTTCGACGTTATACGGCGCGGGACACGCCTAGGGGGAAGGGGGGGGGGGGGGGTAATGTCACAGTCTGTCTCCCTCTGCCTTGTGTTTCCCTGCCCATATTTGGTTTTCCTGTTTTTCCTGTCATCATTAGTTAATTAGTCTCTGTTTGTATCTTGATTTCATCCCAGGTGTTTCCAGTTATGTCTCCCTTCATGTAGTCTGTTCTGCCCCATGTTTCCTGTGGGTTATTGTTAATGTCAACGTCAGTGAGTGTGTGTACCTGTCTCCAGCAATCTATGTTATCTCCGTGTTTCTGTTAATTAAATGTTTAAAATAAGTTCTTCATCTCCTCGTTCCGTGTTTCCTGGCTCTTCCGTGCAACCTCTTGACGCAGTTTGTGACAGTGGTCAATTACATGCTTGAAACTAACATCGCAAAGCCATCCTTTTCAGATTGGGCTTCGCCTTGCTTGCTGGTGGGAAAACCAGATGGCACTCAGCGTTTTACAGCAACATACGGCATAGTTTAGACACACAGACATCAAGAATAAGCGTCTGAATCTCAACAATGGTGACTAAAGGTTTAAAATGTTTAAAACGTAAAACTGTTTTCTCTCACATAACAACATGATATTGACTCACCACTGAATCAATATTGATTTCAGACATTAATCTATATTAATTGTACAATCTTGTTTTAAATTTATTCTTAAAGTTCTTAATTATTAATTATTCTTAAAAGTTATTCTTAATTCTAGATGTGTATTTCATCTTGCTTATTTGTTATAAGGTTTAGAAATAGCTGCTTTATTCTACATAATGGTGGTCCTCTGTCGTGAATATTATATGATATAATATAAATGAATAAAATAAATGAATCATGGGGGATAAATATTTCTGAAGAGGGTGATTGTAAAAAGGATTTGTGTCGTGCTGCATTCAGTGTAAAGTTATTATTTTGTTATGCTATACTTTAATTAAAAGTGATGTTGTTGCAGTGTAATTACATAAATAAATACTGAGAAATAATGATTACTTTAAACTTACTTGGGGATTATAGTTAGGGTTTTATTTAGGGTTAATTACTTTAAATTATGCATAATTTACTGTTGTTGTAGTAAGTAACGTACATGTATCAGTTGTAACAACATCTTCTAAAAATAAATCTGTTGTAAATCCTGCCCACTTGTTTGCATCGTCAGCACATGCTTCAGTGTTCTGAGTGTTTATAGTGCTGTGTGTTTAACACTTCATGACTGAGAGCAGAACACAATCTTCATCATCACACAAGACAAAACAACACAATGACCAACATCATCATCCTCATCTGGACCATTGCAGTACTTATTCAAGGTGAGATATAAAGAATGTGACACTGGTGTTGCTGTTCTTGTAAAAGTAAATGATGGTAGTGTTTTTAAACACAAATTGTCTTTTTTATTTTCTCTTCTTCAGAATCCAGAGGAGTCACTCTAACTCAACCTGGGGTCCATTTTCAGCCCGGGAGTGTAATGCTCAAGACCAGCCCACCACCAATCCCCTTCCACCGTGGTGGAATCTGGATAAATGACAGATCTGTTTCTTAATTGACATGTTTCAATAAAAAAACCTGAATAATGTAAATATGGCCATAAATATCAATAACAAATCAAATACTGAGTTTTCTGCAACAAAGTGTCCAACTGTTACATTATGAAAATAATGGTTTGCATTCAAACTAAAATAAAGTTATGCAGTAAGAAATATACTTTTTGCACTATTGTTTTTTTATATCCATGTCAATATAATAAATAAATAAAATAAACTATATGAAACATTTCTGCTACAAAAGATACAACAGTAACATTATTAAAAAAAAGTTCTCAGTGGTTAGAGCATTGCGTTAGCAGCGCAAAGGTTATGGGTTCGATTCCCAGGGAACACATATACTGACAATAAATGTATATGCTGAATGCAAGCACTGTAAGTTACTTTGGATAAAAGCGTCTGCTAAATGCATAAATGTAAAATGTATAACTAAATGGAAAATCAGTAAGCATCAAGAAAGAAAGAGAAAGAAAGAAAGGCCTATCATTCTTCACAAGTTTTGGTTTACACTCAGAGCTGAAAATGGCAAAGCCTTACAGCATCAACAACCGTCTAAGCCAGTGGTTCTCAAAGTGTGGTACGCGTACCACTAGTGGTACGTGAGCTTCGTCTAGTGGTACGCAGAGGAATCTCAGAATTAAATATAAATCAGGCCGTGTGTCCACCAAAGCGATTTTTTTTAATTGTCTTTTTCATGCTGAACACTCGGGCGTTTTTTTCTTGGCACCGATAATTTAAGAACGTTAGCACTCATTACTGTCACTTTTTTGTCAGCTAGCCAATCACAGTTGTAAGGCCCGCCTTGATTCGACCCAATGGCGGCAGTCGTTCCGCGGGTGAAGGGCTTTGCGTGTTACAGTCTTTCCTTTTCACGACACAACAAGAACATTAAAATGGAACACTTTTTCTTATTATATATTTTGTCTCATTATTTCATCTGACTCCATAAAATGAAAAGGGTTTTAATGATATCTGTGCATCATTAAAATATGAACGAATGATCGATTATTCTTATCAGCTCTTTTTAATATTTTTCCCGCTCAGATATAGGGAAGCTATATCGCTCAGAGGTCCTGTTTTCCACAGGTCTCACGGACACAATCTCGTCAGGCCCGGTCATCAGTCAGAGGTAAATTATGGTTACGTATCTAAGATTTGCCGTAAATTCACACGTACACAATCAGAGACATCGAATAACCCTCATGGGGCACCCTCAGAACTCGAGTTCAATCGTTTACTTCAGTAAAGGGTTTTGGCCACTATCAGATATGTTAGCAGATCAATATACTACACTCGTGATAGCTTTGGGTTGGCCAAATCTTTGTTTAAAGTAACATTAAATCAAAAGTCAGAGGTGTGGACGTACCCGAATTCAGTTAGATCAGACGGCGTTCACCGTCCCTGAACGGAATTAGCCCGTCCCTACACCCAAGCACACTTAAAAGATGCCGGATATTAGCCGTCGCTAAAACTGACGCAGGCTTGCGGAAATATACGAATCCACTAATCTAGTAGAGAGAAAGCAATCTTCAGAGGCAGTTAGAATAGAATCAAACGTTCTCTTTCATAGGTAACTCAACACTGCGCTGAACGCTTCGGGAACGCCCACTGCGGACCGAGTCTGAAAACCCATATAGAATCACGCCAATTCATTGGCTGATGGCGCGACGCCGTCTCTGACGCAATGACGTCGTCAGGTCATACTGGCGAACGCGCCATCCACTCCTCAGATTTCTCTGCCTTCACGAAGCGGCTACATCGCCCTTCGTTGTTGCGATTTCTGACCCAAATTACTAACCAGCGATTATTCATTTGCACTTCGGCGACTGCTTCAGTGGAACTTTGTTCTCCTCGCGGTGAAGTGCCATGGAATTTCGCCGCTGTATGCCACCGTGCACGCGTTTCATCGCTCGCGAAGACCCACACAGTAAGTGTATTTTGTGTTTGGGCTATTCGCATGCACGTGAGGCGGTTTATGGGACCTCGAACTGCAAAATTTGCGACGATTTCCGTCTCATAACCCTCCGCTCTCGGCTTGAGGATTATGAACGCGAATCCTCCAAATTTTCACGGCGCGCATCGAGCACCAACGCGCCGCCTCGTGAGATCGCGGCCTCGCGTGAGGCCGCGCCCTCTCGTAGAGCCGCGAGCTGGGGTTCGGATGTCGAGCTCGAGGAGATGGAGAGTGAGCAGACAGGCCTCGCCTTTTCTCTCCCTCCCTCTCCCGATCGCGCACGTGCGAATTCGCCGGTCGAATTTTTACCTGATTTTCAGTTTCCTAGCCCAAAAGCACGTGATTTCGTTTCTTTCGGGCTAGATGATATTCTGCACACGGCAGCCTCCGACTCCGAGGATTTCGGGCCTGCTTCAGCAGATGCGCTCCCGCCTAACGGCCAAGGGGCGCGGCCTTCAGCGGCCTACTCCGAGCTCGTGGACGTGCTTTCGCGCGCCACCGAGAAGCTTGCGCTGGATTGGCCCGATGAGCCCCGCGAGTCTCGAGCTTCGAAACTCGACGATCGCTTCCTCATCGGCGCGCATTCCAAGCTTGAAAGGAGGAAGCTGCCATTTTTCAGTGATCTGCATCGCGAGATCTCCAGTTCCTGGAAGCAGCCATTTTCCTCTCGGCTTACTAACGCGGCAGCCGCTGACTTCACCAACCTTGTGGGTTCTGTGGAGCAGGGTTACACCGCCATGCCGGTGATTGAGGATACTTTGGCCTCACATCTTTCACCCTCTTTGGCTCCTTCTTGGAAGTCCCGCCCCCTCCTTCCTTCCAAGCCGTGTAGGACCACTTCCGCCCTTATCGGGAAGTCCTACATCGCGGCCGGTCAGGCAGGTATGGCCCTGCACACAATGGCCATCCTTCAGGCCTACCAGGCGGATGTCCTGAAGGAAATGGACGAAGGGACCGGCTTGACTCCTGAAGCCGTGAAGGAGCTACGAAGAGCCACTGACTTGGCTCTGAGAGCCACCAAGCACACCGCACGTGCCGTGGGGCGCTCTATGGCGGCTTCGGTGGCCGCAGAACGCCATCTGTGGCTCAACCTCACCGAGATTCGGGAGAAGGAGAAGGTGTTCTTAATGGACGCACCCATCTCACAATCTGGGTTGTTTGGGGAGGCTGTTAACGCTGTAGTGGACAAGTTCCGCTCAGCCAAAACTCAGTCGGCTGCTCTCAAACAATTTATGCCGAGGAGAGCAAGGGACTTTTCAACTCCCTCCTCCTCTGTGTCTAGGGAGCAGCCGCTCCCCAGGAGAGAGCCTCCTAGCGGCGGAGCCCAGGCCACGCGCCCTCCCCCCACTGCGGTTTGGGGAGCCCGTGGCCGGTCTTCTTCCCGCCAACAACCACGCAAGCGGGTTAACATGAAGCGGCCCAACAAGCCTGCCGCTTCGGCTAACCCGGGTCGTTCCTGACCTCCGGGTCGAAATGAGGAGAGTCGTTTCACCGTTACGGGGCGAGGCCAGACCGCAAAAGCGTTTCTGCCCGCCCCGAACGCGCTCTCCTCACTTAAATCTGTCACAGCCACCCTTCGAGGCTTGGTGTGCAGATCCAATTCACCCTCCTTTTCACTCGGGCTGGCAGTTGAGGGACGCGTTCGTCTTTCCCCCTTTGCAGCCCGTCCATTCGCCGCAGGCGAGCCGCATGTTAGGAGACACAGCTGTTTCTCTCCTGCAGTGTACGGAACCCGTGCCGGCCACCCGTCAGCCCAGCACTTCTCTCTCCGTCATCCCGAGCAAGGACGCCGAGGGCTCTCCTTCACGGTGGAGGGTGCCGCTGCTTCCAGGCCTTCTCGACACCCCATCTCAGGTATGTCTTCCCTTGCACGACACTATGATTCCTCTGTCACACTTCCTTCGCGAATGGGAGCGTTTACCCGGGGTATCGCTGTGGGTTCTCCGCACAATTCGAACCGGTTACACTCTTCAGTTTGGGAAAAATCCCCCCCGTTTCGACGGGGTTCACCTGACAGTAGTAAACAGCGCCGCCAAGGCCTCTGTTCTACAACAGGAACTTTCCTCCCTCCTGCAGAAAGGAGCAATAGAGGAAGTACCGCAGTCGGAAGTCGAACGAGGTTTCTTCAGCCGCTACTTCCTCGTTCCAAAGAGGGACGGCGGCTTGAGGCCTATCCTGGATCTACGGCGTTTGAATCTTGCCCTCTACAAAGGGAAGTTCAAGATGCTGACTATGAGAACCATCATGTCTCAGGTCCAGGAAGGAGACTGGTTTGTCACCATCGACCTGAAGGATGCATATTTTCACATCCAGGTCGTTCAGAGACACAGGAGATTCCTTCGGTTCGCCTTTGGAGGGAAGGCTTATCAATACAGGGTTCTGCCCTTCGGCCTGGCTTTGGCCCCGAGGACATTTACCAAATGCATGGATGCTGCACTGGCCCCTTTGAGGCTCCAGGGCATCCGTGTACTGAACTATCTGGACGACTGGCTCATTCTGGCTCACTCCAGGGAGCTAGTGAGTCGTCACAGGGATATCGTTCTCGGCCACATCCATTCTCTTGGCCTCAGGATGAACGCCAAGAAGAGTGTGCTCCTCCCATCTCAACGAACTGTATTTCTGGGAGTTCGTTTGGATTCCGTTCAGATGCAGGCCCGTTTGGCTCCTGCCCGGATACCAGTTTTTACAGCATGTTTGGCCCGCTTCAAGCTAGGCCATCATGTCTCTGTAGGTACCTGCCGCAGGCTGTTGGGCCTTATGGCAGCAGCCTCCCCTGTGTTGCCCCTAGGGCTGCTTCACATGAGGCCATTCCTTTGGTGGATGAAGGAGCTGAGGTTACACCCCACTGTACCAGCTACTCGCCTTGTCAGAGTGTCGCGCAGTTGCTGTCGACACCTGTTAATGTGGCGAGACCCCGTCTTTCTCCGGAGCGGGGTGAGAATGGGTGCGATCCACCGTCGCCATATGATCACGACGGACGCATCAATGACGGGCTGGGGCGCGGTCTTCGAAGGAAGGCCGGCGAGTGGAGAGTGGGAGGAAGAGTTCCTCTTTTGGCATATAAACTGCCTGGAACTCAGGGCTGTCTTCCTAGCTTTTAAGTGTTTTCTCCCCGTTCTCGGGGAGCATCATGTCATAGTCAGGACGGACAATATGGCGGTTGTGTCCCACATAAACCGCCAAGGAGGTTCAAGGTCGCGCACCCTGGACAGGCTTGCGCGCCATCTTCTCCTTTGGTCCCAAGACAAGTTCCTCTCTTTGAGGGCGGTTCACGTTCCGGGAGTACTGAACCTGGCGGCCGATTTTCTGTCGAGACAGAAGCTCAAGCCCGGGGAATGGATGTTGAACTGTCAGACGGTATCCCAGATCTGGGATCTGTTTGGCAAAGCGGAGGTGGACCTCTTTGCTTCTCAAGAGTCATCCCAGTGCCCGCTCTGGTTCTCCCTGAGTTTCCCCACGACTCTAGGCATAGATGCGTTCGCCCACCCATGGCCGAATGTCAATCTGTACGCGTTTCCGCCAATAAAGCTGATTCCGGCAGTACTATGCAGAGTGAAGGTGAGCGGTGCCCGTCTCCTTCTCATAGCCCCATTCTGGCCCTCCCAGACCTGGTTCTCGGAGCTAACTCCCCTCTTGTATCGACCTCCTTGGGAGATTCCGATCAGGCGGGACTTACTGTCCCAGCTTCAGGGCAAGATCTGGCATCCTCAGCCGGAGCTCTGGAAGTTGTGGGTATGGCCCATACAGGGCCAAGGGCTGTGATTGATGGTTTGCCTGCCGAAGTTCAGGAAACCATAGCCAGTGCCAGAGCCCCCTCTACCAGGAAGCTATACTCTTCCAAGTGGGGCGTCTTTGAATCGTGGTGTTTGACTCGTGCAATTGACCCAGTTAACTGCCCTGTTGGTCCAGTGCTGGAGTTTTTGCAAGAAAGGCTGACAGCGGGGGCGGCTGCTACTACCCTTAGGGTTTATGTAGCGGCCATCGCAGCTCGGAGAGAGCTGGATGAGATCCCCTTGGGGAGGCATCGGTTGGTCTCCGCTTTCATGCGTGGGGCCAGACGCCTTAGGCCTGTTCGCCCCACGGCAGTTCCTTCTTGGGACTTGTCAGTCGTCCTCGAAGGACTAGTGACGGCCCCTTTTGAGCCCTTAGAGTCAGCTTCGGATCGGATACTGACTCTTAAGGTTGTTCTTTTACTGGCGCTTACGTCACTGAAAAGAGTTGGAGATCTGCAGGCTTTTTCTGTCAGTGAAACATGTATGGACTTTGCCCCGGGTCTAGTCAAAGTTACCCTGCGGCCTAGGCCGGGTTACATTCCCAAGGTCTTGTCCACGTCGTTCCGTTCTCAAGTGGTCACTCTTCACTCTTTCCATCCCCCTCCCTTTGCTTCAAGTGAGGATGAGAGACTCCACATGCTCTGCCCGGTCAGGGCATTGAAGCTGTATGTGGATCGCTCCAAAGTTTGGAGAAGATCTCCCCAGTTATTGATCTGTTTTGGTGCTGGTCGCCGCGGGCTTGCCACGTCAAAGCAGAGAATTTCTCACTGGGTGAGAGACGCCATTTCGCTGGCTTATGAGGCGCGGGAACTCCCTTCACCTCTTAGTCTTCGGGCGCATTCTACTAGAGGCGTAGCCTCCTCTCAAGCTCTTTTTAGAGGGGTACCCCTGGAGGATATTTGTGTTGCGGCAGGATGGTCCTCTCCGCACACCTTTGTCAGGTTTTATAACCTTGACGTTGATACGGCTCCAGGTTCTCAGGTCCTGTCTGTTTGAACCGACCGTATGTCTGTTTGAACCGACTGTATGTTGTTGGTTCATTATCGGGAAACCAGATAGGCAGCGCTTACAGCTTGGCGTGTTTGGTATATCGTTCCCGAAGCGTTCAGCGCAGTGTTGAGTTACCTATGAAAGAGAACGTCTCGGGTTACTTGCGTAACCCTTGTTCTCTGAGTAGGGAACGAGACACTGCGCTTGCTGCCAAGCTCCTCACGCTGCCGACAGGATTCTTTTCGGCAGAGAAATCTGAGGAGTGGATGGCGCGTTCGCCAGTATGACCTGACGACGTCATTGCGTCAGAGACGGCGTCGCGCCATCAGCCAATGAATTGGCGTGATTCTATATGGGTTTTCAGACTCGGTCCGCAGTGGGCGTTCCCGAAGCGTTCAGCGCAGTGTCTCGTTCCCTACTCAGAGAACAAGGGTTACGCAAGTAACCCGAGACGTTACAATTTATTGACCAGGTAATCAAAACAATAATTCAAAACTCCAATGTTACAAGAATAGAATCAACGGTTAATCATAACATAACAATAATTCAGGAATTGAAGAATTTGTAGAAATTACTACCTGGCAATGAAAAACTACGCACAGCGATTTGTGCGGGCAGTCAAACCTACAGACTCCCAGAACTTTATGTCCCTTCTCCTTATATACCCAGATAATCTAATAAACCTACCACATGGTGGTATCTTGTCATTATAATTAGTCTTTAGAATTGGCAACCAAAAGGCTTCTGGAGATCCTGTGGCCGGGATTACTTATTTACATACAGGAGATGTTTTGAGTAGGGGATCAGGGGGAGGGTACGTCCCCAAGCTGTACACTATACTTCTCAGATTTTAGAACTTCTTTTAGCTTTTCATTATGATTGGGAGAATGAGACCATTTTACCAGGCGCACTGAGACATTTCAAAAGATATCAAACATGTATGGTTACTTATTTGTACATATTACATTGCATGGATTTTTCAGTGAATTTTAGGTGATGAGGGGAGGGGGAAATGATGAGATCGTCAGTACAGGGTGTGGATCCCCCAGTGTGCTGCACCCCTGGATGTTACTGTTACATATGCAAGAGACAGCTTTGTGGATTCACCGGCTGGGCCCTTTGTCTTCTCGAGGGGGGGTCCAGATATCCTGGATGTTACTGTTACATATGCAAGAGACAGTTTTTGTGGATTCACCGGCTGGGCCTTTGTCCTCTCGAGGGGGGGCCCAGATATCCTGGCACCAGTCTTACACAGTGGAGGAGGGGCGGGACTAATACAGTCACACCCTGCTTGTACTACGACTAAACAACAATGGAGAAGTTAATATTGCTTGTCTCTGAGTATTTATGTCTTTACCAGATGGAATTGCCGGAGTACAATAATATTGTTATGAAAAATAATGCTTGGAGAAACATTTCATTCAAGATGTGTCTGCCGGATATTCCATATCATAGCAACCACAACGTCTCGAACATACGCTGCCCTCTCGAGTGCTCACACCTGGGTGTTTTCATCTGGCTTTGGTGGAAACGTGGCCTGATTGTTGTTACTTGCAGCTACATATGTAACGGATGTATGCCAGTAAGGGCTGTGTGTAAAACCTCACTCCCGACCTCAAAAAGAGGCGCTCTAGCTTTGGCGTTCCTTGTTAGAGCGCCTGCCTCCCGCCCTGGAATCCCGGGTTCGAGACCCGCTCAAAGCAAGAACGAGTTACGATGGTGTGGACCTGGGGGGGTTACACATATACAGCGTGTGTTTTTTTTAATCAAGTACTTTTTTATTTAAAAGTGGAATAAAAACTGTACTGTGCTTAAAGATGAAATGAAAATGTATTGTAGCTACTTAAAGTTAAATAAAAACCAAGTTACTGTACTTAAATGTTAAGTAAGTATGATACATTTTCATTTAATCTTTATTTAAGTACAGTTTCTTTTACATTTAAGTACAGTACAGTTTTTATTTCACTTTTAGGTACAATATATTTTAATTTAATAATTACATTTTTGTATTTATGTGGAAGTAAGCACGGTGCAGTGTTCATGTTCAAACTGTGTATTTACTATATTTTAAGAGGCTGACAATAATAAATATCCTTATAAGGATTAAAACTGACTCGTTTTTTTTTTTTTTACTGTGTATAGTGCTACTGAAAGTGAAAGTGATGTGACATACTCGGAATTTGTGCTCTGCATTTAACCCATCAAAAGTGCACACACACACAGCAGTGAACACACACACACACACACACACCGTGAACACACCCGGAGCAGTGGGCAGCCATTTATACTGCATTTTAATGTTGGTCATAATGGTGGTACTTGGAAAGCCAAATATTTTCTGAGGTGGTACTTGGTGTAAAAAGTTTGAGAACCACTGGTCTAAGCAGTGCACTGGTTTCTGCAACTTTGTTTATTACTGTCTCATTGTTCTATAGTTTTTGACTATAGTCAATGTACCTTGAGTCACCAGTTCCTGTGTGCTTGTTTGTCTTGAACAAATATCTGTCAGTTTGGTATGTTAGTCAGGGACCTTCTGCCTGGCTGCTGTTGTCTCACTGAAGATCAATGTCTCTGTTTCTGACTCTTTCTTTTTCTCACTTCCCTCAGCATCAGACTTATCTTTATTAAACCACAAATAACATTTAAAATAAGTCAACAGGCTAAAATCAATTACATTACAGACAATCAATAGAAAAAAAAAATCCTTCAATGTAAGTCACTTTGGATAAAAGTGTTTGCCAAATGCACAACTGTAAATGTTGCTAGTCACTGTAGGTTACCTTGAGTCGCCAGTTCACGTGTGCTCGTTTGTCTTCTTGAAAAAATATTTGTCAGTTTGGCACATTTGGCCGCATCATCCTCCGATGACTTTCTTTTTTTAACCTGGCTTTTCAGCTCCTCTATGAATGTTTTTATTACTATCCATTTTATTATTCCCGCGATTAGCGCATTCTCGCTAACTCACACCACAGCATGAATGGTATGAAGGTATTTTTACGTCATAAAGATTTGCATGCCTATGGTAAGATTTGTGAAAGTGTACATAAGACTGCAAGCGCAAATAAAATTTGCAAGCGCAAGAGAAGCTTTGCAAAGGTGTAAATCGCGTTTTAAGCACAAGAAAAAAATATTTGCAACATTTTGCTGTTACTCGTAAGTGTAATTCATGTTTTGTGAAACTGCAACTTCATGCTGACACTTAATAAATATGATCTGCATTCGTATGACTTCCATTTTTCCGCGCTTACACTTTTGGCACGTTTTTTTCGCCAAAATACGGTCAAAAGCACTGCAAGCCTGTGAACAGTGATTTGCAAGCGAAAACAGCAGTTTAAAGAACTGCAAAACGGATTGACCGCGTAGAACCAATCTGTATGTGTAAAAAAACAGACTGTCACATGTCTAAATGACTTGTTGTGTATGTAGGGTAAAAAGTTCGCGAAATAATCCGACTTGTACAGCTCCGTCTTTCTTTTATCTGCGCTTGCAGTTTTGGCACGATTCTCTCACTAACTGAGATTTGCAAGCGTGAAGGGGAGGCGGGTCCACCTTCTTGTAGCCAATCAAATGAGGCTCTCGCTGACTCTCCATTTACTCTTATCTGATTGGTTCAAATAAACACATCAAACGCCAAGACATTTATCTTCATTTGGTTCGGGAACATTCTTGCTGCCGGAATGTTACTTTTATCGTACACATGCAGTAAAAAACAAATAAATACCAACTTAATTAAAAAATGATATTTTATAAGTCGTGTACCATAAAGCTAGACTCCCATGTTCAAACTGAATTACGAGCTGGTGTTAACGTTATTTGGTTTGGTTTTGCTTTACATTGAAATAGTATAATCTGATTAAACTTTATAATTAAAATGATGTTATGTGAAAATGCTCAACACTATGGTATCTGAGTGCTACACTTTGTAAAACCTTTTTTTTGCTATGCCAATAAAGCTACTTAAATCTGAACTTGTCAATTTTTCAAACCATGTCTCTGTTTATGGATTTTAACACTCAATTGTATATTTTGAAATGTCAGCATTGATTCTGATAACTTTCATGTGACCGATCAAGCTATTATAGGAAGCAAGAATGAGTAACAAAATACTTTATTTGTGTCCAGATATGACTAATGCAAAAATTTGATAAATATGTATTTAATCATGTCTAAATATATATCCAAATTCAAGTAACTAATTATGTGGGGATCCAAAGTTCCCAGCCACACAGACATGTTTATGTGTTTATATATAGAGAGCTAAACAGTCATCTAGTGGTTACACGATGGTATTACAGATGATAAACAGTGAATAAGTTATAGATAAATATTTTAGTAATATTTTGTAAAGTCCCCTTAAATTACAACATGTTAAAGAAAAAAAATATTACTGTTGCTTCTGTTGGTTCAATTATTATTGAACCAAATTTTAGTTAAAACATTTGATCAGTAGACAGCTGAAATTATGCTTGTATTAGGCTAGTGCAGATACTAGGCCTTCTTTAATTATCATTAAAATTACAATATAATATTAAAATAAACGAAATATATCATATAGCCTGTTTAGGAAGAGAAGGATACCACACAGCTCGTAATTCAGTTTGAACACATGGGAGTCTAGCTTTATGGTACACGACTTATAAAATATCATGTTTTAATTAAGTTGGTATTTATTTGTTTTTTACTGCATGTGTACGATAAAAGTAACATTCCGGCAGCAAGAACGTTCCCGAACCAAATGAAGATACATGTCTTGGCGTTTGATGTGTTTATTTGAACCAATCAGATAAGAGTAAATGGAGAGTCAGCGAGAGCCTCATTTGATTGGCTACAAGAAGGTGGACCCGCCTCCCCTTCACGCTTGCAAATCTCAGTTAGTGAGAGAATCGTGCCAAAACTGCAAGCGCAGATAAAAGAAAGACGGAGCTGCACAAATCGGATTATTTCGGGAACTTTTTACCCTACATACACAACAAGTCATTTAGACATGTGACAGTCTGTTTTTTTACACATACAGATTGGTTCTACGCGGTCAATCCGCTTTGCAGTTCTTTAAACTGCTGTTTTCGCTTGCAAATCACTGTTCACAGGCTTGCAGTGCTTTTGACCGTATTTTGGCGAATAAAAACGTGCCAAAAGTGTAAGCGCGGAAAAATGGAAGTCATACAAATGCAGATCATATTTATTAAGTGTCAGCATGAAGTTGCAGTTTAACAAAACATGAATTACACTTACGAGTAACAGCAAAATGCTGCAAATATTTTTTTATTGCGCTTAAAACGCGATTTACACATTTGCAAATCTTCTCTTGCGCTTGCAGTCTTATGTAGCCTACACTTTCACAAATCTTACACGCATGCAAATCTTTTAGGCGTAAAAATACCTTCATAGAATGGTTTCGGTTTGTCTCCATGGCAACGACCTGGGACACGGGCTTGTGTAGAGGAAGAGAGAGAGCGCGCGCGCTCTGACAACAGAAAACCTCACATTTTAATGATAAATTCAAATCTACTGTTATTAGCTTGGTTATCATTCACACGGTAACTTAAACACATATAGTTATTATGTGTATGTAAAAAAAAAAAAAAAAAAAGCAGACGAGTCTGCCGGCCCAATTTATGCACGGGGCAGAGCCGCCCACCGGGAATTCTCCCGGTTCTGCCGATGGCTACTCCGGGCCTGGCTGAGAGATACTGCAGCTGCTGATGGATGTGAATCATCTCAAACACTCTTGTCTGTAGATTATTATATTATAATGCAGAACACATCGATCGGATAATGAATTAAATCTGCACTGGTCAGATTAATCGCTATGATAGCTGAACAAAAAAGACTTAACGCTCAACATCTCAAACAATCATTCTCTGTCCACAGCATTGCAGTCAAAAACTGAATAAACCTTTATTATATTTTAAAATAATATACTGTAACATGTTCAATGAACAATTATCACTATTAATTAGCATGCACGTTACTATTGACTCTTCATTGGTACTTATAAAGCACACTTAAATGCCTTATTCTGCATGACCATATATTATATCCTTTTATCATACGCCATAACTATTAATAGGCAGCAAATTAAGAGTTTATTCAGGCAAATGTCATAGTTAATAGTTGGTTAATTGTAAGAATTTAATTAAAATAAGGTTTTCTCTGGCTTGTAAAAGTGAGTTTTGACCCGTTTTGCGGTTAGAGGATGAACACAATAAAGTCTTGATGCTAAACACCCCAAAATATCATCCATTAACAACAGAGTTACAGTCAAAAACTGAATTATTATATTTAAAAATGTAAATACAAAGAATCAAAACACGTATAATGTGTCTGCGCGGCAGCATGTCAGGCTGTGAGGTCAAAAACACTTTTAAAGCGTCACATTTTAAAAGAACCTGTAGGGGCGTCGCACCCGTGGGGGATGTGGGTGTTTTAACACCCACACTTTTCCCGGTGAGAGGGTTCAACACCCACACTTTTTCTGCAGTTTTTCCGCAGTTTTGCACAAACGCCTTACAGCAGTCGCTCCTCCGTTTCTCTGGCCGCTCTGTGTCTGGGAGTGCGCTCGCTGCGGCTGCCTCCTCTCCCCTCCCTCTCAAACATGACACCGGCTTTGAGCGTGACCGGCTGATGATTGGCTGTTCTGCCTTAAGTCCCGCCTCTCTTGGTGTGTTAGATTTATCGGTCAGCTCGTGCTGAGGAGGCGGGAACTTATGGTTATGGATATTTACATCTCCCTTTTCCTGGTACTTTGAATGAGTGTTTATGCTTTCGAGGTTTTTAAATAAGCTTGATATGTGTTTGGGAAGATGTTCTGTTTATGTTTTGACATGTCGAGTGTTTTCTGTATTATATTTCGTTTTTTAGACTAATGCTAATTGCTAATTGGTATATTGTTCAGCAGCTAGCTAAATTCGGTTATGTATGTGGCATGCAATGTATAAAGTAACTGTGATGAAGAAGTCAGGGAATTGACGAGGAGGAGGGACAAATTGTCATTGTTAAGCAGTGTATTTATGGGTTTATTGCCAGTGCAATTGATTTTGATATTTTGAGCATTGTTTGTTGATTAGCTGAATACTTTTGTGGATACTTACCTGTTGTGTTTGATTGTACCTGTTGAGGAAAAAAAGTGAGAAATTATGTTATTGTGTGCATACCTGTTGAAGAACTATGAAAGAAACGTGTATATTACTTTAATGTTTAAAAACAATAAATTGTTACATTTATTTATACCACCAGAGAAAAAGCTTTGTGTGGGCGTTTTTTTATATCTCCCCTTTTCAAGGTGCAAGTAAGCAAATATGGCTGGCAAATACAATGGAGCACAGGCCATTGTAAGACAAATGCAACCTCTGGCTCCCTATGTTCATTGTGCTGCCCACTGTGTTAAACTAATTACACAGAGGTCCTGTACTGCCTCAATATTTATCCGGAATTATCTGGATTGGGTCAGTGAGTTGGGAGTGTTGTTTGGGCAGTCAGGGAAACTGAAGGACATATTTAAGGGAATTGCAAGGTCTGAGGAGGGTGAGGGTCCATGTCACACTATAAGACCTCTGTGTCCAACAAGGTGGACGGTCCGCACTAGTGCCATCCACTCTGTGCTAAACCAGTACGAGTGCATAATCAAGGCTTTGGCTGAGATGTCAGTGAGTGAGTCTGATGCGGTTAGTAAGGCACAGGGACTGTATGAGACATTTCAGCAGGGAAATGTTGTCCTTGGTCTTGTGTGTGCTTTGGAGATCACAGGGGAGTTGGAGGTTTTGAATATGTCCCTCCAGAGCAGGACACAGACCCTAGATGGTATGCTTTCAGCTGTTGCCTGTGTTAAGGAAAGTTTCAGCAAAAAGACAAACACAGAGAGTTTTCAGGCTCTTTACACGAAAGCAACAAGGATGTGTGAGACACTCCATCTCACTCCTATTGCCTCTCCTTGTGTCCGTATCCCACCTCAGCGCTTCACAGGTAGTGCTCCTGCACATGTACATGTGTCCCCTTCTGACTACTACAGGACTGAATTCTACAAAGTTCTGGATGTTGCTGACATGCAGTTTAGAGAAAGATTTGAGCAGTAGGGAATGCAAATGTTAAGGCACCTGGAACAAGTTCTCTTAACTGGAAAGATACATGGTGTTGTCCAACAGTACCCAGAAATCAATCCAGACATCCTCAAAGTTCAGCTTGCATTGTTCAGAATGAAGTACAGCTTCCAGTCCAGTACTGAAATTGTTGCTGTTCTTCAAGGGATGACCCCAGAGGTCCGTGGTCTCTTTGACCAAGTCGAAACAGTTGCCCGACTCCTCCTAGTTGTGCCTGTGTCATCAGCAGAGTCAGAAAGGAGTTTCAGCAGCCTCCGGAGGCTGAAAACATGGCTACGCAGCACCATTACCCAAACCCGCCTCAACAGTGTTGCTGTGTGCCATGTACATAAAGACAAGCTGGACAGGGTAAATGGAAAAAAGATTGCTGAACAGTTTGTCTCCTGTAAGGAGGGCAGAAAGAGCACTTTTGGTTATTTTAAATGAGAGGTAGTTGTTCATATGTTCATTGGTCAGTTGCTTGTTGTTGTTGGTTGCATTTATATATGTATATAATTTTTTGTTCTTAATATATGTTGTTTGTATATCTGGAGTTTGTAATAAAAATAATTTCCCCCTGGGATTATTAAAGTATTTCTGATTCTGATTCTTTAGCAAGTCTACTGTTGTGTATTTTCACAAATCAAGTTCAAGTTGAGCTTTATTGTCATTCTGCTACATGTGGGGACATACAGTGGAACGAAATGTCGTGCCTCACAGGTCCCCGGTGCTACATAAATACAGACATACAACACTATAAACCTATACACAACTAACCTACTGTCAGACTAAGTATACTCTTTGTAAAAGTTTACCCTATACAACTAAAGATAAAGATAAAAAATACAAACTATGCAAATGCTTCACATAAATACTGTACATGTGCAGAGAGAAACATTGTGAGTCAAGCAGCTAGCTGGGGAACAGTACAAGATGATTTGTAGTGCAGGAGCATGTAAAAATACATATATTGCGATGGGATTGTGTCTTTTGAGTCTTTTGTGGGATTGTGTACACATAGCAGTGTTTGGAAAAGTGTCTAGTGCATAGAGGAGAGTCTTACTATGGAGTTTTGACTTATTTTCTGTGTGTTCTGAGTGTGTTTTTATACTTTTTTAGTATCACTCATTTAAATGGGAAGCTTTTTATATCTTGTATGTTATACCTTTTGTATCCTTCTGTCATTGTATGCATCGTTTTTATTGTTAACAAACAAACCACATCCATCCCCCGCACTTTTGAAAAGCTTGCTACGCCCCTTACTTTTATGTTTAGCAGAAAGCAACACTTTCATTCATAAGAAGAGCCTCGTACCAGCAGTCAAGCACAGATGATGCTTTGATGGTTTGAGGATGATTTTGTTGAATCAGGAACTGGACGCTTTGCAAACATTCAAGTTTTGGGAATGGCACAGTATCTGTACTATATATATTTGTGTTTCAAATGATAACTGGCTTATCAAAGTGACCTTTGACATATTTTTGTCATGGAGTTTCTCTTAATTATACTTTAAATAACAAGCCAAACTTAACAATTTCCCATGAGAGGATCAGTCTTATAGATAATCTTTGGTGAATCCAGCAGAATGCATCATTCCAGAATGTTTGTACCAAATTACACTGAAAAAAAACAAGTGTTCAACTGTTTTTATCTCCAGATTGCAAAATTGGCATATATTGGAATCCCCAACATTAAATCTTACTCTTAAAAATTATTTTATAGGGTAAATGTGATTCATAATTTTAAAAATGTACCTCTTTACATTTCGGGTTGACCGGGAATGTAAGAAAATTAGTTCTAATTTCAGACACTTTTTTCAAAATGACAAAATATATAAGATCTCTTTACTGGTCCTGAAAACAACGTTGTATTAAACAATTTCTCAAAAATCAGTTAGAACATTTTTTATCAGTAAAGTTTACATTTTCTATCATAAGATCAGACATTTTGGGAGTTATTTTTTTATATTTTATTTGTTCCTTAACTAAATTTATCATCTGCAATGGTATATACTTAATCATTTTATCGTACATTTTAGGGGAGCAACTTACATTGTATTTACCACAAATATCATCCTAACTCAATATATTCCCTAAGGCGTTCATAATATGTTCATTTTTGACAAGTGTATTCATCTAATGTAGAGGCTGACATTTTTCGGGAATCCAGCGGGATGGGAAACAAAATCGCTACGAATCACGTGATTAGGACGGGACAGGGAACAATGTCAGCAGGAGTGGGCAGGACCGGGATCATAATGCTACCCAACTTTATACACACATATACTTTATATAAATAAACTATAGCCTAAAGTGTATATTTGAATTCTGAATTCTTGCCCTGTTTATGCTCTTGTGAGATTACAAATTGTATTTACATGTTTAATTTAGATTATTATTATCCACTTTTTAACTCAATGTATAACTGTGCTTTGTCTCAATCAAGTCATATTGACTGCCAGACGTTGATTTGTGTGAACCCCTGGCCAGATGTGGATTCGTTTAGGTTGATTGAATTAGTGTCTATGCATTTGATTATGTTGATGAGATTAGAACCACGGGAAGTCTGGTAACAGATGTTGAATCAAAGAACCCCTGCCAGACGTTGATTCATTTAGGTTGATTGAATTAGTGTCTATGCATTTGATGATGTTGATGAGATTTGATTACGGGAAGTCTGGTAACAAAACCAACATGTGCTTGCTTTGTTGGAATTTGGCTCCACCTCCAAGAAGTCCCTCCTCCAAAAATGCCTATAAAATAACCTTGTAAAGTTACTTAAGATGAGATTTTCGATGACTGCAGATAACAACACATGTCATAGAATAAAGAAATTCTGCTGACAATCCAATCCGAAGTCTCCTGGTCTTCTCTTCTGAGTTTTCTACACTTTAGAAGAACACAGTTTTCAACACTCTCCTCCTGTTTGCTTTGGTGTGGCTGGTTAAGTGAATGACGCAGTCCGTGATGGACAGATTGTTAACGGCTGGTCTATGTGGTAATACAATCGGGCAGGACATCCAAACGCTCACCTATCATTCATCAACCTCAAATATGGCTTTTCATCTGAAAGATGTATGTAGTAGCAACTTTACATGGCCGCTCAATATGATGTTAACCTAGAGAAATGTGTGCTATTGAAGTGTTTGTGTGGAGAGGGGAAGCTGAATAGCGCGTTTGCTGCAGGACAGGCGCTTGCTCTTAAAATCGCCCAAATCTTTGGTCATACAGATTAAAGTAGCCTAATATATCTTTCGAATCTGTAAATACTCTACGTTTATTGTGTGCACTCAGAATAACAACGAAACGTTGCGCTTTAGGTCTCTGTGAACTTGAGCGAGAAACTTCAAAACTTCGTCTTTGAAAACTATATCTATAGAGAGAGAAATGTCTACTTTCAAATGAAAACAAATCTAATGATTTACATGACATTTAATGTGTTGTAGCCATTAAAAAAAAGAGTACTTTTTATTTTTGTTATTTATGTTTAAATATTATTTGTTTGTGTTTTAGTTCAATTTGTTAATTAAGAAAGGAAATTGTTTACGTCATAAGCCTGTGGCAAATGGGATGCGGGTCAGACATCATTTTTCACCACTTCATATTCTCTTTTTTGTGGAATATCTTTTTGGTAACGAATTTCGTTTTGTATGATTTGTATCTTAATTTTAATATATATTTTGCTGATCAATTATCTTCTCAAATAAACAAGAAGGAACAAAAGTATTGTGGAATGAAGTGCGTTCAATACAAAGCCGCTGACATGCTTCCGCGGCCAAAAAAATAAGGCCAAAGCAACATGTGTGCAATGTACTGTGCATAGGCTGGCTTTCAGTTCAATATAATGACAAAAACATACTTTTAGTTTTTTTTTATTCAACTAAGGTGGGCACGCTGTGATCTGTACTATATTTTTACTGTAACTGACAGATTTCGGCCCCCCCAAAAAAATAACGGTAGTGGGGGGGAATGGGAGTCATTCATCCGGAAGTGGAACGGGACGGGATTTTCCTCCAATTTTCGTGGAAAATTAATAAACTGTCTGTAATCGACCATAACAACTCACGTTAAATATATTTTTAAGTAAATATATGAAGTTGTAGGGAAAAGATACGTTTATTATTATTATCGTTTAATAAATATCATTTGTTTGCAAAAGTATCAACTTCTCATTGGGTGGGCTGAAAGTGGGTGGGCCTTGGCCCACCGGGCCCACCCGTAGCTTCGCCACTGGTCCTCACAGGAGCTTCATGATACAGTCAAACTACACAGAGTCAGCACATAGAGAACCGATTGGTTTCAGTGTTTGAGGTTCATAATTTGACTACACTAAACAGTTTCATAATTTCCTCAATTTGCAGGTGTTTTCATGGTTCAGTGAGTGAGCCCTGACCATTTTAATGTAAAAAAAGACAAAATATGAATCAAAACAGACACAATAAATATTTATTATCTGAATTAATATTTGAATGTTAATTGAATTTTGAAAAAAAATCATTATAGTTTTAAAATATTTTAATTTTTTAATGTATGCAGTTAAATAACATTGTAACAATGCATACATTTAAATAACATTTCACCCATAAATATTATATAAATATTAATCAGTTTATCTCCATGCTTGATATCCATGAACACTTCCATTGACAATAATCCTAAAAACAAAATAAACCTTAATAAACACCTCAAAATCTAAACATTTAGGTCTGAAAATCACATTAGAGTACTGCCAAACAGTCAAACATTAAGATTGTGTATTAATCTATGTTTCGAGCAGATGCTCTTTAAAATCAAGTCTATTATCAGCCCAGTAAAGTTACCATATTTTCCTCGAGAATCACCAGGATCTTTCCAAAGTTATTTCAATGAGTTTACTATTATATATTTACAGTAAAATATATAAATATATATACACTGACCAAAATGATAAACGCAACACTTTTGTTTTTGCCCCCATTTTTCATGAGCTGAACTCAAAGATCTAAGACTTTTTTTATGTACACAAAAGATATATTTCTCTGAAATATTATTCACAAATCTGAGTTAGTGAGCACTTCTCCTTTGCTGAGATAATCCATCCATCTCACAGGTGTGTTATATCAAGATGCTGATCAGACAGCATGATTATTGCACAGGTGTGTCTTAGGCTGGCCACAATAAAAGGCCACTCTAAAATGTGCAGTTTTATCACACAGCACAATGCCACAGATGTCACAAGTTTTGAGGAAGCATGCAATTGGCATGCTGACTGCAGGAATGTCCACCAGAGCTGTTGCCCGTGATTTGAATGTTAATTTCTCTACCACGAACCGTCTCCAAAGGCGTTTCAGAGAATTTGGCAGTACATCCAACCGGCCTCATAACCGCAGACCACGTGTAACCACACCAGCCCAGGACCTCCACATCCAGCATCTTCACCTCCAAGATCGTCTGAGACCAGCTGCTGCAACAATCGGTTTGCATAACCAGGAGCTTCATGATACAGTCAAACTGAAAACACAGAAGAACCAGCAAAAAAAAACACAAATTTACATTTCAAATATTCTCAATAAGATGATCGGATGAAATGTGGATCAAAATTTGACTAATCTTCTGTAGGTGTTTTTATGGTTCACTGAGTGATTGTAAAATATAAGCTTGAACTGTGACCTTTTCAAAAAAAAAAGAAGAGAAAAATTGAATGAAAACATAAAGACTTTTATTTTATATCTGAAGTGAATGTTAACTAACATTTGATAAAAATGAAATCCAATATAGTTTTAATATAAATAATATTTCGCCCATCAGTGGGTTTCAGTTTTTATTTTTGTTGTTATTGTTTTTTTTAAATACAGATCAGTTTAGCAATATAATTCATCTTCATGAACACTTCCCTTGGCAATAATCCTAAAACATCACACCCTCATTAAACACCTACAAATCTGAACATTATCTCTTAAAATCACTTAAGAATACTGAAGTATTGACAGTCAAACATCAATCTCATGTATGAATCTGTTTTTTTTAAAGCAAAAGCTCTTTAATATTAAATCTAATATCAGATCAGAAAAGTAACCATACTTCTATTCATATAGCCGTTACATCGGGCTGTGTACGATGTACATTTACTCTCATTTACACACAGCAGGCTTTAGAATCAGGCTCCACTTCTGATGAACTGGTCAGACGGTCAGATCTGTGTATGATGACACTTACTTGAAGAGAATCACCGGGAACTTTCAAGTTCTTTCAATGCATTTACTGAAGGAAAGTTGGGTATAGCCACAAGTGTGGTTCTGAAACTAATTAACAAGCAAAACAGTTGATACATTCATAGTATTTAACAAAAATATACCCCAATTAAATAAAAGAACAGCACATTAGTATTTAATAAATATATTAGTATTTTCTACATTTAGTAAATGAAGAAAGTATTTCTAGAACAATGTTGAGTGGTTTATTCTCTGTACACACAGAAAGAGGATGTCACCGAATGAACATTTATATGACCATCAGCAGACATGAGCACTTGGACAAGCAGCTGATGATTGATTGTCTTCAACATATTCACTTTGGATTGTGTTCATAAATACATACATAGGGTTGTGGAGTAACAGAATACATGTATCTGGTGTATTTAAAATATAACATATGAGTGAATGTATTTCATTGCAGTTACATTTTAAATGGGTGATAATCAAATCGCAGTTGCATCCGATAAGTGTTTTATTTTAAGTGATTGCTTTGATTACTTTGAATTATAATGCGACTTATTTAAGTTAAACATGAATGTAAACTGCAATGGGCAATTATTATTGTATACAGCAACTGGTAATTTTCTGACTCTGAAACAACCTCAATAAATACAGCAGCTGTAGTACTAAAACTAAAATGAGAATCTCCTCAGGATTCATTGATTAAATATTGTAATTATTTGAATCTGAATCTAACAATGAGTCTATATATTGTCCTGATCGCTCTTCTGTCTCATCTTTAGCTTTTGCATACCGAGGGTGTTTTGCATGAGCAGCAAAAGCTTTATATCTCTAGGAACACAACATGACATGATCAAGAGCTCTTCTTCATCAACCAACAAGAATGAATTTCAGCATCATCTTTGTCTGGACTCTGGCAGTGTTATGTCAAGGTTTGCCAAATATTTATGTTTGTGTTTTCAAAAGATGAATTAGTGTGTGAAAATATTTGACTTCTATTGTTCTTCACTGGACAGAAACCATTGGGCAGGTGACAGTGACCCAAACTCCCTCACAGCTGCTCGCTCAAACAGGAGAAGTCAAAATAAAGTGTAAAACTAGCACGGATACTGTCTGCTGTTGCGGTGGTACTGCATGTCTTAGCTGGTATCTACAAAAACCCGGTGAAGCTCCCAAACTCCTTATTTATGGAGCGAATCAACGGCAGTCAGGAACTCCATCTAGATTCAGTGGCAGTGGATCTAACAGTGATTTCACTCTGACCATCAGTGGAGTCCAGACTGAAGATACAGGAGATTATTACTGTCAGAGTTTCCACTATCCAAACAGTAAATATGTGTTCACACAGTGATAAAGAGTCGTACAAAAACCTCCGTCAGTCAGAGTCACAGTGACTGCACTGATACAGCTGAGAGATACTGCAGCTGCTGATGGAGGATCACAAACAACACAATGACACTATTTATGAGACTATTTGTTTATTTGATATATTTGTGAAGCAGCAGGCAGAGTGAGGATCTGAATCCATGTGCAGAGATGTATTAGGTGAAACAAGAAGAGATCAGTCAAAACCAGGCAATGGTCAAACACAAGGCAAACAGGCAGAGAAGCAAACGACACGCAGGGGTCGAAATATTACAAAACCCAGAGTCATAAAATCAAGACTGTGTCCAAAACAGAGTTCCTTCGCTCCGCGTCCAAAGTATTTCAGTATGTTTTAAATATCACAATTCTCTTCATAACATATTTATTAAAAGAAGAAAATAAACAAAATAACAGGAGCGTTTCAAAGTGGCTTATTGGACACTAGTGTGAAAACTTTTTCCTACCACATGCTGAGATAATAACATGGTTGTCAGCATTAAAAGGCATAATTTCTGCAAATTTAGTTTGTGATGAAAATAACAGTAAGTTTTCATCAGTTATTTTACCTTCGGATCGCTACATTTCTTACAGATTTCTGCTCATCTGAAATCATATACAGATGAAGTAGCACTGTAAGATTACATTTGTTTGATGCATTATTGAGAGAGCGACTGCGTGTGAACAAGTGTTGTAGTACTTGTTTAAATCATGCTTTCACCTGAAAATATTCAAGGACCAACAAATTCCTTGAAGTATAACTTCCTGCTCACGTCATCATAGCTTTCACATTCTTTCTGATTGGAGTGATCCTTCTTGATCAAGTTAGCTAAATATGTTTAACGTGAATTTTTGCTAAATATGCAGTTATATTACGGGCCTTTGGCATGAATTGTACTCCTGTTGGAGTGAGTGAAAACCATGACGCCCCGACTCTTAACAAGTGATGTTTCACAAACAAGTTTCGGGAGGAGCACGCTCGGATAATTAACACAGCCAATTCATCATCAGTAATCACATCACTTACCCAATAAACGCTAGAGAGAACCCCTATAAATAATCAAGCAGCCTTACCTCCATTATCTCTAGTCTTCCAGAGTTCGGCTTGCTCCCTTGCCATGATCACAGATCTCATTTTTCTCCTTCCAAACAACGGGACATATACTCGAGATTCGCGGATCCTCCGCAGCAGGGCCGTGCAGAGACCTTTGGAGGGGCAGGTGCTCAAAATATAAAAGGGGCACATGAAACAAGGCTTTAAATAGGGCTGTGCACAAAATATCATAACAGCAATGTATAGTGACGCATTCCTTGATGATACGCATATTGATGCGGATGCTGTAAATACTGTAACAATAAAAGTAAAAGTATGAATAGATTTTAGTCAAATGACATTAAAAAGACCAGACCCTTCCACCCCCATGAAACTTTTCTCCCTCAAATAGCACGAATGAAGTGAACACATGCACCTTTGTTTATGGTGCTGCTGCTGTGTATAACGTTAAAAGTGGCGTTTGCTGCAAGCTAAACACAGCAATTTAAACAAAAGCTGTGCAATGCATGTTCTCTTCACGTTGTTCTTGTAAAATAATAATAATGATAAGTAAACAAGCATACCACTCCGCTGAGAACCCCACTTACTTAAGCTGCAACCGTGGCGCGGACGATATTGAAGTGGTGCCTGAGCGCGAGGGATCGTTCGGATGAGGTCGTCAGGTGAAAGGTTATCATGTGGGTGATTTTATTTACGGCTAAATTATTAATCATTAATTGTACTAATAGTTACATTGGGCAGGCCTTCACAGAAGGGTGTTTAATAAAAAAAATAAAAAAATGCCTTGATAAAAGGGCACTTTGGGCATCATGGTGCAAAGGGGCAGGTGCTCAAGCACCCTCCGCCCCCCCCTCTGCACGTGCCTGCTCCGCAGCAAATTGACCGGCCCCAGGATCTCTCCTTCTCCGCCAGCCAACGCCCCCGAGCCCCAGACTCCATCGCGGCCGCCGCTCGCTCGACCAGCCACAAGATTTCCCCGACATCAGGGCTTAATCAGGGCTTCCACCGCCGAAACTTTCAACTTCCCCGGCATCCTCGTATCATTCGGCCGCGCCAACAATTCCTCCGATCGGAAGTGGACCGTATTTAAGCCAGAGGCAAACGCTGATTAATTACGACGCTCCGTTCTCGCGGAGGATAAACAAACGGATCTGTACTATTCTTCAACGAGCATGGGCCGCGCCCCAGTTCTCACCGCAGCAAGCCTCACTCGATTCCCGCTTTTTGCTCAGCCTTTCACCGCGGCTCTTCCAGCCGCAGAGCCATATGTAGCCGGGCCTAACTTCCGTTTCCAGAAGCTAACGCGAAGCTGCCTACGCTAGCGGGCGCAGGCCAGCAGTGTTGCCAAAGTAGTTACATTTGTTGCTAAAATTGTTAAATGACACCGCAGCATTTTTGGATGTCAATGCATTACGTAACCAGGAAGCAAGCGCTTAGAACCTACAATAACTTTCCATGTTTTTCACCAGCATTTTACCTGTACTAATTCACCCCATATTTGGATAGATAAGGCGAATTATAATTTGTTTCGTGGTTAAGACCAACAGTTGGAAGAGACATTCCACTATTAATTATGGTGGGCTAACAGTAACGATTAACAATCACAAGTATAAAACCGCGTGTGTGTATATATATATATATATATATATATATACATATATATATATATATATATATATATAACAATTATTGCAAGTTCAACCTAATTAATATATGAAGTTCGTACTGCCGGTGTTACCAGCAGATATGCCTCTTACCGGCTAGGGGTTTCAATACTCTTTTCTTTGCGTGGTTAAGAGAAACGAATGCCTTTCATAATTTTATCACTTAAAAGGTTGCTAAATAAAAAGGTTTAAAAATAGTTAAACCTGTTGCTAGACGATCGAAATACAAGTTGCCAGGTTAGTCTGAGAACTGCTATGCTAATTAAATATATATCATTCGCTAAATTGGCAACACTGCAGGCTACCCGGATGTTTTCAGCATGTCCCGCCAAAGTCACAAACCCTGCCCCCCCCTTTTTTCCTCAGCCTACAGAAGCAACTTAGCATGCGGCTACCTCCACTTGCAACGCAGGCCCCCACATCTCATATTTTTGTTCTACTTCCTTTCAGCGGCCTCCAGCTCCCGTAGCGAACGCTAGCACGAGTCTGCCACTGTTAGCAGCACAGGCTGATCAGGCTCTACAGCCTTTTTCCCCGAATATTACAAACTATGTGGCCTGCAGCCGAAGCAAGCGCGAAGCTGCCTCCGCCTGCAACATGTCAGAGATCGAAGTTTTCCGCGACGAAAGACCTACCGACTCATCGGATCCTCCCGCCGCCGTCCACAGCACCAGCGATCCGCAGGACAACTCAACCGAGCCCGTGGCTGCAATACGGGGCCGCCGGCCTTCCCGCACCACCGCGGCTAACGCCTCCAAGCGCCGCAGCCCGCCTTCACCCTCGCCTCCAAGGCAGCAACCACCTTCTCCAGCCTCCTCCTACGCGTCAGTCTTCTCACACGCTCCATCAGCAGAAAATTGGACCGTGGCAGAACTCCGTCAAGTTCTCACCAGCGCCGGCGTCATTATCCCACGACGTTCAAGCAAGTCAGATCTCCTCGCCCTCTACAATTCTCTCCAGTCCGGGGAACTTCTAAATTCCTCCCCTCCACTCAAATCAGCGACCACAGCAAGCAAGAGCCGCAAATCACCCTACTCGCGGCCCGGCCCAATCTTCACTCCCTCAAGGACCGGCCTCCGGCCACCGAACCGCAGCAGCAGGCCCTCGGCCAGCCTGGGCCGCGCCCCGGATACCGCAGCCCTCAGCCCCCACCTTCCTCGAGCTTCCACCGAGCGCCAGCTCGCAACTCATCCCAGCGAAGAGTCAGCCTTCGCCTCCACAAGCCGCCTCACCAGAACAAGCACGCCTCCGTTAGCGGCATACAGCTACACGCAGCCTCGGACCAACGAACCCCTCCCCTACCCATGGCCCGCAGCTCCGCCACTCACGGCTAGCCCTACTCCATCAGCGCAAGCCCCGGCGCCCGCCTTCCCCCCCCCCTTTTCCCCCTCCTCTCTCCGTTCACCAAGCCCTTTCAGGCTCAAACTTACCCCAATCATTGACCCAAACACCAGCCATTCCCCCTCCCTCCCACGCAGTCAGTTCCATCCCCGGAGCCCCTTTTTCTCTTTCCACCGCCTCGCCTCTACCCATCCCTCCAAACGCACTCGCACTGGAACCATCCCCTGTAGCCAACTCCATCAGGTCACAAATCCTATCAGAAATTCAGAACATTGGCACCGGAGGCGGATCCACTCCCCACCCCAGTACCTCCCTTTTCAAAACCGATATTCCCTTAAACCATCCCTTGAAACCTCTCCTCGAAGCTTCCCTCAATTCAATTCTCCAAGCAGTCTCCCCAAGGACCCTCCAGTCATACCTGACAGCATGGAAAAGCTTTAAAACTTTTCACTCCGCTTATAACTTGCCATTCCCCACCTTTTCACTACTGGCCATCACCCCATTCATCTCCCACCTCAATATAAACAAAAAACTCCAAACCACTTCCATTAAAGGCTACCTAAGCGGACTACAATCTTTTCACAAACTTTTATACGGTTCCCCTTCCGCCCACATAGCCAATTCACAGACCTCCCTACTCATTAAAGGTATCCAAAAAAACCAATCCCACCCGCCCAGACTCCAGGCAGCCCATAACTTTAAAAATTTTTGACCAAATGCATTTCCACCCTCCGCAGAGGCTACCATTCTGCCCACACCGCCCACACACTCGATGCCATGTTTATCCTGGCCTTCTTTGGCTTTCTCAGATGCTCTGAGCTCGCCATCTCATCCAGTTTCGACCCAGCCATCCACCCCACTATCTCAGACCTAGTAGTGCTGGACGACGAAACCATTTCTTACACCATTACGCAAAGTAAGACAGACCAAACAAAGAAAGGCCACTTCATTTACATTTTCAAACTCCAATCACCTTTATTACCATACCAAACCCTCCTAGCTTTCCTCCACCTAAGGAAATCACAGTCCAAACTCCCATCCGACCCCCTTTTCACAGACGACTCCAACCGCCCCGCCACTCGCTTCTGGTTCCAAAAGCAGCTCAAGGCAGTCCTGCACCTATCAGGTACCCCAGCCGGAAACTTTTCCAGCCATTCATTCCGAATAGGCGCAGCAACCACAGCGGCCCACAAAGGCCTTTCCCAACAGCAGATCCAAGAACTCGGTCGCTGGTCGTCAGAGGCTTTCAAAAGCTACATTCGACTAAACCGCTCCCACATCAAGGAAGCCCACCAGACCCTAATCGGCCATCCCCTTTAGAATACACCTCCGAAACCCCATAGCAACCGCTCCTCTCCATCACCCTCACATCCCCCCCCCCCCCAACCCAACTGTTTTTTCCCACTGCCGCAGCAGTGCCCGCTCCCGCAGGAGCTTTCTCTGTATTTCCACCATTGCCGCAGCAATGTCTACTCCCGAAGGAGCCTTTTCTGTATTTCCCCTCGCCGCAGCAGTGACTGCTCCAGCAGGAACCTTCTCTATATTCCACTGCCGCAGTAGTGCCTGCTCTAGCAGGATCCTTCTCTATTTTTCCCCACTGCCCCAGCAGCGACCGCTCCCGCAGGAGCACCTCCCGTTTCTCCCAACTACCGCAGTAGTGTCCGCTCCCGCAGGAGCTCTCTCTCCATTTTTTCCACTGCCGCAGCAGTGACTGCTCCCGCAGGAGCGCTACCCATATTTCCTCACTACCGCAGTAGTGAATGCTCCCCTCAGGAGCGCTACCTGTATTTCCTCACTGCCCCAGCAGTGTCTGCTCCCGCAGGAGCGCTACCTATATTTCCTCACTGCCGCAGCAGTGCTCGCTCCAGCAGGAGCCTCTTCCCCCGGCCCCTCCCCGTTACCCAACCCCCCCCTCTATTTCCTCACTGCCGCAGCAGTGCTTGCTCCAGCAGGAGCCTCTCCCCTTCCCAACAGCCCCCACGCCACCATGGGAATCCCCCCCAGCTGTTTTCTTCACTACCGCAGTAGTGCCTGCTCTAGCAGGAACCTTCTCTCTATTTTCCCCACTACCGCAGTAGTGCCTGCTCCAACAGGATTCTTCTCTATATGTCCCCACTGCCCCAGCAGTGACTGCTCCCGCAGGAGCGCTATCTATTTTCCCACTACCGCAGTAGTGGCCGCTCCCGCAGGAGCTCTTTCCCTTTTTCCCACTGCCCCAGCAGTGCCTGCCCCCGCAGGAGCTTTCCCTACGTTTCCCCACTGCCCCAGCAGTGTCTGCTCCAGCAGGAGCGCTACCTGTATTTCCTCACTACCGCAGTAGTGACTGCTCCCCCATGAGCGCTACCTGTATTTTCCCCACTGCCGCAGCAGTGTCTGCTCCAGCAGGAGCGCTTCCTGTTTTCCCCCACTGCCGCAGCAGTGCCCGCTCCCGCAGGAGCCTTCCCAGTACTTCCCCACTGCCGCAGCAGTGCCTGCTCCCGCAGGAGCGCAAACATATTTCCCCACTGCCGCAGCAGTGTCTGCTCCCGCAGGAGCACAATATATATTTCCCCACTGCCGCAGCAGTGCCCGCTCCCGCAGGAGCCTTCCCATTATTTCCCCACTGCCGCAGCAGTGTCCGCTCCCGCAGGAGCGCTATCTATATTTCCCCACTGCCGCAGCAGTGTCCGTTCCCGCAGGAGCCTTCCCATTATTTCCCCACTGCCGCAGCAGTGCCCGCTCCCCCAGGAGCCTTCCCAGTATTTCCCCACTGCCGCAGCAGTGTCCGCTCCCGCAGGAGCTCCATCAATACCTCCCCACTGCCGCAGCAGTGTTTGCTCCCGCAGGAGCACCATATATATTTCCCCACTGCCGCAGCAGTATCTACCCTCACATCCTCCCTCCTCTCCCCACACCAGCACACTTCAGCAGAAACCGCTTCTTCCTCTAAGATGCCGCAGCATCTTTACAAGCATTGTCCAGCATCCCATCAGCCCTAAAACCATGCAATTTTTGGGGGGTCTCTTAGCCTATTTGGCTGCTGTCCCACGATAAGCATTCTTTGGGGAGCTTTTGGGTCCGGGCCAAATGCCGAGCTCGGACCCCTCTCCCTGGGCGAGGGGAGTACCCCGGGCTCGGGAACTACTACCGAGCTCGGAGCCCTCTCCTCGGACAGCACGCCAAATACGCATACCGTTTACTCAGTTCATTATTAAGTAAGTGTGAACTCGTGAAGTGATGTTTCACAAACAAGTTTCGGGAGGAGCACGCGCGGATAATTAACACAGCCAATTCATCATCAGTAATCACATCACTTACCCAATAAACGCTAGAGAGAACCCCTATAAATAATCAAGCAGCCTTACCTCCATTATCTCTAGTCTTCCAGAATCCCTCCACCACCCCAACTCCACACTTCCAGTCCGTTTACACCCCAGCAGGGGGTAGGGGGAGCTTTTGGGTCCGGGCCAAATGCCGAGCTCGGACCCCTCTCCCTGGGCGAGGGGAGTACCCCGGGCTCGGGAACTACTACCGAGCTCGGAGCCCTCTCCTCGGACAGCACGCCAAATACGCATACCGTTTACTCAGTTCATTATTAAGTAAGTGTGAACTCGTGAAATCCATTTCTCTCTCCATTTTAAATCACATCACCACCCCGCGCTTCGCTCACATACTAGACTGCTCAGAACTGCAGAGCAAAACAAGCAATATTTCACAGTGATGCTGTCTGACTTCAGGTGAATGCTTCATAACAGTGAATCATTTTGCTTTTTTTTTCTCCCATACCAAATACTTTTCACCTACTGTTTTTCAAATACTATATATTACGGAAGTATTATTTTGGTTATTGGACGCAGCATGAGTGAAGAAGGGGTCGGATTTAAATAGGCCGTTCTCATTAGCCTTGAGTGTGAGCGCAGGTGCAGCCTCCGTGTTGCCAGATCCAGCTATTATAAGCATTTTTGGACTTGTCTTTTTCACTTAACCTATGAGGCCCTAAATGGTTTAGCTCCTGCTTACCTAACTAATCTACTATCACGCTACAATCCAACCCGCTCCCTAAGGTCGCACAACGCTGGACTCTTGGTAGTACCTAGAATAACAAAGTCCACAAAAGGAGGTAGAGCTTTTTCATATTTGGCTCCCAAACTCTGGAATAGCCTTCCTGATAATGTTCGGGGTTCAGACACACTCTCTCTGTTTAAATCTAGATTAAAGACACATCTCTTTAGCCAAGCATTCATATAATGCATCTCACAATCTTGTACTGCAGTTATATCTGATCAAACACACATTATTATGCTTTTGCTTGGGTTGAACAACCGCTACGCTAATTATGTCTCTATTTATTTCTCTGTTTCTGGATTAACATCTCGTGGTAACTAGGAATTACACAAGCTTCAGTCTGGATCCAACCATTAAATGATCTGAGATAACCGAACACCTGAGAAGAGACGATGACAACCCCTCAGACAATATACAGAATTAATTAAATTTTGCCATAAGTTAAATATATTAAGTTTCTAGTACACAGATCTGAAGAACCAATAGATTACAGAAGAAACTGAAATACACAGACACTAGCCATGAAGAAGTCTATGCTATGTCATTCAGTATGGTTTTACATTTTCACA
Organism: Oxygymnocypris stewartii; assembly: GCA_003573665.1. NCBI lineage: Eukaryota > Metazoa > Chordata > Actinopteri > Cypriniformes > Cyprinidae > Oxygymnocypris > Oxygymnocypris stewartii. The sequence continues at coordinate 155,905 of QVTF01024081.1, read as the reverse complement.
AATAATGCTAAAAACATTCACAAGAGCAGTAGACAATGTTATCAGCTACATAGCAAAGGTTATTAATAAAAATGATAACAGTAATATGTGTTGTTGCATGAATAATAAACAACTGATAAAATGATCCACTCCTAACTATAGTAAAGTATTAAACGTTTTGATGAAATATGGTATGATTTAAAAATGATTATCCCTCCAAAACAGAGAAAACATCTTTCACAAACATCTACATGTCTGTCTCTTTTAAAGTGTTTATAGTGTATTTAATGAGTTGTATTTGTAGGAGTTATTATAGCACAATTCAGTAACACTTTCTATGAAGCCCGTATTATAATACATTATGCAGATATTCTTATGGTATGAATGCATAATGCATTATAAATAACTTTATAATATGTTGTTTCATCTCATGAATATTCATAAGAACAGTTTTAATGTATCATAATAGTTATTTATTTGTGGTTATAGCTTTCAAGAGAATGATGATTTATAACGCAATGAACACGATCCATCCGCTTAAGTTAAAATGATTATTTTTATCATAGTTATAATATATTATAAGTCTCATATCTTACCACGTTACTTATGTTACTGTACTTAAAGCAGACAAAGACCACTTATAATTAATAATAATAATAACAATACTGTTTTTTCTCAAACAGCCATAAGATCAGATATCAGATCAGATGAATATGTAATATGACACATTTGCTTTGAACATTATTTTTATCATATCAGTTTTATTATTTTGATGGCTCTCTTTAGACAGCTGTTGTAACTCTTTAACTTCATGTGAACGAGCAGTCATGAGAGTATTAGTGGTGTGTCTGCTGAATATAATGTATGCTAACACTTTATTTTGATGATTCCTCAACAGATAAACTGAGTATAGGAACATTTTACTACCCTACTTAAGTCTACTAATACAATTAGTTTTATATATATATAAACATTGCACTCAAGAGATGAAGTAAGGTACTGTGCAGATCTTAAATAAACAATGTCAAGCTATGTTATAGCACATTATAAATGAAGTAGATTTAATATGGTGTTCATTGTTTGTTATAAATAATCATACTCTTAAAAGTTACAACCACAAATATGTAAGTGCTACAATGTATTATAATTGTTGTTATGATTATTCATTAGATTTTATAACACATTATAAGGTTTTTTATAAGGCATTATGCATTTATTATAATGCCTTACGGATACCCTTATAATGTATTATAAATACAGGCTTCATAGAAAGTGTTACCCACAATTATTTAACAAACTTTGTTAAATTATTGTTAAATTACAAAAAATGATTTTGATCAGTAATGAACACTGAAATAACTATGAAAATTATACAAATCATTCTTATTACATCAATTCTATTGTAGATGTATATTGGTTTGCTTGATCTTTAAATTTTGATGACATTTCACGTCACTTCACCTAGGATGAACCGAAATCCCATTGTCTGACTTTTTTGTTGGCAAAGTCACTTATGATGTCTTTGAAGTCCAGCGGTCTTCTTAGCTGGCTTTCAATTGAAAGTCGAGCAAGGCTATTAAACCTCTTCTGAGTTTGGGTAGACCTGAGATAGTTTTTGACAAGCTTCAACTTGCTGAAAGCCCTTTCTGCACCAGAAACAGAGACAGGTAAAGAGTAGAAGATGTGCACTGCAATGCACACTTCTCCAAAAATGCTCTAGAGCTGCATCCTGTAAATTAAATTCAGCAGATCGAGAGGACACTGGCAGTCTACAAATGTGGCATTATACACAGACTTAAGATGCCTAACTTCATTTCCAAAGCCTGCTGTGAGATCCTGTGTATATTTGCTTACTAATGAGTGGCAAGCTGAGTGAATCTGATCTTCTTCTAAATCTTTTAACTTTTAGCAGTGGTTTTAAAGTGGGTATCCAATGCAGATATTATATTATCCAATGCCACAAAGAAAACATTGTTTCGAAATCGATTTTTCCTCTGTCTCTTGCTGATTAGTGTCCTCTGAACTCTGACTTTCATCTGCAAACCACTTTCTCCTTCTCTTGTGGCTGACTGGACACCCCCTGGGCACATCCATAGCTTCTGCAATGAGGGAGGCTTCTGCAAAAAGATTATCCCATGAGTTACGCAAAACCTCCATCTCTTCTTTCAGTGCCTGTATGTTGCTTATTTCAACTTCCATTGAAATGTTTCCTGATTGCAGAATTAGGGTTCTGTCTTCAATGGACTGCAAGATTTTCTTCCATAGAGTGAGAAGAACGATGGCTTTGAAGGACATGAAGTACTATTTTAGACCACTGACCTCTGACCTAGCTTCATTGGTTAAACTGCACTTTGCAAGTATGGTGTCCAGTGCTTTTATGATTGATGGGAAGTGGTTTGCAACAGGTTTAACTGCAGCTATGCGTGCACTCCACCTGGTCTCTGACAAACGTTGAAGGGAGCAGCCAGTCTTACTTTTAAGGATTTCCCACCGCTCTGGACTTGCACTAAAGAGACTGTATAGCAGTTCAAACAGCCCAATAATGTTGACACATCAGGACATGACTCTGCTGCTTGTACACCAACATTCCTTCTGAATCCTTGGGCATAACAATGATCAGGTCTATCTGACTGGCAGTGGCTAGCTTTCTAACAATCACCTCACGTTCATGATCTGTAAACCTCTCTGGCCATAATCCTGGATCAGTTGTCAAAAAATCTTAATTCTCGCCTACATTTCGCCTTGCACTTGCTGAGTCTGAGCTGTCTGTGACTGTCTTGACTGCTGCTACTTTCAGCTTCTGTATTTTGACCTTCACTAACTGATGTTGGCCTATTTTCATGCATCTGTTCAGTTGAGGGACCTGCCTCTGTAGACAACAAATACCATGACTCCATGAATATACCATGAATATCACAAATAAACCATTACTTTGCAGTTCATTTCAGTTAAAATACACGTGACTAGAAATAATAAAGTGATTCCCTGACAAGTCAATATATCCACAGAGTATCGTCTGCACTGACCCTCCAAGTCATCTTTGGAAAATGGCTGCGAGTCAGACGATGACACATCTGATGCTGCAGAACATTATAAAAAATGAATATCACATCACTTTAAAGATGTAAACCTTTTATTTTAAAGTTAATTAAATAGATTATTTATCTATATTTTATCTAATTTATTTTATTCTATAGTTTATTTAAATTATTTATTCATTTATTTTAATGCCATTAAGCCATAACTTATGAAATACTAAAGACGTCATACACTTATTTAAGACAAAGTAATAAAAAAAACTACCAAAAGACAAAGCAGAAATTATTAAATAACAATAAAACCTTTTTTAAAGGACCAGCAATATAATAGTTTTTCCCACCAGCCTGTTATAATTCGTAAATCAAAAAGTAAAAATTCAGAAACAGATAACAATGCAATCTTACGGTGACGTAATACTGCCACACACATATGTTTCCCACTCAATTATGTCTTTTTTTATGAGATTTCTTCCCGTTAAAACGACATATTTTCTCGTTATAACGAGATCTTTTCTCGTTAAAACGCCATATTTTCTCGTTATAATGACATATTTTTCTCGTAATAATGACATATGTCATAAAAACGATACGTTTTCCGTTATAATAGATACATGTTAGGGCTGAACTGAGCGATTGTCATGCTGCTCAGTCTGACATAAACGAGGATCTGCACGCTGCTGAATTGAAATACACTGTTTTAAATGTATTTAATGTAATGAGTTTAATCGTAGCAGCATGTTTATTAGGATTAATCTCCAATCTGTCTACAATACTATCCAATAACAGCACTCAGACCCATGACTTTTTTAGGCTATATATGATCAGATCAAAACAGTTATTTTTGAATAATTAACTCTGGGCTTGGAATATTTATTAACGCAGGATTTTGTGATCGCAGATCAACGCCTTACCAACTGAGCTACTGAATCTCAGTCAAATTCGTTGTACTTTTCATAACCAGACAAAGTTTTTTTCTCTCATTTTCAATAGACATAATTCAGTTTGACGTTATATCCTATAGTTCTCATTTATTCTGTTGTCATGTGCTGATATAATACTTTTTATAGAAATATATTTGATGATCTGTGACCTCTGAGGTGACCTTTGACCTCTTTTGCTCTTCATTTGCAGCTCAATCCTCATGGATCATAAAATCAAACATTTCTCGTGCACACTAATCAATCTATAGTAAAATTGTCTTTCATTAAAGTATGTTTGAGGTTACTCGCATGCTCATCACACGGTTAGAATATCTGCATTCTGTGCCGGAGCAAGAGCACCGATCAACGGCAACAACGACATACAAACTGTGTGTATCTGCAGCTTGTACTGTTGAGTGCACCGTGTGACTACATTGTTCAAGAACTTCAGTAACCTCCATGAAAAACATCCTCTTGTCATATTTCCACATAGGCCAGCACATTAAAACAAAACCAGCTGCATGGATGACATAACATTAGTTAATATGGGTTTGTTAGCAGCTCAAGCTGTTGTAAATCCTGCCCACTTGTTTGCATCGTCAGCACACGCTTCAGTGCTTTGAGTGTTTATAGTGCTGTGTGTTTAACACTTCATGACTGAGAGCAGAACACAATCTTCATCATCACACAAGACAAAACAACTACAATGACCAACATCATCATCCTCATCTGGACTCTGACTCTCTGCATTCAGGGTAAATATTTGTACAAATAACATTACACACATCTTATGTACAGTCCAAGAACCTAATAACTAAATATCTAAATTGTCTTATTTCAGAGATCCGGGGACAAGTGACAGTGACTCAGAATCCAGAAATAAAATCCATCAAACAAGGAGAAACTGTTACAATCAGCTGTAAAACCAGTCAGCCGATTTCTGGCTGTAGTGACTGTGTGTCTTGGTATCAGCAGAAACCTGGAGAAGCTCCTAAACTCCTCATTTATTACATAAAAACCCTCCAGTCAGGAACTCCATCTAGATTCAGTGGCAGTGGATCAAACTATGGAAGTGATTTCACTCTGACCATCAGTGGAGTCCAGACTGAAGATACAGGAGATTATTACTGTCAGAGTTATCACAGTGGTGATGTGTTCACACAGTGATAAAGAGTCGTACAAAAACCTCCGTCAGTCAGAGTCACAGTGACTGCACTGATACAGCTGAGAGATACTGCAGCTGCTCTACAACACAATCACACACAACACTGATCAACACAAACACTAATCACACAATAACATTATAACAGAAATATTATATTCCTGAAGAAAACAAGTCAGTGTTTTAATATGATCATCATGTTTTAGGTGTAAAATATGATTCCTGTCAATCAAACTGAATAGACTGCATTCAGTCACTTCTGCTGTCTTTTAAGAAATATGTTTAGGACAAGCAAACTTTAAGTGAAGTTTTAGTGTATTTACATAAAACACGTATTTTACTCTTACTTATAGTATATTTTATGTTTAGCTAAATTAATCAGCTTTTAGTGGGTTTAAAGTATTAGTTATTTATAACCATGTGTAGATCTGCTGCAATTTATTTTAAATATGTACGTAATGAACGTGCTTCAGTTTGTTTTCAAAAGTAAGATATACATTTTTTAATGTATATTAATGTATTATTTTTATTAATTTTAATATATTTTATTAATCACATTAATTCACTACTATGCAAGTATACTACTAGAGATATATGTGTTATATGCTATAAATGCATTCTTGTATAAACCTACAATGTTTATTAATAATACTTAGTTATTTATCCTTTTTTGTGTTATTAGTCTATCTGCCACTCTCAACTCCGTTAAGGCTGCCGCTACTCACCGGTCTTTTGTTTTACTCTCTTTTTATATTTGGATGTTTTAAGTTGGGACATTTATCAAGCATCTGCTGCACTATTGAACTGGTTTTAACTTTGGACCTTCAAATTTTGCGATTGTTGCGACCTGTGGTCTGACATCCTGATTTTCCAGTGGAGGACTGAAAGGACTGGCGTTTGTAGCCCGACTTCACTGGTGACTTCCTTGGCTCTGTTGGTCTGCCTGTCCTAGTACTACAAGATTTCATCATCACGTGGTTGCTTAAGCTGTTGCTATGGATCATTTTTTCTTCCGCTGTGATCAGCGCCGCTCCTCGACTGATGTACTCGGCGGCAGACCTGCACAAATTAAGAATCGTAACTAAACCTCCGCCGACCGAAATACATTCATCGTGGGTCTCGTCGGAATATCCGAATCACTTCTACTAATTCTGATCATAGTGGACAAATTTGGTCATTTTGGTCTACTACCGCAAGACTGCCTAATAACGCTGGGAGGTCTGTTGATCATGAAGCGCTTACTCCGTCCCCCAGGTCAGAGTATGCCTTCTGCGCTCCACTTTGGACTTTTTAATGGTCGGTCACTCAACAATAAGACGTCTCTTATTCATGAACTTATTGAGGACCAACTTATTGATTTTATGTGTGTGACTGAGACTTGGCAGAAGCCGAATGATTATTTTTATTGAAATCAAACAGTTCCATCAGGATATGAATATATATGTAAACCTCGTTATTCTGATAAGGGGGGTGGCCTTGCACTTATTTATCGTGACAGACATAAAGTCTGTCCGATTTCGCTATCAGAGCCATCAACTTTTGACATTTTGGCTGTGCAACTTAAAGGTGCGACTCCCACTGTTCTTGTCATGATTTATAGGCCACCAAAGGCATCTACTATGAATGCTTTTTTGGTGAATTTTCTACAATTTTAACATATCTGTGTACCTTGTCTCCGAATATAATTTTGATGGGAGATTTTAACATTAATTTTGATAATATTGCCAGCACTCAATATAATGATTTTAAATTGATTCTGGACAGTGCTGACCTTGTGCAATTTGTTAATTTTCCAACACACAATAAGGGACATATTTTAGATCTTGTATGCTGTTCTGGTGTTATGCCTTATAATTTTACTTCAACTGTATCTCCTATTTCAGATCATAAGCCTATATTTTTTAATATTTCTCTTTTTTTGGCAAGCGTAAAACCTCAACGCTCTGTCTCATTTCGTAATATCAAAAATATTGACCTTAATGTTTTGGATGAAATTATGGATTACTCCGTAAACCAGTGCTACTTTCTACTTCTACATATGATTTGGTATGTTTTTATAATAACAGTTTGTCTCAAATACTTGACACTGTGGCTCCTATGAGGACCCGCATTGTATCCTTTGTTAACCCTTCTCCTTGGTATAATTTTGAACTTCGTCATCAAAAGGCGTTAGGTCGTCGATTGGAGAGACTATGGAAAAGAACTGGTCTTAAAGTACATAAACAGATGTATTCTGAGCATCTGGTTTCCTACAAGGTTGCACTAGAAAAAGCAAAATCATTGTTTTATGCAAATATTATTTCTAATGGACAGTCTAATACAAGGACTTTGTTTAGTACTGTTAACAAACTGTTGAAACCTCACAATGCTGTCTCACTTTCTCCCATTCAATGTGTGTCTTATTCAAAAAATTTTAACTCCGAGATTGACAGTATACACCATGAATTGCTTAATTCTGTTTTAATGTCTAGTGATTATGAAAATGGACATAATCATATTTGTTGGTCAGCAAGTAATTTGTCAAATTTTGAGCTGCCTTCAGATGACTACATTACTAAGCAGATTATGAAGTCTAAGACTTCTACCTGTTCACTTGATCCTTTACCTACTGTTTAAGTTAAGTCTTGTAACCATTCAGTTTCCTCTATTATTACAGCCATAGTGTGTTCTTCATTATCAAGTGCTACTGTCCCTTCATCTTTAAAAACGGCTTCTATCACTCCAATTCTCAAAAAGACTGGTGTTGATCCTAACGATTTAAATAATTACAGGCCTATTTCTAACCTACCTTTTATTTCAAAAATACTTGAAAGAACCGTAGCAGCTCAACTTGAATCACATCTGCAAAGTAGTGATATTTATGAGCATTTTCAGTCAGGTTTTCGACCCAAACATAGTACAGAAACAGCTCTTGTTAAGGTTATAAATGATCTTCTCCTAGCTGCTGATTCTTGTTTTCTGTCTATTCTTATTATTTTAGATATTAGTGCTGCCTTTGATACTATTAGTCATTCAGTATTATTGGAACGGCTGGCTTGCATAGGAATAGCTGATAATGCACTTCTCTGGTTCTCATCATATTTAAGTGGCAGAAAACAGTTTGTGCAGATTAAGAATATACAATCAGATTCTGTTTCAGTTACACATGGCGTTCCACAGGGGTCGGTCTTGGGTCCGCTTTTATTTATCATTTATATTCTAACTCTTGGTCGTATTTTTCGCTCTTATGATATTAATTTTTACGCTGACGACACACAAGTGTATATTTCTACAAAACCTACTGTTTCTTATCCTCCTCCTGACCTCACTAAATGTTCGCAGGATGTTAATATTTGGATGACCAATAATTTTTTTAAGTTAAATACTAACAAAACCGAAGCCCTTCTTGTGGGTTCTAGATCTGTTTTCTCTAAAACTCAATCCTTTACCCTATTTATTGATAATTGCCTAGTCAATTTTTCTACCCAGGTGAAAAGCCTTGGGGTTATATTCGATGGTTTGCTTTCGTTTGGTTCTCATATTAGTAATATTTCACGTTCTGCATTTTTTCATTTACGCAATATTGCTAGACTTTGTTCTTCACTTTCTCAAGATAGTACTGAAGTACTTATTCATGCATTGGTTACATCTAGGATCAATTATTGCAATTCTCTTTTAGTTGGCATTCCTGAAAAGCAATTTCAACGATTACAGTTAATCCAGAATTCAGCAGCTAGGATAGTTACTAACTCACGTACTTTTGATCATATATCTCCAATTCGTTTTCAGCTGCATTGGCTTCCTGTTCATTATCGTGTTCATTTTAAAATGTTACTTCTAACATACAAAGCTCTTCATAATCTGGCATATCATTATCTCTCAGATCTTCTTCATTTGTATACTCCTTTGCGCTCTTTGAGATCATCTTCTGCAGACCTATTGTCTGTTCCAAAGTTCAAGATGAGTTCCTTTGGTGGTAGGGCTTTTAGTTGTGCAGCGCTGAAATTATGGAATTCTTTACCTTTGCACATTCGCCAGCTGGACTCAATTTCCCATTTTAAAGCTCAGATAAAAATGTATTTGTTTAGAATAGCTTTTAATGATTTGCTTGTTTAATGTGTTAGGTGTTATAATGTTTGTGTTTTATGTTTTGTATTTACTGTACGGTGTCCTTGAGTGTCTTGAAAGGCGCCTATAAATAAAATGTATTATTATTATTATTATCTTTATATATTGATTTCCGGTGAGTCTGTAATACACGGGGCAAGAAGTCTCTGTATGTCTTGTGTACTGGACTGTGAAGTTAAGTGTATTTGTGCTATATGTTATTGTGGGCCGAAGATTAATTTACACATGTGTGGACAATAAAGATTTTCAATGTTCAATAATGTCAATATATTATATATGCTGCTGTATGCTGTACTCTAGTATTGTATGTTTATGTTTAATCATTTATTTTGAATTATTTTGGACCTTTTATACCATTTTGAATTCTGAAAAATGAAATTGTTTTGTTACTTGAAATGTTATTGAGTCAAAAAAAATTAAGTATAAAGATAATATTTGGTCCCACATCATGTACTTAGTAGCCTTAACTACTATGTACTTACATAATAAATAAATAAGTAATAATAATAAATATAAATAAATAAATCAATGCACTTATTGTGTTCATATTGTGTTGTAAAACACTTTTGAGGTGGGATATTTCTGAGGTTAGGGACAGGTTTGGCAGTATGAGCAGATTTGAGGGGGGGGGGGGGGCACCGTGTAAACTATAAATGTAATTACAGAAATTAATTACAGATGTGACTACATGCAGTTTTGTATTATCATTATTATTTATTTAAGAGCAATGTAAAGACGTGTGTACACAATAAGTGCATTATATCAAATTATTAATTTTGAGTGTAAGTACATAATATTTAAGGCCACCTAATATAAATTGGGACCAAATCTTTTAAATGGATTGTGAAGAAATACAGTTTAACATAATTAAATATATACAAATATATTATAAATAGCTTAAACTTGATCTTAAGCATATCTTGAAATATGCTTTATATATTTATTGTTTCAAAATAACACATTGAATATGCATTTAGTATAGCATAATCATTCATAAAAGCACAATTTAAATATATGTCCTTTTCACCTGGGCTGCTGGACTACAGCAGAAGTGAAACTGGTGTGTTTCAGTCCAGATCATGTAACCAATCAAACAGTGACTCTGGGAGTGTGGGCTGAAAATCATTTGCATTGTCAGGGTGGAGTGATTGTGATCCTCTCAGAATAGAGCAGCTCTGTCTCCAGAGACCATGTTCAAACCCCAAGAGCTTTATTTGACTAGATTTACTGAAAACACCTGAACAAACACTACATGCATCGTCATCTGTTAGTTGAATGATGTTGTCAGACACAAATGGAGTTTGTTGAGAAGCTTTATTGAATGTTGCAGCAAACACAGCAGATTGAAAGATCAGCCAGTGCTTTGACACTAGAGCTCTCTTTCAGTATTGAGTTGTAAATGACTACAGCTGCAGCACTAGACTCATGTGAATCCTGCCTGACACAGGACACTCAGATACGACTCATCTTCAGGAGAGAGCAGCGCTCACTGGAGAAACATCAGCACTGCGAGCGACTAACAGAGACTCTTGTGGAACGAGACCTCATGAGAAGCTTCAGCATGTATTACTCTGCAGACGTACAGCTCTCCCGCTTCCCAGTGTGCTTTGCTGAGGGTCAGGACGCTACTGCGGCTGTAGCGGCCGTCCTGCTCGCTCTCTGCGCTGGTCACAACCCCCTCGGTGACCTCTGAGCCGTCCAGTGTCCAGCTCACCAGCGCCCCCTGTGGAGAGTAAGAGCTGAGCAGGCAGAGCAGTGCGGCTGATTCTCCAGAGATCTGCAGAGAAGAGGGCGGCAGCAGAGACACTGAGGGCTTCACTGTGGGACCAGCTGCAGGAGACAAACACAACACGTTCACAAACACACAGAAAACACACAGCAGCTCCAGCACTCTTCTGCCCTGCAGCATTCACAGCATTTCAACACGACTTTCAGGAGCAGACAGGAGGAGTGCAGTCAAAATCACAACAATCTCATCATTCATCACATTCAACATCACTACAGATGTACAATATACAAACTACACAATCACTATATACATTTACATGAAACCTCATAAATGAAACTTAACTTACTAAAGTCCTATTCGGACGGTAATTGTTTCTCATATGGATGACATTTATTTTATTTACAAATGTATTCTTACTTTTGTGTAAATGTATTTAAAAAGTATTATTATATATGATGTATTCTTATTATTCCAAGCATACTTTATTTATGATATATAATCCTATTTATTATTTGATTATTTAAATGTCCTGTTTTAAAATAGGAAAATAGACGTGCTATAGTTGTATATAATTATAGGTGATATAGTTATGTATATAATAACTTTATTTAGACTAATACACATTTTTTTTATTATACTGCATACCAGCTGCTGTCATAATAAAGACTCATTTCAAATGTTTACGTGCTTTTCTTCTCTTTCTGATCACATTCGCTGTGATGGAGCAGTTATGAAATATTGTTCTTGTAAATACTTTCCAGCATTTTATAAATAAATATGCATGCACATTACACCGAAGCGCAACAGTTACCGTACGGTGTCCAGGAGTGCTCAAGAAGGGTTTAAACACTGAATTCTGAATCGATTTCTTCTCGTAAACTCAGAGATGTGGATTCGGACGGTGATTAAATTACCACACGATCTTGGTGTTTGTAAAAAAACAGCAGATTATTCAGCCGGGGATTTTTACACGGAGAGAAACACAGACATCAGGATACGAACGGCATTAAAATCACCGACTACAGCCTGTAAATGCTGAAAATCACTTACGTCCCCCCGAGAAACAATCACCGGCCCAATATGACTGCTTTCATTACAGTTATTTTTATATTCAAACACAAAGATATCATATTTTAGTACTTATATTATCTTATAATTGTGTTTACAATTATCCAAAATTTAACAAAATATTTACACACAACTTTTTTATGTTATTTCTTGTATTATAAATCAATAATTTATAAGCACAACATGAGATTCAAAATCAAGACTAAACTACAAAAGTAACTACATCTATATTCAAATATCACTTTTTCTTGTATGAAATCTATAATAAAAATGTATTTATGAACACAGTGTAAAATGAAGGAAAATTAAACCTGAGATGAACTGATAAAACTCATATTGAGTAACATTATAGAAATGTGTTTAGACAAGATTTGTGTGTTCAGTAAAAATAATCCAGTTCTTAATATGACAAAAATTCAATTAATCATTTATTATGCTTTTTTGGCTGTTTTAACATTTTCTTATTTTTAATTACATTTTAATTAAATCATAGTATTTGTATATAGAAGAATTAAAATAGAGACTTACCGAGGATCAGTTTAGTTCCTCCACCGAAAGTGCACCACAGTGACACAATCTAATGAAGCGGTCGTACAAAAACCTCTATTCCACTCGAGTGAACACAAACTCCAGAAACAACACTTCAACACACTGACAGCACAAACACTCTTTAGTTTTGGTCAAATGCTTTTAAAAAAGTAATAATGAAACTCTTTCACACAATTTTATTCAATATGTTATTGCTTGAAAACTACGTAATCTTTCATAATCTGAGATTATTATTTTCTTTATTCTCTCATTCACAATAGACATGATTCAGCCCTATATTTCTCATTCATTCTCTTGCACTTTTTAAAGATATATATTTGACTAGCTTTGACCTCTGATGTGACCTTTGACCTCTTAATCATGGATGATGTTGTGAAGTTTCTCATTATGATGCTTTTGTTCTTCATATGCAGCGCAATCATCGTGATTCACAGAAGAAGAAAAAACTGCAGCTTCAGAGAAATTAATCATAATTCTGATGCACACTTTTCAGATGCACTTTGTTCAGTCTAGACTCATATGACCAGACTGAGAGAACTTATTTTCTTTATATATCCATCTTTTAAAGAAAATTTATTCAATTGGAAACAAACTCTGGCAGCCATTTTCAGAAATTCATAAAACTGTATGTTTGTAAATTACACAGAGATGTTAAACATTATGGTGTCTCATAATATTGAGTGTACAACAGTCATTAAGATGTGTTGGGAACTATTGAAGTGATTGGATGCTCTAAGATGGCGTCTCTGTTGACATACAGTAACTGAAGCAGCTGAATCCAGTATCTTATGAGTCTCTATGGTGAGATCACATGACCAGCAGAATATTACTCATCTTTATCTCAGTAAATATCTATTATCAGACACTGCTGGCTGCAGAATAGCTGGGAAATACAAATATGAAGCGGATTTCTACAGAGACTTCTGTGTGACGCTGCATTCATGTTAATGTGAGTCAAACCACTGTAATAAGTGTCTGAGTATAGAGACAGAAATGACTTGTTGTTCCCTTAAAGATTTAAACCATTAAACGATTAAGTTATCACTCAATGATTAAAACAAATTTTACTGAACAATTTTAGTTGTGAGAATGTAAAATCATTAGTGATATAACAGTTTATATGACTTTGTTAGCAGCTCAAGCTGTTGTAAATCCTGCCCACTTGTTTGCATCGTCAGCACACGCTTCAGTGCTCTGAGTGTTTATAGTGCTGTGTGTTTAACACTTCATGACTGAGAGCAGAACACAATCTTCATCATCACACAAGACAAAACAACTACAATGAACAACATCATCATCCTCATCTGGACCATTGCAGTACTTATTCAAGGTGGAATATTACACTTTGATATGAATAATAAGCTATAGTTAATTATTACCATTTTAATATAGGCTATCAATATTCTACTCTAAAGGTGATTTATTGACAAACTGACTTTCTTTTCTTTTCTTCAGAATCCAGAGGAATCACTCTAACTCAACCTGAAGTTAAAACTGTCCAGCTCAGTCAAACAGCTACAATAGAGTGTAATATAGATGTAGGAATATACAGCAGCTACTTATACTGGTATCAGCAGAAACCTGGAGAAGCTCCTAAACTCCTCATTTATCAGATATCAAACCGTTACACTGGAACTCAATCTAGATTCAGTGGCAGTGGAACAGCAAGTACTGGAAAAGATTTCACTCTGACCATCAGTGGAGTCCAGACTGAAGATACAGGAGATTATTACTGTCAGAGTGCACACCATATCAGTGGTAGCTGGGTGTTCACACAGTGATAAAGAGTCGTACAAAAACCTCCGTCAGTCAGAGTCACAGTGACTGCACTGATACAGCTGAGAGATACTGCAGCTGCTCTACAACACAATCACACACAACACTGATCAACACAAACACTAATCACACAATATCATTATAACAGAAATATTATATTCCTGAAGAAAACAAGTCAGTGTTTTAATATGATCGTCATGTTTTAGGTGTAAAATATGATTCCTGTCAATCAAACTGAACAGACTGCATTCAGTCACTTCTTCTGTCTTTTAAGAAATATGTTTAAGACAAGCATACTTTAAGTGAAGTTTTAGTGTATTTACATAAAACACGTATTTTACTCTTTCTTAAAGTATATTTTATGTTTAGCTAAATGAATCAGCTTTTAGTGGGTTTAAAGTATTAGTTATTTATAACCATGTGTAGATCTGCTGCAATTTATTTTAAATATGTACGTAATGAACGTGCTTCAGTTTGTTTTCAAAAGTAAGATATACATTTTTTTATGTATATTAATGTATTATTTTTATTAATTTTAATATATTTTATGAATCACATTAATTCACTACTATGCAAGTATACTACTAGAGATATATGTGCTATATGCTATACATGCATTCTTGTATAAACCTACAATGTTTATTAATAATACTTAGTTATTTATCCTTTTTTTGTGTTATTAGTCTATCTGCCACTCTCAACTCCGTTAAGGCTGCCGCTACTCTTTAGTCTAGTCTTTAGTCTAGTCTTTAGCTAGTCTTTAGCTAGTCTTTTGTTTTACTCTCTTTTTATATTTGGATGTTTTAAGTTGGGACATTTATCAAGCATCTGCTGCACTATTGAACTGGTTTTAACTTTGGACCTTCGAATTTTGCGATTGTTGCGACCTGTGGTCTGACATCCTGATTTTCCAGTGGTGACTTCCTTGGCTCCGTTGGTCTGCCTGTCCTAGTACTACAAGATTTCATCATCACGTGGTTGCTTAAGCTGTTGCTATGGATCATTTTTTCTTCCGCTGTGATCAGCGCCGCTCCTCGACTGATGTACTCGGCGGCAGACCTGCACAAATTAAGAATCGTAACTAAACCTCCGCCGACCGAAATACATTCATCGTGGGTCTCGTCGGAATATCCGAATCACTTCTACTAATTCTGATCATAGTGGACAAATTTGGTCATTTTGGTCTACTACCCCAAGACTGCCTAATAACGCTGGGAGGTCTGTTGACCATGAAGTGCTTACTCCGTCCCCCAGGTCAGAGTATGCCTTCTGCACTCCACTTTGGACTTTTTAATGGTCGGTCACTCAACAATAAGACGTCTCTTATTCATGAACTTATTGAGGACCAACTTATTGATTTTATGTGTGTGACTGAGACTTGGCAGAAGCCGAATGATTATTTTTATTGAAATCAAACAGTTCCATCAGGATATGAATATATATGTAAACCTCGTTATTCTGATAAGGGGGGTGGCCTTGCACTTATTTATCGTGACAGACATAAAGTCTGTCCGATTTCGCTATCAGAGCCATCAACTTTTGACATTTTGGCTGTGCAACTTAAAGGTGCGACTCCCACTGTTCTTGTCATGATTTATAGGCCACCAAAGGCATCTACTATGAATGCTTTTTTGGTGAATTTTCTACAATTTTAACATATCTGTGTACCTTGTCTCCGAATATAATTTTGATGGGAGATTTTAACATTAATTTTGATAATATTGCCAGCACTCAATATAATGATTTTAAATTGATTCTGGACAGTGCTGACCTTGTGCAATTTGTTAATTTTCCAACACACAATAAGGGACATATTTTAGATCTTGTATGCTGTTCTGGTGTTATGCCTTATAATTTTACTTCAACTGTATCTCCTATTTCAGATCATAAGCCTATATTTTTTAATATTTCTCTTTTTTTGGCAAGCGTAAAACCTCAACGCTCTGTCTCATTTCGTAATATCAAAAATATTGACCTTAATGTTTTGGATGAAATTATGGATTACTCCGTAAACCAGTGCTACTTTCTACTTCTACATATGATTTGGTATGTTTTTATAATAACAGTTTGTCTCAAATACTTGACACTGTGGCTCCTATGAGGACCCGCATTGTATCCTTTGTTAACCCTGCTCCTTGGTATAATTTTGAACTTCATCATCAAAAGGCGTTAGGTCGTCGATTGGAGAGACTATGCAAAAGAACTGGTCTTGAAGTACATAAACAGATGTATTCTGAGCATCTGGTTTCCTACAAGGTTGCACTAGAAAAAGCAAAATCATTGTTTTATGCAAATATTTTTTCTAATGGACAGTCTAATACAAGGACTTTGTTTAGTACTGTTAACAAACTGTTGAAACCTCACAATGCTGTCTCACTTTCTCCCATTCAATGTGTGTCTTTTTCAAAAAAATTTAACTCCGAGATTGACAGTATACACCATGAATTGCTTAATTCTGTTTTGATGTCTAGTGATTATGAAAATGGACATAATCATATTTGTTGGTCAGCAAGTAATTTGTCAAATTTTGAGCTGCCTTCAGATGACTACATTACTAAGCAGATTATGAAGTCTAAGACTTCTACCTGTTCACTTGATCCTTTACCTACTGTTTAAGTTAAGTCTTGTAACCATTCAGTTTCCTCTATTATTACAGCCATAGTGTGTTCTTCATTATCAAGTGCTACTGTCCCTTCATCTTTAAAAATGGCTTCTATCACTCCAATTCTCAAAAAGACTGGTGTTGATCCTAACGATTTAAATAATTACAGGCCTATTTCTAACCTACCTTTTATTTCAAAAATACTTGAAAGAACCGTAGCAGCTCAACTTGAATCACATCTGCAAAGTAGTGATATTTATGAGCATTTTCAGTCAGGTTTTCGACCCAAACATAGTACAGAAACAGCTCTTGTTAAGGTTATAAATGATCTTCTCCTAGCTGCTGATTCTTGTTTTCTGTCTATTCTTATTATTTTAGATATTAGTGCTGCCTTTGATACTATTAGTCATTCAGTATTATTGGAACGGCTGGCTTGCATAGGAATAGCTGATAATGCACTTCTCTGGTTCTCATCATATTTAAGTGGCAGAAAACAGTTTGTGCAGATTAAGAATATACAATCAGATTCTGTTTCAGTTACACATGGCGTTCCACAGGGGTCGGTCTTGGGTCCGCTTTTATTTATAATTTATATTCTAACTCTTGGTCATATTTTTCGCTCTTATGGTATTAATTTTTACGCTGACGACACACAAGTGTATATTTCTACAAAACCTAATGTTTCTTATCCTCCTCCTGACCTCACTAAATGTTCGCAGGATGTTAATATTTGGATGACCAATAATTTTTTAAGTTAAATACTAACAAAACCGAAGCCCTTCTTGTGGGTTCTAGTTCTGTTTTCTCTAAAACTCAATCCTTTACCCTATTTATTGATAATTGCCTAGTCAATTTTTCTACCCAGGTGAAAAGCCTTGGGGTTATATTCGATGGTTTGCTTTCGTTTGGTTCTCATATTAGTAATATTTCACGTTCTGCATTTTTTCATTTACGCAATATTGCTAGACTTTGTTCTTCACTTTCTCAAGATAGTACTGAAGTACTTATTCATGCATTGGTTACATCTAGGATCAATTATTGCAATTCTCTTTTAGTTGGCATTCCTGAAAAGCAATTTCAACGATTACAGTTAATCCAGAATTCAGCAGCTAGGATAGTTACTAACTCACGTACTTTTGATCATATATCTCCAATTCTTTTTCAGCTGCATTGGCTTCCTGTTCATTATCGTGTTCATTTTAAAATGTTACTTCTAACATACAAAGCTCTTCATAATCTGGCATATCATTATCTCTCAGATCTTCTTCATTTGTATACTCCTTTGCGCTCTTTGAGATCATCTTCTGCAGACCTATTGTCTGTTCCAAAGTTCAAGATGAGTTCCTTTGGTGGTAGGGCTTTTAGTTGTGCAGCGCTGAAATTATGGAATTCTTTACCTTTGCACATTCGCCAGCTGGACTCAATTTCCCATTTTAAAGCTCAGATAAAAATGTATTTGTTTAGAATAGCTTTTAATGATTTGCTTGTTTAATGTGTTAGGTGTTATAATGTTTGTGTTTTATGTTTTGTATTTACTGTACGGTGTCCTTGAGTGTCTTGAAAGGCGCCTATAAATAAAATGTATTATTATTATTATTATCTTTATATATTGATTTCCGGTGAGTCTGTAATACACGGGGCAAGAAGTCTCTGTATGTCTTGTGTACTGGACTGTGAAGTTAAGTGTATTTGTGCTATATGTTATTGTGGGCCGAAGATTAATTTACACATGTGTGGACAATAAAGATTTTCAATGTTCAATAATGTCAATATATTATATATGCTGCTGTATGCTGTACTCTAGTATTGTATGTTTATGTTTAATCATTTATTTTGAATTATTTTGGACCTTTTATACCATTTTGAATTCTGAAAAATGAAATTGTTTTGTTACTTGAAATGTTATTGAGTCAAAAAAAATTAAGTATAAAGATAATATTTGGTCCCACATCATGTACTTAGTAGCCTTAACTACTATGTACTTACATAATAAATAAATAAGTAATAATAATAAATATAAATAAATAAATCAATGCACTTATTGTGTTCATATTGTGTTGTAAAACACTTTTGAGGTGGGATATTTCTGAGGTTAGGGACAGGTTTGGCAGTATGAGCAGATTTGAGGGGGGGGGGGGGGCACCGTGTAAACTATAAATGTAATTACAGAAATTAATTACAGATGTGACTACATGCAGTTTTGTATTATCATTATTATTTATTTAAGAGCAATGTAAAGACGTGTGTACACAATAAGTGCATTATATCAAATTATTAATTTTGAGTGTAAGTACATAATATTTAAGGCCACCTAATATAAATTGGGACCAAATCTTTTAAATGGATTGTGAAGAAATACAGTTTAACATAATGAAATATATACAAATATATTGTAAATAGCTTAAACTTGATCTTAAGCATATCTTGAAATATGCTTTATATATTTATTGTTTCAAAATAACACATTGAATATGCATTTAGTATAGCATAATCATTCATAAAAGCACAATTTAAATATATTTCCTTTGCACCTGGGCTGCTGGACTACAGCAGAAGTGAAACTGGTGTGTTTCAGTCCAGATCATGTAACCAATCAAACAGTGACTCTGGGAGTGTGGGCTGAAAATCATTTGCATTGTCAGGGTGGAGTGATTGTGATCCTCTCAGAATAGAGCAGCTCTGTCTCCAGAGACCATGTTCAAACCCCAAGAGCTTTATTTGACTAGATTTACTGAAAACACCTGAACAAACACTACATGCATCGTCATCTGTTAGTTGAATGATGTTGTCAGACACAAATGGAGTTTGTTGAGAAGCTTTATTGAATGTTGCAGCAAACACAGCAGATTGAAAGATCAGCCAGTGCTTTGACACTAGAGCTCTCTTTCAGTATTGAGTTGTAAATGACTACAGCTGCAGCACTAGACTCATGTGAATCCTGCCTGACACAGGACACTCAGATACGACTCATCTTCAGGAGAGAGCAGCGCTCACTGGAGAAACATCAGCACAGCGAGCGACTAACAGAGACTCTTGTGGAACGAGACCTCATGAGAAGCTTCAGCATGTGTTACTCTGCAGACGTACAGCTCTCCCGCTTCCCAGTGTGCTTTGCTGAGGGTCAGGACGCTACTGCGGCTGTAGCGGCCGTCCTGCTCACTCTCTGCGCTGGTCACAACCCCCTCGGTGACCTCTGAGCCGTCCAGTGTCCAGCTCACCAGCGCCCCCTGTGGAGAGTAAGAGCTGAGCAGGCAGAGCAGTGCGGCTGATTCTCCAGAGATCTGCAGAGAAGAGGGCGGCAGCAGAGACACTGAGGGCTTCACTGTGGGACCAGCTGCAGGAGACAAACACAACACGTTCACAAACACACAGAAAACACACTGCAGCTCCAGCACTCTTCTGCCCTGCAGCATTCACAGCATTTCAACACGACTTTCAGGAGCAGACAGGAGGAGTGCAGTCAAAATCACAACAATCTCATCATTCATCACATTCAACATCACTACAGATGTACAATATACAAACTACACAATCACTTTATCCATTTACATGAAACCTCATAAATGAAACTTAACTTACTAAAGTCCTATTCGGACGGTAATTGTTTCTCATATGGATGACATTTATTTTATTTACAAATGTATTCTTACTTTTGTGTAAATGTATTTAAAAAGTATTATTATATATAATGTATTCTTATTATTCCAAGCATACTTTATTTATGATATATAATCCTATTTATTATTTGATTATTTAAATGTCCTGTTTTAAAATAGGAAAATAGATGTGCTATAGTTGTATATAATTATACGTGATATAGTTATGTATATAATAACTGTATTTAGACTAATACATATTTTTTAATTATACTGCATACCAGCTGCTGTCATAATAAAGACCCATTTCAAATGTTTACGTGCTTTTCTTCTCTTTCTGATCACATTCGCTGCGGTGGAGCAGTTATGAAATATTGTTCTTGTAAATACTTTCCAGCATTTCATAAATAAATATGCATGCACATTACACCGAAGCGCAACAGTTACCGTACGGTGTCCAGGAGTGCTCAAGAAGGGTTTAAACACTGAATTCTGAATCGATTTCTTCTCGTAAACTCAGAGATGTGGATTCGGACGGTGATTAAATTACCACACGACCTTGATGTTTGTCAAAAAACAGCAGATTATTCAGCCGGGGATTTTTACACGGAGAGAGAAACACAGACATCAGGATACGAACGGCATTAAAATCACCGACTACAGCCTGTAAATGCTGAAAATCACTTACGTCCCCCCGAGAAACAATCACCGGCCCAATACGACTGCTTTCATTACAGTTATTTTTATATTCAAACATAAAGATATCATATTTTAATACTTATATTATCTTATATTTGTCTTTACAATTATCCAAAATGTAACAAAATATTTACACACAACTTTTTTATGTTATTTCTTGTATTATAAATCAATAATTTATAAGCACAACATGAGATTCAAAATCATGACTGATCTACAAAAGTAACTACATCTATATTCAAATATCACTTTTTCTTGTATGATATCTATAATAAAAATGTATTTATGAACACAGTATAAAATTAAGGAGAATTAAACCTGAGATGAACTGATAAAACTCATATTGAGTAACATTATAGAAATGTGTTTAGACAAGATTTGTGTTCAGTAAGAATAATCCAGTTCTTAATATGACAAAAATTTCAATTAAAAAAATCATTTATTATGCTTTTTTGGCTGTTTTAACATTTTCTTATGTTTAATTACATTTTAATTAAATCATAGTATTTGTATATAGGAGAATTAAAATAGAGACTTACCGAGCAGCAGTTTAGTTCCTCCACCGAAAGTGTACCACAGTGACACAATCTAATGAAGCGGTTGTACAAAAACCTCTATTCCACTCGAGTGAACACAAACTCCAGAAACAACACTTCAACACACTGACAGCACAAACACTCTTTAGTTTTGATCAAATGCTTTTAAAAAAGTAATAATGAAACTCTTTCACACAATTTTATTCAATATGTTATTGTTTGAAGACTACGTAATCTTTCATAATCTGAGATTATTATTTTCTTTATTCTCTCATTTACAATGACATGATTCAGCCCTATATTTCTCATTCATTCTCTTGCACTTTTTAAAGATATATATTTGACTAGCTTTGACCCCTGATGTGACCTTTGACCTCTTAATCATGGATGATGTTGTGAAGTTTCTCATTATGATGCTTTTGTTCTTCATATGCAGCGCAATCATCATGATTCACAGAAGAAGAAAAAACTGCAGCATTAGAGAAATTAATCATAATTCTGATGCACACTTTTCAGATGCACTTTGTTCAGTCTAGACTCATATGACCAGACCGAGAGAACTGATTTTCTTTATATATCCATCTTTTACAGCAAATTGATTCAATTGGAAACAGGCAGCCATTTTAAGAAATTGATAAAACTGTATGTTTGTAAATTACACAGAGATGTTAAACATTATGGTGTCTCATAATATTGAGTGTACAACAGTCATTAAGATGTGTTGGGAACTATTGAAGTGATTGGATGCTCTAAGATGACGTCTCTGTTGACATACAGTAACTGAAGCAGCTGAATCCAGTATCTTATGAGTCTCTATGGTGAGATCACATGACCAGCAGAATATTACTCATCTTTATCTCAGTAAATATATATTATCAGACACTGCTGGCTGCAGAATAGCTGGGAAATACAAATATGAAGCGGATTTCTACAGAGACTTCTGTGTGACGCTACATTCATGTTAATGTGAGTCAAACCGCTGTAATAAGTGTCTGAGTATAGAGACAGAAATTACTTGTTGTTCCCATAATATATTTAAACAATTAAAACAATAAGTTATCACTCAATGATTAAAACAAATTTTACTGAACAATTTTAGTTGTGAGAATGTAAAATCATTAGTGATATAACAGTGTACATGACTTTGTTAGCAGCACAAGCTGTTGTAAATCCTGCCCACTTGTTTGCATCGTCAGCACACGCTTCAGTGCTCTGAGTGTTTATAGTGCTGTGTGTTTAACACTTCATGACTGAGACCAGAACACAATCTTCATCATCACACAAGACAAAACAACTACAATGAATAACATCATCATCCTCATCTGGACTCTCACACTGTTTGCTCAAGGTTTGTAGTAAAACTTTCAAAATTATTATTGATGATTTTAAAATGTGAAATATACTTTATTGTAATTTGTGTCCTGTTTTCTGTTCTTTCAGAGTGTAGAGGACAGATCACTGTAACTCAGAGTCCACCATTAATACCAGCAGCTCAAGGACAAGAAGTCAGAATAAACTGTAAAACCAGCAGTAGCGTGCATGGTGGTAGTTACTTACACTGGTACTTACAGAAACCTGGAGAAGCTCCTAAACTCCTGATATATCAGACATCAAACCTTTACACTGGAACTCAATCTAGATTCAGTGGCAGTGGATCTAACAGTGACTTCACTCTGACCATCAGTGGAGTCCAGACTGAAGAAGATACAGGAGATTATTACTGTCAGAGTTTCCATGTGATCAACAGTCAATATGTGTTCACACAGTGATAAAGAGTCGTACAAAAACCTCCGTCAGTCAGAGTCACAGTGACTGCACTGATACAGCTGAGAGATACTGCAGCTGCTCTACAACACAATCACACACAACACTGATCAACACAAACACTAATCACACAATATCATTACTATTAATATAAATATTGTATTTCTGAAGAGAATCAGAAATACAAACGTTCCCTATCAGTGTTTTAATATGATCATCATGTTTTAGGTGTAATATATGATCCCTGTCAATTAGACTGCAGACCTGCTGTCTGAACGTGATGCTTTTCATTTGGCCCACAGGAATATTTACACCCTCAAGCAATTGACCATATGCACGATTACTTCCTGGTTTTAGATAAGCTAGGTCAGTCATTTCCGGTCAACTATACTGTGCCGTAAAGGAATCGCCCTTTGCTCGGTTTCTCTGCATAATCTATTAACAACTTGAAGAAAAGTTTTGTTTGTGTAAGAGGACCAATCATCCACGTACACGGTTTCAGGAATGACAAACATGAATGTTAAATCGTTTAGTAAAAGCTAATTATTTTAAATCCATTTTTTTAACCACTGAATCATATAGATATACAGACATGAACAATAAGCATATGAAACTCAACAATGGTGACAATCAACAGAACGCTTCAGAAGTGCTATTGTGCCACGTTTAATATTATATAGGCCCATATCGTAGAGAGAGAGAGAGAGAGAGAGAGAGAGAGAGAGAGAGAGAGAGAGAGAGAGAGAGACTAATAACTACACCGTTAAAAAAAGGTCATTTTCTGTTAAATTTACATACATTTCCTTTAACATTATAACTGAAAATTCTGTAGATTTAAATTTTCTTCTGTAGCATAAACGGGCAATCCGTTATGCAGTATTTTCTAAAATAATATAGCATTGGCTTATCTTTAGCAGCCAATAAATCCAGCACAATATATACACATTTAGCATGGTTTATTTTTACCTGATGTAAACATTCTTAAAAGTGTGTCCAGAAGACAAATATTATGACATCAGTTAATTTAACAATGTGTAAAGCACCATTTAAAATTCTTGTATTGTGGAAAACTTTTTAGTTTTAAACAGCAACAGGCAGAAAAAAGAATACATGAGCAGGTACTTGTACAATATTGGTGTTGCTCCAAATAGTGGTCACAAATACACTTCACTGTGAAACAGTCAAGATTCAACACATTTTCAGGTACATGGGGAAAAATATACAAAGACAGGGCTGTCATTAATAACAATTGCTACAGACATAGTAAAGGGAAATGTTATTAAAAAGGACAGTTCACCCAAAAATGTGAATTCTGTCATCTACAACTGACAGCAAAAAAAACCTCTTGTACAGCATTTGAAAATAAAGAACAAAGATTGTTTCAATGTGAAACTAAGAGAATTATAAAATCTAAATTAAGAGCGGGGCTCCAAGTGTTTGTGTGCTCTTAGTATCTCTCGCCATGTGCCAGCTTGAGGAAACTACTTTTCTTTTTCTTTTGCTGCATGTTCAGTCCAAGTTGCATGTTGAGATCTGAACAAAACTACAATTGTACATGGATTCTCGAAGTTGTTCATACATGAGCCTTGGAAGCGTAGGTTCCCTTCATCTGAACCTTTGACCCTCATTCAGGATTTCTTCACAGGAAGACTGGAAATTAAATTAATGAATGAAAGTGAAGTACAGAGTAACATGCAGAACAGGTTGAGATTCAATTATCAGTTTCAGTTCAAGCACTGATTATAAAATGCTAAACTTGCATTTCCAGTGGTCTCCAATTGTTATGTGATCTTGTCAACAATGTTTTATGATATATTAAAGGGTTACTCCACCCCAAAATGAAAATGGTGTCATTAATCCCTTACCCCCATGTCGTTCCTAACCCATAAAAGTTTGTTCATCTTCGGAACACATTTTAAAATATTTTGGCCATGTAAAGACCCTTGCAGTCTATGGAGGGTCAGAAAGCTCCAAGATTTCATCAAAAATATTGTAATTTGTGTTTCAAAGATGAACGAAGGTCTTACGGGTTTGTAACGATATGAGAGTGAGTAATTAATGACAAAATGACTACATTTTTGAGTGAACTAACCCTTTGATTATTTTCAACTAAACAGCAACACAACAAAATGCTTTATACACAGTATGAATTATTATGTTCCTTACATTTGTATGAATTCCAGAGTAGGTCCCATCTCCTCTGGATGTTTTATGTTTAAAATAAAACCAAGAGAATATGTAGCTCAGCCACAATGGGGGAGGAAATGATAACTTCTTGAATGACAGCAATCTGGAAATCACCAATAACAATAAACAAATAAGAACTTATAAACACATAGTAAATTCAGAAAGCCATTCCAAACATTGATTGCATCTTTCCTACACCAACAACTTCAATAACAAAGTCAACTGAGTAAAATTCAATTTGAAATATGCAAAATGGCAACGCATTGCAATAGATAAAATTGCAATGTATTTCTGTATTTTAATTGACATTTTTCCACACGTGTCCAAATTTTAGTGCAAAATAAAAATTCAGTTATATAATTTACATTTGCCATTCTCTACACTCGTTTTAATATGCAAATTAAAAACATATTTTAACACTTAATAAGTTGCAAAATTAAAAAAAAAATTGATTACCCACGTGATAATTTGAGGATGCATTCAGAGCCAAAGGTGCAGCAAAAGGGTAGCAAATGGTTATTTAAATGTCTTTTTTTCGTAAATGCATTGACACTTACATATGAGACGTTTCAATAGCATTTTCATTTAATACACCGCAATGAATATAAGTAAATGTGGAAAGCGTTTGGTTAACGGTGAATATTGACCTATTGTGCATCCTGTTGCTGAGCCTGACAACTGACAGGTCAGGGGCATGAAGCCTTTTCAAATGCATTTCAAATCCACATTGAATTTAAATTCATAGCGAAGTATTAAATGAAAATGCAATTGAAACATCTTATATGTAAGTGTTAATGCATTTAAGAAAAATAAAAGACATTTAAATCATAATTTTTCAACACCATTGGCTCAGAATGCATCCTCAAATTCTCACTGCATTTTACTACAATAATCATGCTGTATTAGGATGAAAATGCAATCCCAAGTGTCCTAACTCCTAAGTTTAAATGCATTTAGGAAAAACAGCAATTACATGATAATTTTACTACAGTCTTGGCTTGAACATATTAAACATATCTAATACATTTGTGTAATACATTTTCATTTTAATTTTGCAACTTATGTGTAGGAAATGGTGTAGGAAATGGCAAATGTAAATGATATAATTACATTTTAATCTTGCACTAAATATTGCACACATGCGGAAAAAAATTATTTAAATACATTGCCATTTTACATATTGCATTGCCATTTTGCATTTTACATTTCAGATTGAATTTTGCTAACCATAAGCTTCCATAAATAAAAACTAGCGGTAATAAACAAAACAGAATACAAACCCATGATAAGAATGCAGGGGGTGCTTGGGATGCACAATACAGCAGCAATAACGACCTGTCATTAGAAAAGAAACACCATGAATGTCATGAACTGCTGTCCCTTTAAAACATGACTCACATCAACACACATCTGACACACACATCCCAACTCTTTACATCAGTCAAGACATTTTAACTTAAGTAAAAAAATTGTAATTTTGACCTTATTTTGTGTGCTTTTGTCCATGAGAGAACTCGATGCGTTACTGTCGTGCCAGTAACGTTACCGAATTAACTTCTCGCGTGTGCTTAACAAACAAGACAATAAAACAATAAAATGTTTAAACCTAACGTTACCTCGTTTGGCAGAAAAGGTGCGTTATCCTTGAAGAATTCCGTGATGTCAGATCTAGTCATATAATCTCTTTTCATGCTTCATAGATTTTAAGAAGGATTTTGACTCCATTTGGCATAATGGATTGTTTTATAAAATCATTAAAAGTGGCATAGGGGGTAAAATATATGACTTAATTAAAAACATGTTTAACCAAAATAAATGTGCAGTTAAAATTGTTCAGCAAAGGACGGACAATTTTTCTCAAGAGCAAGGTGTGAGACAGGGCTGCTGCCTCAGCCATACTTTATTTAACATATATATAAATGAATTGGCAGATCTACTGGACCAATCAGACAGTCCAGGACTACAATTATTACACACAGAAGTCAAATACTTACTGTATGCAGACGACTTAATAATTCTAGCTAAAACACCAGAAGGTCTCCAGAACAACCTTGACATTTTAACTAAATACTGCCACGGTTGGAACTTAGAAGTCAACATCCCAAAAACTATGATTATATTTCAGAAAAAAAACTGAAATCTAGAACGTCTCGGTTACGTATGTAACCCTCGTTCCCTGAAGGAGGGAACGGAGACGTCACGTCGGAGGACCGACGAATTGGGATCTCGCTTAGAGAGAGACCAATCCACTTCGAGTGTAAACTAAACGAGCCAATGCACATTGGCATGTGATTATTGCATCCAGCTGCCGCTGATCACAGCGTGAGTATAAGTAGGCAGCAGGTGCAGCGCATATTCAGGTTTTCGCTGAGGAGCCGAGCCGGGGCCCGGCTGATCAGCGGTGGTACAGGAGCCGTGGGGACGTGACGTCTCCGTTCCCTCCTTCAGGGAACGAGGGTTACATACGTAACTGAGATGTTCCCTATCAGTCGGTCACTCTCGACGTCACGTCGGAGGACCGACGAATTGGGATCCCTACCAAAAGGCCACGGATACTGCCCCTTCCAGTGTCCCGTGGAGGCCTCCTGTGCCGTTATTTTTTGGCGCAGGTTAGGGCCCCCATAGGAAGATCTGTTACTGTTGCTATGGCACTACCCACTCAGTAGGACTGGATAACACTGGGAAAACGTACCCGTTCAGCTCAGAACAGGAACGCTGCGGAAGCCCTTACCTTCCCGAGGGAGGTTCATAAGCAGTTACACATATGGACAATAGTCAGATGCATATGGAAGATTGGAGGTGATTGTAACCCTCTTGGAAGTAGCAGGAAGTCTGCCGGGAAACACGGGCTCTAAGGCTAAACCATGGAAATATGGGATCCGAACGGTCTCTACATATGGAACCCAGCCCTCTACCGGTTCTCAGGGATTCATCGAGTGAGGGCCTGGCGCCGGACGCTCCGCTACGTCCAGCTGCCGAGGGGATGGAGGAGCTCGACAGGGTCTACAGTTGGACTCTCTAAAGCAGTTTTTAGCAAGTCGACCCAAAACCGGAGCCCCTCAGTGCTTCTACCCGTTTGAGGTGAGAACACAGGAGGAAACCGGTTCCACACGAAGGCTATAGTATCTAGCGAATGTGTTAGTGGTCGCCCAGCCCGCAGCCCTACAATTATCTGTCAGCGAGGCGCGATGAGCCAGCGCCCAGGAGGACGCCACACTTCTTATAGAGTGAGCTCTCAACCTGAACGGGCAAGGCACACCCTGTGCCTGATAAGCCAGGGTGATGGCATCCACCATCCAGTGGGCCATCCTCTGCTTGGAGACGGCATTCCCTTTCTGCCGGCCTCCGTAACAGACAAGAGCTGGTCTGAGGTCCTGAGGCTTCGTGTCCTGTCTACGTAGCATGTCAACGCTTGGACGGGACAAGCAAAGCTAGGGCTGGGTCTGCCTCCTCTGGGGGCAGCACTCGCAGGCTCACCACTTGGTCCCCGAAGGGAGAAGTGGGAACCTTGGGCACATAGCCGGGCCGGGGCCTCAGGATTATATGGGAATCCGCCGGTCCAAACTTTAGGCACGAATCGTCGACAGAAAATGCATGCAGATCCCCAACCCTCTTGATGGAGGTTAGTGCAAGCAGGAGTAGAGTTTTCATTTTGTGAGAAACTTCAGCTCGACTGTTTACATTTTTAGCTCAAATTGGCCCTGCTGTAGTGCTCTGAGCACTAGAGACAGGTCCCAAGAGGGTATAGAGGGGGGCCGTGGAGGATTCAACCTTCTCGCTCCCCTAAGAAACCTGATGACCCAGTCATGCTTCCCCACCAACTTCCCATCCACGGGGTCGTGGTTGGCAGCAATCGTAGCCACACAGGCGTTAAGGATGGAGGGAGACAGCCTTCGCTCCAACCGTTGCTGCAAAAAGGACAGTACGACTCTGATCGGGCACTTCCCGGGGTCTTCTCTATGAGAAGAGCACCATTTGACGAACAGGTTCAACTTCAAGGCGTAAGCGTGTCTCGTAGACAGAGTTTTCGCCGAAGTGATGGTGTAGACTCCCTCTTGGGGTAGGTCACCTAGAACCTCCGCGTCCCGTCCAGGGACCAGACATGAAGTTTCCAGAGGTCTGGACGCGGTTGCCACAGGGTGCCCCATCTCTAAGGCAGTAGATCCTTCCTCAGAGGAATCTGCCGGAGAGGGGCTGTCGCGAGGAGCATCAGCTCTGGGAACCAAGTCCGGGTGGGCCAGTATGGTGCCACAAGCAGGATCTGCTCCTCTTCCTCCCTGACCTTGCACAGTGTCTGTGCGAGAAGGCTCCCTGGGGGAAATGCATACTTGCGAAGGCCCCGCGGCCAGCTGTGTGCCAGTGCGTCCGTGCCGAGTGTTGCTTCGGTCAGGGAGTAAAACAACTGGCAGTTGGTTAGGCAGTTGATATGCCAGTGCAGTTGGGGACCCGTCCAAACCCCCGACACTGCAAGCCCGTTGAACGTGGCCCCCCAGCCCTCGGCGGAGGCATCTGTGTAAACCACAGCGTGTCTGGAGACCTGTTCCAGGGGCATTCCTGCCCGAAGGAATGAAAGGTCTGACCACGGGGTGAAGGTTTGGCGGCAGGCTGGAGTGACTTGGACCCGCAGCGTGCCGCTCTGCCAAGCCCACCTCGGGACTCGGCCATAGAGCCAGTGTTCGATGCGGTCTCATATGAAGCAGCCCCAGCGGTGTGACCGCCGCCACAGACGCCATATGCCCCAGGAGCCTCTGAAACTGTTTCAGTGGTGCTACTGTCCTGTTCTTGAATGTATTCAAGCAGTTTAACACCGACTGAGCGCGTTCCTGCGTGAGGCGCTCTGTCTGATTGACCGAATCCAAAACTCCATACCGAGAAAAGAGATCCTCTGCATCGGCAAGAGTTTGCTCTTTTCCCAGTTGACCCAAAGGCCCAACTGGCTGAGGTGTGAGAGCACCAAATCCCTGTGTTCGCATAACTGATCCTGAGACTGAGCCAGTATGAGCCAGTCGTCGAGGTAGTTGAGAATGCGCACGCCCTGTTCTCTCAAGGGAACAAGGGCTGCCTCCGCTGCTTTCGTGAAGACACGGGGCGTTAGGGACAATCAGAAGGGCAGGACCTGTAGTTATATGCTCGTCCTTCGAACGTAAATCGCAGGAATGGCCTGTGGCACGGAAGGATCGACACATGGAAGTACGGGTCTTTCAGGTCAAATGCTGCAGACCGAACTTGGGGACGGATGCATCCGAAGACGCGGTTCTGCATGAGCATCTTGAAAGGAGGTTTATGAAAGGCCCAGTTCAAGATGCGCAGACCCAAGATTGGTTGTAACCCACCGCTTTTCTTGGGCACAATGAAGTAAGGGCTGAAAAACCCACTAAATTATTGAAAGAGTTGTTACCTGTAGCAGAAGAAACGCTTATCAATATTATTAACTCCTCGTTATCTTTAGGTCACGTCCCAAAACCATTTAAGCTGGAGGTCATTAAGCCTCTTATTAAGAAACCAAAATTAGATCCTTGTGAACTGGCAAATTACAGGCCCATCTCAAATCTTCTGTTTATGTCTAAAATATTAGAAAAAGTAGTGTCTGCTCAACTGTGCTCCTTTTTGCTAAGAAATGATATCTATGAAGAATTTCAGTCAGGTTTCAGGCCCCGCCATAGCACAGAAACTGCACTTGTTAAAATTACAAATGACTTGCTTCTTGCGTCAGACAAAGGCTGCATCTCGTTGCTAGTTTTACTTGATCTTAGGGCTGCATTCGACACTATAGATCATGACATACTGATAGATCGATTACAAAACTATACAGGTATTCAAGGGCAGGCTCTAAGATGGTTTAGATCCTACCTGTCCAATCGCTACCACTTTGTTTATTTAAATGGGGAGGCATCTCAATTATCACCAGTAAAGTATGGAGTACCACAAGGATCTGTCCTAGGTCCTCTATTATTTTCATTATACATGTTGCCCCTTGGTAATATTATTAGAAAATACGGGATTAGTTTCCATTGTTATGCTGATGACACTCAACTATATCATTCAACAAAACCAGATGAAACCTCTAAACTATCTAAGCTAACAGAGTGTGTTAAAAATATAAAATAATGGATGACCAGTAATTTTCTCCTATTAAATTCAGATAAGACAGAGAAATTAAATATTGGACCTAAAAACAGTTCACAGAATCTCTTGGATTACAATTTGCAACTAGACGGATGTAATGTTACTTCCTCTACAGTTAAAAATCTGGGTGTTATATTAGACAGCAACCTATTTTTTGAAAATCATATTTCCAATGTTACAAAAACAGCATTCTTCCATCTTAGAAACATTTCCAAGCTACGGAACATGTTAAGTGTTTCTGATGCAGAAAAGTTAGTTCATGCATTCATGACCTCTAGACTGGACTATTGTAATGCACTGCTAGGTGGTTGTCCTGCATCTTCAATAAACAAGCTACAGGTAGTACAAAATGCTGCGGCTAAAGTCCTTACCAGGTCAAGAAAATATGATCATATTACTCCAATTGTACAGTCTCTGCACTGGCTACCTATTAAGTTTCGTATCAGTTACAAAATATTATTACTTGCCTATGAGGCCCTAAATGATTTAGCTCCTGCGTACCTAACTAATCTTCTATCACGCTACAATCCAACCCGCTCCCTAAGGTCGCAAAGGATGGATTCCTTCATTTCAGTCAATGAGGCTCGAGAAGCAGAGTTCCAGATGTCAAAATTAGACTTTATTATCAGTGTAACATATGTCGGCAGGAATTCAACTGTCTCTACAAGTCACCAGAAGGGGGGGGGGGCAGCTAAAGAATCAGCAACTCTCTAAAGCCCATCCTCCGCCTCAGCGCAAAAGCGCGCATTTTCTTTCTATTACAGAACAAAGGAATGTGACGGGAACGTTTCTAAAAGACATTCGTTCATTTCATGACTTTCAAAACATCCACACAAGAAACATATGGATATTAATGTTGTACTCTTTCTCTCATATGCTTGTGGAATATGAATTATTTAGGAAAACGTGGGCTGATTTCTAATCGTGCTTTAAGCTGGAATGTGTAGGTTGCAGTGTTTAGACTTGTATGAACGGTTGCAAAAATGTATGAATCAGTAAGATAACGAATGTGGTGATATTATAAATGTGTAAATCTGGTAAGAGTTTTAATACAGGGGTAAAAGTTTATTTTTCGTCACATGAAAGTGCCTTGCAAAAGTAGCCGCGCAGGCGGGGCTCCGCCCCGTACCGACGCTCTGATTGGACCAGCCGCCTGTGGGCGATGTCCAAAACCGGACAGTTTAAAACGACGTGCCAGTGTGCGCGCCCTCTCTCTTGAACCTCGCTTGTAACTCTTCCTGCTCTCGAAGCTCGCTCGCCAACGCCGGAAGGACGGCCCGCTGGAATCTCGCCTTAAGACCGGCTGAGACAAATAACACACGCGTGAATCAAAGACTGTGTAAACGCCGTAACGTCGCAGAACCAGCAGCGTAACAACGCTTTCATCTCAACACAAAACCAGCATCAAATAATCTCCGAGATTTCAACTCCCCGGTGACGTCACGCAGCAGAGTTTTCCCAGAGCACGCGTGGAAACCCACGTGCGAGACGAGACAGAGTTTTCCCAGAGTAACGCGTGGAAACGAAACTAAAGCAACAGCCTGCTTAAACCAACAGAAAGCAAGTATCATCTCTATTTCTGATTTAACTGGTAAATTTGATCTGAATGCAGTAAAAGCCTAGGCGTTTTTCGTGATCTTTGCTGGTTCGTTATGAAATTATGAAGTTATGAAATAGGAAAGAATGTTATGCTTTCAACCTTAACCTCAAAACCCCTGTTTGTTTGTTTGTGTATGTTTGTGTGTTATTACGTATGTTAGAACATTAGTATTGTTAAATAAACCTTGTTTCGTTTTATAAAGAATTGTCTCTGGAATGTGATTTTAAGTATTTTATCCCTATTTGCCACCAAGACGACGCTAACCTAGCTCGAATTTGAGAGATGTATTAATCTCGCTTTATTGTCCCGTGGCCATGAGGCAATAGAAGCGAGATTTAATAGAGATATACTAATGTAGTGATCGCTGGACGAGCACTTAAAGTATAAATCGTAAGTTAAATATTAATATTACTTCAATCAAGCAATATTGAATATTTAATAAATAATTCCCGGAGCTGAAACAATAGCTCCATATTAAATTGCATTACAGAATGATGGAGGATAAAGCTGGCATTAAAGATTAAATCTGAAAATCAAACCAGAGACAATAAGACTATTTCTCACTTTTATCCGGAAAAATTGAGTAAATACAGAGAAACACACGGTTATTTGTGATATTGCATTCTTGTTTGTGAAACACAGTGCGTTTTTGAATGAAAGGGAGTGTAATTGTTAACTCGAGCTCGTTGAGAAGAAATTAAACTGCAGTAAATAATTAATATGAAGTCGCGTTAAAACGCATGAGCAGTGAACGGGCGTGTTCCTCGTTTGCTCTCTGTTTAAGGCCTGTATAGTTTGATTTGGTAAGTGCGTGTCCCACTTTCAAACTCAGCTATAATTTTATTCTCCCGGCTGTAGGATTTTAAAGTAGCTATTTAAGTAATCCTCAGCCATTATTTAATTTCACACGAGTGAATTCCAAACGCGCGGCGCTCAAACAAAGGAGTGGCCATGCGATTTGAGAAGGGGGAAGTTTTGCAATCGATTGAATTGTTTTTATGTGTGCTGTCTGAACAGACAAATATTCGCATAATAGCCCGCCGAGGCTTTGATGATTTATAAGTAATCCATAGATAAATTTATCTCGCCCTAAACGAGTGCGATTATATATACTATAAAAGATTCAAGTCTGAACAATGCTTGTTGATTTTGAAGCGTGGAGCACATTTTTTTTGTTTTTTTTCCTACAGGCACTGAGTCGTCATAGCGACCAGTTTAGCCAGGAAAACCCCTTCCGGGCAGTGGAGATTTAGCCACGTGTAAAACTAATAGCATTAGCGCTAAGCTAACAAAGAAGCTTTAGCAGCGTGGCAAATGCCATGCTGGTAGCATTACGGCTAGCGATTAGCACATAGCATTTAGAGCTTGAATGAGTTGAATGCAGTGTGTGGAAAGGTGGTTCACAGCTAACCTTAATTCTAGTTCTCTTGCTCTCTATCTCTATCCATTTAACAGACTAACATATGTTAAGAAGCTGGCTGTGTTAATGTTACTCCCAATCATCAGTGTTTAACAATTTCACAGGTTGGTTTAATAAACATTTGATTAAAGCCTTTTACCTGTTGTGGGTACCAGCTTAATAACTGGTGGGTTATTAGAAGATAATTCAGTAGTACCTATTACCTTGATAATATAGTGACTCATTCAATTATAACGGCTTTTCTGATTTTAAAACACATCAGTGGATAAGTTGCTATTGTTAAGAATTTTTAATTGTTAATTGAATGTCATAATTGATTACAAATTAATTTCATTTAATAAAATAATTTCAATTCCTGCCTCCAAGTAGCAACATTATCCAGTGATTTAATCACAAGCGATCTTATAATTTGACAACCACAGTAAAACCTTAATTATTATCAAGAGGGCCAGAAATTTTTAATTTCGTTTACAAGTAATTAGGATACAGATTATTATTTTTTATTTTATTTTTATGTTAATGACACAATGAGGAATGATTACGTTTGGAAATTAGTTAATTACTATTATGGGAATCTAAAACTAGTGATTTGGAAGCTGTAAATTAATTTAATAATTAATTATGAATTCGAAAATTCTAATTACATTTAATAATTAATTACACTTCCTGTTTACATATTGCAACACTATTGGTTTATCAACTCAATTGCAGATTGCACTTGTAAATCCTAATCCTAAGTGATCCTATTAATTTTAATTATAACATCATACATTTTAATTAGAAACCACAAATTCTAATTTTTAATTCTAATTTCAGACTTAACACAAGTCTGGCGCCACCTGTAGGCCATACTTCATTTCCTTAGGTGATCTGATTAACTCGAAAAAAAAATATTAATTAAAATAATTGTATTAAGTTAAAATTAAATAAAGTCCTCTTTACTTAGGCCTGAGAGTAGATAGTGCTCCCCCTAGTGTTGTGTTGGTGAAGTGACAGTGACACCATGCTGCCAACTTATTATTAGTTTTAAACCTTGGGAATAAATAAATCTTCTCTTACCTTTCCTCTTTGTTACTAACTTCTTCTAATTTGACTTGTTTGCTAAGACTTTGCCAGTGGAAAGATCACGAATAGAGAGAAATGCCACAATTGAACAGATGTTTATGAAACTTGAGAACTGTTTGCTATTTACCCTCTATTGTGAAATCCTACCCCTCCAAGTTAAAGCAGGTGCAATGAGAAGATAGACATCTGCAATTTTTTCAACAAAAAACAAAACACGCGCTAGAGACACGCGAACCGGCGTTGCGGCGTAAAATCATGCCATTAAGGGGCCAGTACTGTCATTGCTGTCGTTTTCCTCCATCAAGGAGAAAATTGGAATAGCAATAACAGTCCTATCTCAAAAGAGAACATTTCGCTTATTTTCTGACTAGAAGCGTCCTTCTAAATCAGACTTAACAAAAAGCGACAAGCAGAAAATCTGCTATTAAAAGAGAGATCTGTTTAGTGTTATTGTCCTTCACCTTCGTATTTAGATTGATCTCCTTCCTAAAGGGAAAGGAGGCTTTCTCGTACAAGAAAAGGTGAAGCATACAATTGTTATCCCTGTTTACTCATTCTGTTAGTGTGCTTTTCTTCCTCTGTTTCCCAGCTGTGCTGCCTCTACGTGTGCTCAATTTCTACGCAGAAGCTGCAAATTACATGCACCCCACCACAGAGGACCACAGAAACAGAATCACACTCAACACTAGCATACACTACACTGTGCACATTCACACCCCTGTTGTTTTGTTTGTGTTTTGTTTTGCTTTGTTTCCCATCCAAGGTCTGTGTCAGTTCGGTCCAAGATCCTCATCACCCGCCAGAACATGTCTCATAAAACAGAACATGTCGGTCACTGGGAAGGACTGGAAATGTGGCTAAGTGTTACAACAGACAGCATCCTCCCTAAAGCTGCTGAAGCACTCCGACATCAGACACAGGACCAACTAGATGACAACATCACAAGCATTATGAGACAAGACCCAAGTCAAAACTACAATCACAAAGAATTAGCCAAGATCACCGGCTCCTTAAGTCACACACTCATCGCCACCCTCAAACTGAGCGACAAGCACGCCACACAATGCCAGCAGGAGCTGACAAGCGCACAACGACGCATAGAGCAGCTGGAACCTGAATGACAGGAAGGGACCGATGAGGTGGAGCAAGGCGCCGAGGAGGAGATCAACAGGCTAAAAGAGACTCTAGCATCTACCAGCCACGAAATGCAGCAAATCAAAGAGGACATCACTGATCGTGCAGACAAGCTACAGTATGCAGAGAAGCTACTAGAGAAGGCAAAGACTGACTTCAGGGACAAAAACAGCAGAATCAAGGCCCTCGAAGCTCATTTGGCTGAGTCAAGAAACGAGATCAGCCGCCTAACACGACAGCTCGACTACGTCACAGAGGAGTCTGAACGTTTCCAAGAGGAACTCAAGCACGCTTATGAACTGCGCCATAAGCCGTCAAGGACAGGACGTGCACCAACCGCACCCCTGTCAAGCAGGACCAAGTCACCTGTTCCTGGACTGACACGTGAACATAAGACAGAGGGGTTGGTGTTAAAACATTCACTAGCGCCGTCTGAAGAACTTTATATCACGACAGAACCAGAAGAATCTGCTGCAGCCAGCCGCAGATTGTCGCACGGCTTGGACCTAAAAGATCTTGACAAGCTGGCCCGTAACGTTGGCAAATTCAACCCCAGCGTGCCAAACAGCCAAAAGGTCCTAGCGTATCTGCAAGATATTGATTTCCATCTGGAAATGCGACCTAACGTTACGGACAAAGATAAACTCTACTTACTCCGAACGACATCCAGTCCTGAAGTACGCAGCTTTTAACACAAAGACTGATTATCAACGGCTGCGAAAAGCCCTCATTAAAGAGTTCGCCGACCCTGAGTCCGATCATGGCTTAGTGGCTGCCCTGGAGATGAGACAAGGACGTCACGAACCTCCTCAAGCTTACTATAGTCGACTCAGACAAGCATATTTTGGAACTCGCAATGATTCTGACATGGAAGATGAACTGAACTTTAAAACTCTCTTCCTCAGGAACCTTCATCCTGGCATAAGCCACCATCTTGGCGTTCTCGCATGTCCACGAACGATGAACACTCAGCAGTTGCGAGACTTGGTGCAAAAGGCCTACTACAAACAAAAGATGGCCTCAGAAAAGAGCGCAAAAACCCCAGCAGTTCTTGATTTCAACACGCAACACCATGAACTGGCTCTAGAGGGCACCCAACGCCAAGACAGTGCTAAGCCACCACACAGAGAGTGGAATGCACCCCCGTCCAACAGAGAACGAGACTCACACGCTGGCACCCGACCTAAACAGAGGTATGACCGCTGGGATGGACCGCGTGAAAGTCAACGCTCACCTGGACGACACTGGGATAAGTCATGGGACCAAGCAAGGCCTCACGAGAATCAGTGGGAAAAGGAAGAGGAACCAGAGTCAGTCTGACTAGCTGTTGGACGAAACGGCAGTGACAAGCTGAACAAATCAGCCACAGAAAACAGCACTGCTTCACCTCACTCTCAGAACCATGACAGCTCACATGTCAAACCCATTTGAACATTCCATTTCCTCTACGGACCTGAACACATACTCCGAGCTCCGCACGCTCCACTCTGCAAGTACATGCTGCATCTGCAAGACGGTGTCCACACGTATGTCCCTGAGCCACTCACTGCACCACAGTTCGTAGTACCTCACGGCCAGAGGGGGAGTACGCTGACACACACGATGCACCATGATGGGTTGCCAGTTCCAACCGGCAAATCCAAACCACCGACAGGAAAAGGGGGAAGATCAAACCCACTGACACAGACCGACAACCATATGCACCACACAAGCATAAGTATTGTCATTTTAGGAAAACATATAGCAACCATGCTTAGACACAACCCATATTCTCTCCTCCGCAGCACTGCTAGGACCAATCTAGTAGAGAGGAGTTACTCTCAATTTTTTCTTATATAAAAAAAAAATATATACATTTTAATTTTGTTTGATTTTTTTTTTGATTTAATTTTTTTTTTTAAAGTTTTTATTTTTATTTTGCTTTGTCGTTTGATTTCTTTATCTCGTGTCTCACTTTGTGTTTTTCCTTTCCTCTCTCTCACTTTGAACCCCCTTTACCAATCCAGGTCCTGAAATTGGTTGTAATTCATTGTGAGAACCGTTGTCGACCGATCGAGGCCACCCACCAAAATCATGAACGACATGATACACGATGTAAGTTCCTTGATTGACAACGTAGCCATGAATAGGATTCCGTGCTACACGATACCTCTTAGCCTTGTTCAAACGTTGTAACTTCGGCCACTGCGGGCCCCGCTAGTCTCATCCAAACCCATCTCGCCCCTTTCCCGGTAGCGCTATTTCCATATACGCAAACCCGGAAACAGGTGACTTAGTTGTCTTTTCAGTTTGCCCATTATCGACGTTAATAATGTTTACCGGCTCAAAGACGTTGTGAATGTGGGATTATGGCAAGGGAAAACCTATGCCAAAATCCACACTCCTAAAGTCGCTGCGTATTACGATAACAACGAACAGTTGTATCTGGCCCCAAACTTAAAGATGGGCACGCTCACTTAGGACATTCACTCCCCCTACCCGAGTAAACTCTGCGTACGCGATAATACCAAGGGCATCTGCGGTTTAGAATCCATTAAACCCGACACTAGCTGCCCCGCCGAAGCAACACCACGTTCTCAAGTTGAGGTAACGCAAGCCGAAATCATCAGAAACCGATGGCTGGTCAATACCCCAGCACGAACAGCCACCCTCACATGCGATTAACACGACACCGCTACGCGCATTAATTTGCCCAACCAAACTTTATGGATCACTGTCCCGAAGGGCGCGATCCTCCATATTGACAAGTTAGCATTGTATCACCTCACCGACGATGAATAGCAGGTTGAAATCAAAATCTCTTATTGATTTGACACCGGCTGACAGCTTTAGAAGCTATCGCTCGCCTTCCGCCCGCCGGCGTGCCAATTATTCGGTCTTTGTCTGACGCTGACACAGCGCTTTGTATCTCTACTATCGTAGGAGATGTTGTGACTTTGACACTGGCCTTCCTCCTACACAAGCGAGTGAACGCCGTTCAAGAGTCTCTCAACAAATACCCGTCAGGCGTCCCGCGCCTTTGCCGACGTGGTGAACCCGAACCTGAGAATTCGACCAACCTGACTGAGATCATGCCTATACTGCCTCGTCGAGCCCCTGACAATTAAACCAGTCAAAAATGACCCAATTGTCAATAATGATAAACAATGCATCCCTATGTCTTCTCAAGTTTCTAACCTGTTCCTTCCCAAATTACCCTGCACCAGGCTTCAGTCAGTGATAGAAATTATGTTTGTGTCTTGTATGTGCCTGTTCTTCCTGCCTCTTGTTCCAGGGCCTGACGATGTTCCTTCAGGGAACATCACCAAGCCAAAGGGGGATATGTAACATATGTCGGCAGGAATTCAACTGTCTCTAAAAGTCACCAGAAGGGGGGGCAGCTACAGAATCAGCAACCCTCTAAAGGCCCTCCTCCGCCTCAGCGCAAAAGCACGCGTTTTCTTTCTATTACAGAACAAAGGAATGTGACGGGAACGTTTCTAAAAGACATTCGTTCATTTCATGACTTTAAAAGCATCCACACAAGAAACATATGGATATTAATGTTGTACTCTTTCTCTCATATGCTTGTGGAATATGAATTATTTACGAAAACGTGGGCTGATTTCTAATCGTGCTTTAAGCTGGAATGTGTAGGTTGCAGTGTTTAGACTTGTATGAACGGTTGCAAAAATGTATGAATCAGTAAGATAATGAATGTGGTGATATTATAAATGTGTAAATCTGGTAAGAGTTTTAATACAGGGGTAAAAGTTTATTTTTCGTCACATGAAAGTGCCTTGCAAAAGTAGCAGTGCAGGCGGGGCTCCGCCCCGTACCGACGCTCTGATTGGACCAGCCGCCTGTGGGCGATGTCCAAAACCGGACAGTTTAAAACGACGTGCCAGTGTGCGCGCCCTCTCTCTTGAACCTCGCTTGTAACTCTTCCTGCTCTCGAAGCTCGCTCGCCAACGCCGGAAGGACGGCCCGCTGGAATCTCGCCTTAAGACCGGCTGAGACAAATAACACACGCGTGAATCAAAGACTGTGTAAACGCCGTAACGTCGCAGAACCAGCAGCGTAACGACGCTTGCATGTCAACGCAAAACCAGCATCAAATAATCTCCGAGATTTCAATTCCCCGGTGACGTCACACAGCAGAGTTTTCCCAGAGCACGCGTGGAAACCCACGTGCGAGACGAGACAGAGTTTTCCCAGAGTAACGCGTGGAAACGAAACTAAAGCAACAGCCTGCTTAAACCAACAGAAAGCAAGTATCATCTCTATTTCTGATTGAACTGGTAAATTTGATCTGAATGCAGTAAAAGCCTAGGCGTTTTTCGTGATCTTTGCTGGTTCGTTATGAAATTATGAAGTTATGAAATAGGAAAGAATGTTATGCTTTCAACCTTAACCTCAAAACCCCTGTTTGTTTGTTTGTGTGTTATTACGTATGTTAGAATATTAGTATTGTTAAATA
This sequence comes from Oxygymnocypris stewartii, assembly GCA_003573665.1. Classification (NCBI taxonomy): domain Eukaryota; kingdom Metazoa; phylum Chordata; class Actinopteri; order Cypriniformes; family Cyprinidae; genus Oxygymnocypris; species Oxygymnocypris stewartii. Next base: position 114,389 of record QVTF01024081.1, on the reverse strand, counting down.
AACCTTGTTTCGTTTTATAAAGAATTGTCTCTGGAATGTGATTTTAAGTATTTTATCCCTATTTGCCACCAAGACGACGCTAACCGAGCTCGAATTTGAGAGATGTATTAATCTCGCTTTATTGTCCCGTGGCCATGAGGCAATAGAAGCGAGATTTAATAGAGATATACTGATGTAGTGATCGCTGGACGAGCACTTAAAGTGTAAATCGTAAGTTAAATATTAATATTACTTTAATCAAGCAATATTGAATATTTAATAAATAATTCCCGGAGCTGAAACAATAGCTCCATATTAAATTGCATTACATCAGAATAAAAAAGCCGAGATACGGTCTCTGCAGCTACCGCATCTGAATCTCTGTCTGTCCGCTCACCCTTTTTATACCTGTTGCACTGCCCAAACATGGGAGTTCCTGTTTTTAATTGGCTATGCTTGTCTGACTTGCCACCAAAAATGTATTACCACACCTGGTCATCTTTTAATCGTGGCATACAGTCTAATCAGTCCTTTTTTTATAAAAGACAACCAGCCCCCTTCTAAACAGAAAGTTAGTCCTCTCCCTTCAACCAAGGACCTTGGCAGTGTTCCCAGAAGACATACATCAAAAGTGCTCACATGTTTTTGTCATATTCTGGGACGTCAGCCAAAGTTCATATGGTTATTCAAGTTCACTGATACACTCCAGTACTGCCCAATAGACTGGAATTTTTTCAACATATTGATCAGTTTGTAGGTTACATTCTTTGAACATACATCATATTTTAAGTAAAATAACACTATATTGAGTAAATAACATACTATAAAGTAAAATAACACAATATATTCCCCCCTCTGAGACTTTACGAAGTCTCACCACTAATAACCCTGGCCAAAGTGCAACATCACAAGTCCACCCATCCTTCTATCCTTCTATGAACCAATAAAGGTCCTCCATCATCTTTTCTCTTAACAAATGGCTTTTTTATGCTGCTGCACTCCAGAGGAAGCCAGATCCAAACATCTCTTCTCACCATTGACTAGAAAAGAGTAAAAGAATCTACTTCCCTACCTATACATTCTTGGGGGTCCACAATCACTCAAAACAAATCAGCAATGTGTTTTAAAGCATGTGCATGTCTTTTAGCCTTGCCCATGGTTGTCATGGTTATGTAGAGTACATGAATGATTAGTCAAATGATTACACTTATCAAATATCAAAATTAGAAAAAACTAAGTAATATAATGCAATATATTATGCACTGGTCTATCCCACGCTGCCAGAGGAACTCCAAACATTTCCGGTAGCCTGGAGCTCTATCTGGTGATGTTGTTCTTCGTTGCCAGAGGAGCTCTTAGGCAGATCCAATGCCCTTCAGCTCTATCTGGTGTTGGAGTAGATGGTGGGTTTTTAAACCTCCAGTTGAATCTACTCATGCTGCCAAGCACTGAGATGCTCGTCGATCCTTTCTTCTTTTCATATTTTCCAGTGATGATTTTCCAGTGTTAGAAGAAACAAACTACATATTGATCATGAAGGTTAAGTGATGAATACTTGCAAATAAGTAGTAAACATGCAAACTTTCTTTTTCGTCCCTTTTTCTGGTTGCATTGCCTCGTAACATGTAGTACTTTAAATCATGCTTTTACCTGAAAATATGCAGTATCTAGAAGGACAAACAAATTCCTTGAAGTATAACTTCCCGCTCACGTCATCATAGCTTTCACCTTCTTTCTGATTGGATTGATCCTTCTCTATCAAGCTTGATAAATATGTTTAATGTGAATTCTTGCTAAATATGCAGTTATATTACTATATATTACTATATTGCTAAATATGCAGTTGGCATGAATTGTACTCGTGGTGGAGCGGTGTGAGCGAGTGAAAACCACGACACTCCAACTTTTAACAAACCCGCTCTTCCCTCTGTTTAAAATCACACCACCACCCCGCGCTCCGCTCTCATACTAGACTGCTCAGAACTGCAGCGCAAAGCAAGTAATATTTCACAGTGATGCTGTGTCTGACTTCAGGTGAATGCTTCAAAACAGTGAATCATTTTGCTATTTTTTTTCTCTCATCACTACCAGATACTTTTCACCTACTGTTTTTCAATTACTATATATCACGGAAGTATTTGGTTATTGGACGCAGCATGAGTGAAGGAGGAGTCAGGTTTAAATAGTCCGTTCTCATTAGTCTGATGAGAAACACCTGATAACAATCAGAGTTCAGCTGCTTCTGTTGGTGGAGTTGAGAAGAGAGAGGGTGTGATATCACTGTGTATCACTTGCTAGATTTCACATTTTATAGAAAAATCAGAGTAAACAGTTGATTCAAACACTGCCGTGACTGCACGGCAGCTGACATAGATGTCAATGAGCTGCGCATGTGCACACGGTGTTGCCACGGACCAATCACTTGCCTGCTTTCTCCTTTGTTTGAAATAAAACAATTTAATTTGACCGTTTTTTCTTCGTTCTTTTTTTTTTTTTTTTTTTTTTTTCTTATGCACTTTTATTACTCACTGTCACAGAGCTTTAGTTCAATGCAGTTTCTGAACTCCTCTGAGATCGTTTACTGGGCTACGTCCGAGAGACTGTACGTGATTGTACTTACTCATACACAACAATAAACTTAATTAAACTTAAACTCATATACATATAACTTTAAATACCACTTTATTAAAGATATACACAAATATAAAATACAAATAATAAAATATAAATACATAATACAAATATAAAAAACCTATACATAATACAAATATATATACAAATACACAAAGCTAGAATATTACACATGTTTAAAACTGCTAATATGTCACCCTCTAAAATATATAATAGGACGTGATTACATCATTAATATGCAAATTTACGCATGACGTCATCTAGCGACATTTAGCGACTTTTCGAGCAGACTTTAGCTACTTTCCATTGGAAATAGTTGGCAACACTGAACGTATGCATAAAAAATAAAAGAAGTATACAGCCTTCAGGCTGTAAAGCATACCGTCCTCCTGCAGGACTCCAGCACTACTGTCCTGATGCTCCGCCTCCAGTCTGAAGAGATGTCTGTGTTCGTCTCTCACATCAGTGCTGCTGGTCTTTGTGGAAATCTCTTCACGCTCACTGTAGGAGAGATGATGCCTGACAATCAGAGAACAACTGTCAACTCAAAAGATCAGCTATGTTTGGCCTTTGTTTCTCTGATCACAACAAGCAGCTTCAGAAGAAGCTCAGTAAGAATTAAGAAATAGTTACAATATTTGTTAATAAAAGAGTTTTTAATTTAAAATCAGTTTTCATGAATTTCATTAACATTTAATTTTCCATTATTTTAAATCAGGGGCGTAGCCACGGGTGTGGCTAACAGATAAAACCTAAAACACCTAAAAACAGATGCAGAATTATTATTTTTTTAATCGTAATAAACAAGGGCAGCGCAAAGGAGGGGCTAGCAGATGCTTCAGCACCCCCAAGAAAGACCAAAGCACCGCCATTGCACCCATAAGAAATGAAATAAATTAAAAACATTTTACTTATTATTACGCATTCATAACTCTGCATTGCAATACAGCGTGACGTGATTAGCAGGCGCACTTTTCGAATTGACAGCATTTTATTTAAAAATTGATCGGTTCCTTGTGCCAAGAAGGCCTGTCCCCGACTAAAGATTTCACTGGTCACACATAAATTGATTAATATAATAACTTAGGCTACTAACCATCCTTTAATATACAGGCGTATAGCCTATTCCGCGCCCAAGCGCACGTCTAAAGCGTGCAACGGCAAAAGTAGGCTAATGATTATGAATGTTGGGGGAAAGGCAAAATAAAACATTTTAATTATTCGTTAATAAACTAGTGATTTCTTCTCAGTCAGTGTCGGCTGAAAATGTAAAGTTGCAGAATGCGACGCTGACTTTAATAAAGAAATGCACCTTTTCATTCCGACTACGTAATTAAAGATTTGTATTTTTTGGTTAGTTCGTTCGTTTAATAAAGTAGCCGGTTCATTGCTGTGACGCCTCCATTTCACGGAGACTGCACGAGACCGCAGAAAGCGCATCTTGTTTCTCTATGTATTGTTTCTCTGTGTAGCCTACATAAATAAAAGCATATATATATATATATGAACTTGCTGTTGAATTTTGTATTTTTGAAAGTTCAATAATAATATAAAAAAACTTGCCGGACGGATTCATTACCCCGCTTTGTTCCGGGACCTCACAATTTACAGATTAAGCAGTGCTTACAATATTTGTTAATTTAAAATTAAATTAAAATTTTGAATTATTTTCAAAAAAAAAAAAATAATAATAACATAATTGAGGCATTCAAGGCCAGACCACGCCGTCTCGCCCTTTGAGCAGGTAACAGGCACCATTAAATGTACTCTGCTATGTTGTTGGCGATCCTGAATGTAATGTATAAAAAAATATTTTACTGCTTTCTCTAATGTGTCTTGCAAGACATCTATCCAAGATCGTTTATTCCACCAAAAGTAATTTCAAAGGAACATTATATGTAGGCCCATGTAGGCTACAGTTTAAGTCACCAGGATGTGCAAAATGTTAATGATTTAAAAAAGGAGGGGTTATTTAAAAGCATTTTGTTTTTTATTTAGTAGAGCAGCTACAGCTGTTTTTACATAATAGATTTGTACATAGCCTAGTCACTGAAGTCAATGACTATTCTTTGATAAAGTAAATGTGCTTTGCTCACTGTATAATGTGTTCGTTGTTTGAATAACCGTGGAAATGCGGTGTTATAATTAGAAACTTAAAATGTCTTTTTATTAAACCTGTGATCATCAGGTTAAATAGGAGTTTAGTCTTATTAAAATATGTGATAAATTGTACTTTCCTAAAAGGGGTTTATGATGTGTGTAGTTAATGATTAGGCTACAGTGAGCGCGTTTGACTAGAGCGCAGTTAAAGAGCTGTTGTAGGTTATACTGTATGTGATTGTCGGTGACACTCTTGAGCGAGAAAGCTTCGGAAAATGAAAAAACAACAACAACAACAACAAAAATATAGCTGCAAGCAGCGATAACCAGGGTTCAAGAATTTTAAGGCCTAAGGTGGTATGCTTTTAGGGTCTAGGCCAACATGGCTGACAGTGAAACTCATCGAAAATGGACAATAGGCTCACAGAAACACACACACACACACACACACAAATTAAATGGTTAAACTATCATTTAATGATAGCTTAATAATCATTAAGCTTGCTTACACAGATACACACACAGACACATTTATATACGATTACGGACATACATGCACACATATTTTGTTGCAGATATAGATATTTGAAATAAATGACAGGTGACAATACTCTTTGCAAGTCTTCTCTTTTTAAGAGTTTATATCAGGGATCTCCAACCCTGCTCCTGGAGAGCTACCATCCTGCAGATTTCAGTTACAACCCTGCTCCAACACACCTGTCTGAAATTAACAAGTAGCCTTGAAGACTATGATTAGCTGGTTACGGTGTGTTTGATTGGGGTTGGAGCTGAAATCTGTAGGATGGTAGCTCTCCAGGAGCAGGGTTGGAGACCCCTGGTAGGCCAACGTAAAATGCAGGGCTGACAATAGAACACATTCACAATGGAGAATTCATTAAAACTGTCTCTCTCTCTGTCACATACACACACACACACACACACACACACACACACAGAAATGAAAGGTTTAAAAATGCTTAATAAACAGTAAGCATACTGTTGTGGCAATTTTCTTACAAACATCATCACTGAGTAAGAGACAACTCTTGAGTCCAAATTATAATTATAAAGTATTTATTCCCTTGCAAGAGATCCCTTTGTAAATAACACACATAGCTGTGAGTCAGTGAGGAGAGAGAGAGAGAGAAGAGAGAGAGAGAGAGAGCGCCAGAGATAAGAAGCGAGAAGCCAGAGATAAGAAGGGACAGAGAGAAGGACAGAGAGAGCGCTAAGGAGAAGAAGAAGTAAGGAGAAGCAGTGCCGGTCTGTTTTATAGTCCCCTTTGCTTCCACGGCCTCCTCCTTCCCTCCTCTAGAGGGAGAGATTACCAGTTTGTTTACCGATTAATGGTTATACAGAAAAGGCAGGCAAATGCCCCCTTGACCCCCTGACCATCTGCGTTTCCTTACCTCTATCACTTCCCACTTTACCTCCAATCATAGTAAATCATCACACATAGAATGCTTTTCTAACTGCAAGTGAGAAAACATATAATACATACATCTTGGATATAGGTTTCACTGTTTGATTACTGCCCAAAAGGAAAATTCCTTTACAATTCCTCCCTGTTTATCATTCTCTGATAACTGATTAATCAAACATTGTAATAATAATAGTAAAAATAATAATAAATACAAGTTCAAGCCATTACATCACACTTATACTCTTCATCTCTGATTTTCACATAAATGATCACTCTCCTTGAACCTGTGAAGTAAGTTTTTTGAATATTTGAAAAATGCTTAGGCTGTTTTTGTTGGGTCAGACCCTAAATGTTTAGCAAGCAAAGTAAATATTTACTCTATGGCCGGGCTGAATGGACAGGCCCTGCGGTCGCACTCTCGGCCTAGACCGAACCCTCAGTCACCATATTATAAACAAGAAATAGTATAGTTCAAGTAGGAAATAGACATATCAATTTATCAAATGTAAATATTAAAAGTATGTAAAAAATCACTCAGTTCCAACCCCTCTCCTTGTACGTCATCTCGTACACGGATAACTGCTGCTTTTAACCTTCTTTACATATCAATCATCCTCAGGAAGAAAAATAAAATAAAAATTAAAAACATAACTCAATTACCCCTTTCACTGTAACTTCCGCTACTTGCGTCATCATATTGTTGGTCATCAACATTAACATCATCATCCGGATAGACTGTCATTTTCACCAATTGAACAGACATTCCGACCTTAACCAGTCTCTGTACTAAGCTAGACATACATTGCATAATACATGGTATTCATAACAAAATTAGTACTACTATAACTATAATTGGCAACACCTTCAGACCTGTTGTGAAGTGTAGTATTACCAAGCAAATTGTTACTGACAACAAAGTCATTATACATGTGGTTTTATACAGGCCACACATTCCTGTTACTCTGAATGGGTGCCACGGTCTTGGACGCTCCGTTCTCTCAGTTACTCTGAATTGCTGTTATGACCAGAGAATGTGAGAAAGCACTGTTTTTGAAACACTAAGAGTCTTATCTGTTCTGTTGATTACAGTGTTCACCCGTATGCCGGTTGCGCAATCAAAGTTGCCTTCTCCTTGCTGCTGATATCTGGTTCCGCCTAAACACACAGCTGCAATGCAAGGGTTTTTCAAACTGGATCTTAGCATTTATTGACACTCGCGTTGAACCTCCTCCAGCGATTGCTCCGCCTCCGCAATGGGCGGCACCCTCCTTCATGGTTTACGTGAACCCACGTAGCCCTCTCTGCGACCTTCCTCGCCGTGTGCGTCACCAGAAGCACCTGGAAAGGCCCTAGCCACCTTTTGGATTTCCAGCTCTTTCTCCTGTGATCACGAATCACCACGAAATCACCAGGTCTGACCTCGTGCAGGAATGTCTCAGCAACCTTCCCCTGGGCAGCTTTTACCTGCACAGAAATATTTGACAACAGACAAGACATTTCCTTGCAGTAATTCAACATGTCATTTTCACACACATCCGTTGATGGCAGCCTTTGCTTACCCCCCCCCCTATGCCCATGAATGGTGGTCTGCCAAACAAAATTTCAAATGGGCTCAGGTTTGTTTTTACTCTTTTTCTCATTCTCATGTACATCAGTACAATTGGGAGGGCTTTAAGCCAAGTCAGACCCGTCTCTTCACAGCACTTTGCTAATTTGTAAAAATTTCTGCAAACACTGTAAACCCTTTTGTAAACCATAATTCCCTCATCTGCATTATCATACCCGCTTTGACACATGATCCAACCCATGTGTCAACTTAGCATAATGCTGAAAGAAGTGTTTGGGCAAACAAGGAATGTCATCAACACTCATCCATACACCCCCTTCCAGGCTGCAGCCAGACGACCTCCATTGTTGTTTTTCTGCTCCTGTGGAAAAAGACTGCATACTCTGTAAACAAGGGGAAATATCAGGGTTAGTCACAGATACTAAAGCACAAGTTGTTTCTTTTGTCTCCTGTGCTGCCGCGGCCTTCGCTGCCGCATCTGCTCTCGCGTTGCCTGTGGAGATAAAACTTTTATCGTTAATGTGCGCTGCGCATTTACAGATCGCGACCTTGTCTGGTAAAAGAATGGCCTCCAAAAGCTCAGACACAAGAGATGCGTTTAATATCGGATGTCCATCCGACTTCAAATTCAGTGGTCACCGCGAAACCAACCTTATTCAGGCCTGTTTGTGGATCTTTGGACGCCGACCCATCCACAAAGAGGACATTGTCACAGTTTTCTAAAGGTGTGTCCAACAGGTCCGGACGTGGTGTACACACCTGTTCCAATACTGATATACAACAGTGGTGTATCTTTTCACCGTTACGTTTGGCATGTCAAGCAAAATCGTGTGATACCTCAGCCATCGGGCTGTTGATAAATGTGATGTTCTTTGCTCTTGCAAAATCATGGAGATTGCGTCTACCATCTGTGTAAAAAAAAAGGCCTTTCAATCTTGTCACATGACCTCAGCCCTTTCCCTGTTGTCAGGGCTCTCAAGGGCTTTTCAAGAAATGCATAATTTGGAATAAACGTTCGACAATATGCACACATTCCCAAGAATGATAACAATTGTCTTTTGTTATTGGTCTTGGTACATCTTTGATAGCTTTTTTTCTCGTTTCTCAGAGATAGCTTTACTGTTTGGTGTTAGTGTGACCCAAAAAAAAAAATTATTTCCTGCTGCACAAACTGTAGTCTTGTCAGACTGACCTTGTGACCCTCTCTCACCAGATGGTTCAAGAGAGTTACAGTGTCAGCCACGCACATAACCTCATCTCGTGCACAAATCAATAAATCATCTATATACTTCAATGTGTTTCTCCCCTCTTCCCTTTTCAGCCCTTCTGTGGCTCTCATGCATTTTTTTCACAAACAGGCTTAAAGCGGCCCAGTCTGCTCGCTGGCCTTGGTCACTGATAAGCGTAGCACAGACTTCCCCGTTATCAAAAACAACTGCATTTGTTTTTCTGACAGGCAAGCTGAAAGCACACACACATTTTCATTCCAGAAAATCTTATCAAACCTTGTCAAAAACATTTTCTGCCCCGCTAAACCACTCTTCCTCATATTGAGGTTCACGCTCAATTTCAAAATCATTTGTCCCGTCAACTAACATGGGATATCTCGGTAGCCTCAAAAGCCCTAAACTTTTGTACATTCTCAGACATTCATCAGTCACATGGTCTTATTCAAAACCTCAGCAGTCACACATTAACGGTGTGCAAGCATGTCTTCATTGCAGATAGCCTTATTCAAATCTTCAACAATCACACATAAAGGGTTGCAAGCATGTCTTCATTGCAGAGAGCGGTATTTGAATCAGTGTATGTGAGCGTGTTGTGTGTGTGTGTGTCAATAAATTTTTACTTCCCTTTTTCGTAGCTGGCTGAATGCCTGTCACCCACCCTCTCCTCTCCTGTTCTCCGTTCCTCTCGTTTCAATCCGCCTTACGCGCCTCTGGACAATCCTGTGCCCAGTGTCCATCGTTCTTGCACAACCTGCACTTCGTGCAGCCAGAAAAAGTCATGTTCATTCGTCGCACACAGTCCACATTTGTGCGCTGCTCGTGCTGCCCCACAACAGCCAGCTGCATCTGTCTCCCCCTCTGTCACTCGCGCTGCTCGTGCTTGTTCATTCAGCGTCTCGCGCTGCGGTTGTCTTGGACGGAGAAACAGTCGAGGTCGGGGCGAATTTCAATGCACCCAGCTGGGCTATTGGGTAGATGGGTGTTTTGGCGGTGCCGACCTCACCGTATTTTCATGTGGGAAACACAAACATACTGCGGTTCTGGTGGTGCAGACACATACAAATAGACTTTCACACTTTTCATTTTCCTTCCTATCTACTTCCTTGAGCCAACCATCTACTGTTTGTTCATATTTTTAACATACATGTTTAACACATTTGCAACAACAACCTGGTCGTTTGTCGCTACTCTGTTCAACTGAGTCTCTCACCACTTTCAGTCTTGTGAGGCTCAATGTTCCCTCTTTGGGAAAATGATGCTTGATAAATTTTTCAATATCTGAGAGATTTTTCAATAGGGCTTTTTCAATATCTTGCATACATTTCTGACCATAATGTTTTTTTCATTTGGTAGTACACCGGTGTATCATATTTCACAAGCTTGCTCTGAGACATCCCCATACTGGCTGTTTTCTGCTTTCTGTGGATTTACTCACGCGCGTCTCTTTAATCTGCTAGACGTCTCCAGCAGATCCGATTTTCTCTTATCCCGCAATCGGATCGGGTTGCACTATCAGTGCCCTCTTAATTGTGATTTATCAAAATCTTTCGATTTTTTTCTAACCCCAATTAACCTCGGTACCTGTTTGAAACCCTCTTGATCCGTACAGATCTCAAATTAATCTCAGGTTACCTAATCTGAACGTTCGTGTTCAGATTACTCTACCCCAGAAGCAATTTTCAGCCAATATGGTTCAATTTCACTCTTTAAACTGAATTTCACCCTCATTAAATTGAATTTAATTGTTTCTTACCAGAGATGTCGTTTTGTGCCACCTGGGTTCTTTTTGATTCCAGTGGTCGATCCCTCCGGTCCCAACAGCGGAACGGTCCCTCGTCTCTCAATCTTTTTTTTCGAGGTAGGGTTGGAGCTTTCGGCTCCAAGGTGATCAGCCTCCGTCCGCTGTCAGGTCCAGAAGTCACGTCCAAGGAATCCCACTATCTGACACCAAACTGTTGTGGCAATTTTCTTACAAACATCATCACTGAGTAAGAGACAACTCTTGAGTCCAAATTATAATTATAAAGTATTTATTCCCTTGCAAGAGATCCCTTTGTAAATAACACACATAGCTGTGAGTCAGTGAGGAGAGAGAGAGAGAGAAGAGAGAGAGAGAGAGAGCGCCAGAGATAAGAAGCGAGAAGCCAGAGATAAGAAGGGACAGAGAGAAGGACAGAGAGAGCGCTAAGGAGAAGAAGAAGTAAGGAGAAGCAGTGCCGGTCTGTTTTATAGTCCCCTTTGCTTCCACGGCCTCCTCCTTCCCTCCTCTAGAGGGAGAGATTACCAGTTTGTTTACCGATTAATGGTTATACAGAAAAGGCAGGCAAATGCCCCCTTGACCCCCTGACCATCTGCGTTTCCTTACCTCTATCACTTCCCACTTTACCTCCAATCATAGTAAATCATCACACATAGAATGCTTTTCTAACTGCAAGTGAGAAAACATATAATACATACATCTTGGATATAGGTTTCACTGTTTGATTACTGCCCAAAAGGAAAATTCCTTTACAATACAAACACAGACACAGAGACATACACAGAAATGAAAGGTTTAATAATACTAAATATACAGCACGCATGCATGCTAACACACACACACACACACACACACACACACACACACACTCACTTTGTTGCAGATATAAAATAGTGATTTTCAAAGACATCCAAAATGGAGAATAGGTTAACAGACACATGTAGCCTACACAAAAATGAAATGGTTAAACTAACATATTAATACCCAATAAGCATGCTTGTTTTTTTTTGCGCATTAATCTGACAATAAATGTGGCACACCCAGTTTTTCTGATGCACACCCAGAGTCTCCTTTCTGGCTACGCGCCTGTTTTAAATGTAAAAAAAAAAAATCATATTTAATTGAATAAAATGTTTAGTTTTTTCCTCTCAGTAGCTCATACTGCATACATACTTAAATTTTGATGACATTTCACGTCACTTCACCTAGGATGAACCGAAATCCCATTGTCTGACTTTTTTGTTGGCAAAGTCACTTATGATGTCTTTGAAGTCCAGCGGTCTTCTTAGCTGGCTTTCAATTGAAAGGCTATTAAACCTCTTCTGAGTTTGGGTAGACCTGAGATAGTTTTTGACAAGCTTCAACTTGCTGAAAGCCCTTTCTGCACCAGAAACAGAGACAGGTAAAGAGCAGAAGATGTGCACTGCAATGCACACTTCTCCAAAAATGCTCTGGAGCTGCATCCTGTAAATTAAATTCAGCAGATCGAGAGGACACTGGCAGTCTACAAATGTGGCATTATACACAGACTTAAGATGCCTAACTTCATTTCCAAAGCCTGCTGTGAGATCCTGTGTATATTTGCTTACTAATGAGTGGCAAGCTGAGTGAATCTGATCTTCTTCTAAATCTTTTAACTTTTAGCAGTGGTTTTAAAGGGGGTATCCAATGCAGATATTATATTATCCAATGCCACAAAGAAAACATTGTTTCGAAATCGATTTTCCTCTGTCTCTTGCTGATTAGTGTCCTCTGAACTCTGACTTTCATCTGCAAACCACTTTCTCCTTCTCTTGTGGCTGGCTGGACACCCCCTGGGCACATCCATAGCTTCTGCAATGAGGGACGCTTCTGCAAAAAGATTATCCCATGAGTTACGCAAAACCTCCATCTCTTCTTTCAGTGCCTGTATGTTGCTTATTTCAACTTCCATTGAAATGTTTCCTGATTGCAGAATTAGGGTTCTGTCTTCAATGGACTGCAAGATTTTCTTCCATAGAGTGAGAAGAACGATGGCTTTGAAGAACATGAAGTACTATTTTAGACCACTGACCTCTGACCTAGCTTCATTGGTTAAACTGCACTTTGCAAGTATGGTGTCCAGTGCTTTTATGATTGATGGGAAGTGGTTTGCAACAGGTTTAACTGCAGCTATGCGTGCACTCCACCTGGTCTCTGACAAACGTTGAAGGGAGCAGCCAGTCTTACTTTTAAGGATTTCCCACCGCTCTGGACTTGCACTAAAGAGACTGTATAAGCAGTTCAAACAGCCCAATAATGTTGACACATCAGGACATGACTGCTGCTTGTACACCAACATTCCTTCTGAATCCTTGGGCATAACAATGATCAGGTCTATCTGACTGGCAGTGGCTAGCTTTCTAACAATCACCTCACGTTCATGATCTGTAAACCTCTCTGGCCATAATCCTGGATCAGTTGTCAAAAAATCTTAATTCTCGCCTACATTTCGCCTTGCACTTGCTGAGTCTGAGCTGTCTGTGACTGTCTTGACTGCTGCTACTTTCAGCTTCTGTATTTTGACCTTCACTAACTGATGTTGGCCTATTTTCATGCATCTGTTCAGTTGAGGGACCTGCCTCTGTAGACAACAAATACCATGACTCCATGAATATACCATGAATATCACAAATAAACCATTACTTTGCAGTTCATTTCAGTTAAAATACACGTGACTAGAAATAATAAAGTGATTCCCTGACAAGTCAATATATCCACAGAGTATCGTCTGCACTGACCCTCCAAGTCATCTTTGGAAAATGGCTGCGAGTCAGACGATGACACATCTGATGCTGCAGAACATTATAAAAAATGAATATCACATCACTTTAAAGATGTAAACCTTTTATTTTAAAAGTTAATTAAATAGATTATTTTAATGCCATTAAGCCATAACTTATGAAATACTAAAGACGTCATACACTTATTTAAGACAAAGTAATAAAAAAAACTACCAAAAGACAAAGCAGAAATTATTAAATAACAATAAAAACTTTTTTAAAGGACCAGCAATATAATAGTTTTTCCCACCAGCCTGTTATAATTCGTAAATCAAAAAGTAAAAATTCAGAAACAGATAACAATGCAATCTTACGGTGACGTAATACTGCCACACACATATGTTTTCCACTCAATTATGTCTTTTTTAATGAGATTTCTTCTCGTTAAAACGACATATTTTCTCGTTATAACGAGATCTTTTCTCGTTAAAACGCCATATTTTCTCGTTATGACGACATATTTTTCTCGTAATAACGTCATCTTTTCTCGTTATAACGACATATTATTCTCGTAATAATGACATATGTCATAAAAACGATACGTTTTCCGTTATAATAGATACATGGTAGGGCTGAACTGAGCGATTGTCACGCTGCTCAGTCTGACATAAACGAGGATCTGCACGCTGCTGAATTGAAATACACTGTTTTAAATGTATTTAATGTAATGGGTTTAATCGTAGCAGCATGTTTATTAGGATTAATCTCCAATCTGTCTACAATACTATCCAATAAAAGCACTCAGACCCATGACTTTTTTAGGCTATATATGATCAGATCAAAACAGTTATTTTTGAATAATTAACTCTGGGCTTGGAATATTTATTAACTCGGGATTTTGTGATCGCAGATCAACGCCTTGCCAACTGAGCTACTGAATCTCAGTAAAATTTGTTGTACTTTTCATAACCAGACAAAGTTTTTTTCTCTCATTTTCAATAGACATAATTCAGTTTGACGTTATATCCTATAGTTCTCATTTATTCTGTTGTCATGTGCTGATATAATACTTTTTATAGAAATATATTTGATGATCTGTGACCTCTGAGGTGACCTTTGACCTCTTTTGTTCTTCATTTGCAGCTCAATCCTCATGGATCACAAAATTAAACATTTCTCGTGCACACTGATCAATCTTTAGTAAAATTATCTTTCATTAAAGTATGTTTGAGGTTACTCGCATTCTCATCACACGGTTAGAAAATCTGCCATTCTGTGCCGGAGCAAGAGCACCGATCGACGGAAACAACGACATACAAACTGTGTGTATCTGCAGCTTGTACTGTTGAGTGCACCGTGTGACTACATTGTTCAAGAACTTCAGTAACCTCCATGAAAAACATCCTCTTGTCATATTTCCACATAGGCCAGCACATTAAAACAAAACCAGCTGCATGGATGACATAACATTAGTTAATATGGGTTTGTTAGCAGCTCAAGCTGTTGTAAATCCTGCCCACTTGTTTGCATCGTCAGCACACGCTTCAGTGCTCTGAGTGTTTATAGTGCTGTGTGTTTAACACTTCATGACTGAGAACAGAACACAATCTTCATCATCACACAAGACAAAACAACTACAATGAACAACATCATCATCCTCATCTGGACTTTGACTCTCTGCATTCAGGGTAAATATTTGTACAAATAACATTACACACATCTTATGTACAGTCCAAGAACCTAATAACTAAATATCTAAATTGTCTTATTTCAGAGATCCTGGGACAAGTGACAGTGACTCAGAATCCAGAAATAAAATCCATCAAACAAGGAGAAACTGTTACAATCAGCTGTAAAACCAGTCAGCCGATTTCTGGTTGTAGTGACTGTGTGTCTTGGTATCAGCAGAAACCTGGAGAAGCTCCTAAACTCCTCATATATGACATAAAAACCCTCCAGTCAGGAACTCCATCTAGATTCAGTGGCAGTGGATCAAACTATGGAAGTGATTTCACTCTGACCATCAGTGGAGTCCAGACTGAAGATACAGGAGATTATTACTGTCAGAGTTATCACTCCATCAACAATAAAAGAGTGTTCACACAGTGATAAAGAGTCGTACAAAAACCTCCGTCAGTCAGAGTCACAGTGACTGCACTGATACAGCTGAGAGATACTGCAGCTGCTCTACAACACAATCACACACAACACTGATCAACACAAACACTAATCACACAATATCAGTATAACAGAAATATTATATTCCTGAAGAAAACAAGTCAGTGTTTTAATATGATTATCATGTTTTAGGTGTAAAATATGATTCCTGTCAATCAAACTGAACAGACTGCACAACAGTCACTTCTTCTGTCTTTTAAGAAATATGTTTAAGACAAGCATACTTTAAGTGAAGTTTTAGTGTATTTACATAAAACACGTATTTTACTCTTTCTTATAGTATATTTTATGTTTAGCTAAATTAATCAGCTTTTAGTGGGTTTAAAGTATTAGTTATTTATAACCATGTGTAGATCTGCTGCAATTTATTTTAAATATGTATGTAATGAACGTGCTTCAGTTTGTTTTCAAAAGTAAGATATACATTTTTTTATGTATATTAATGTATTATTTTTATTAATTTTAATATATTTTATGAATCACATTAATTCACTACTATGCAAGTATACTACTAGAGATATATGTGCTATATGCTATACATGCATTATTGTATAAACCTACAATGTTTATTAATAATACTTAGTTATTTATCCTTTTTTTGTGTTATTAGTCTATCTGCCACTCTCAACTCCGTTAAGGCTGCCGCTACTCACCGGTCTTTTGTTTTACTCTCTTTTTATATTTGGATGTTTTAAGTTGGGACATTTATCAAGCATCTGCTGCACTATTGAACTGGTTTTAACTTTGGACCTTCGAATTTTGCGATTGTTGCGACCTGTGGTCTGACATCCTGATTTTCCAGTGGAGGACTGAAAGGACTGGCGTTTGTAGCCCGACTTCACTGGTGACTTCCTTGGCTCTGTTGGTCTGCCTGTCCTAGTACTACAAGATTTCATCATCACGTGGTTGCTTAAGCTGTTGCTATGGTTCATTTTTTCTTCCGCTGTGATCAGCGCCGCTCCTCGACTGATGTACTCGGCGGCAGACCTGCACAAATTAAGATTCGTAAATAAACCTCCGCCGACCGAAATACATTCATCGTGGGTCTCGTCGGAATATCCGAATCACTTCTACTAATTCTGATCATAGTGGACAAATTTGGTCATTTTGGTCTACTACCCCAAGACTGCCTAATAACGCTGGGAGGTCTGTTGACCATGAAGTGCTTACTCCGTCCCCCAGGTCAGAGTATGCCTTCTGCACTCCACTTTGGACTTTTTAATGGTCGGTCACTCAACAATAAGACGTCTCTTATTCATGAACTTATTGAGGACCAACTTATTGATTTTATGTGTGTGACTGAGACTTGGCAGAAGCCGAATGATTATTTTTATTGAAATCAAACAGTTCCATCAGGATATGAATATATATGTAAACCTCGTTATTCTGATAAGGGGGGTGGCCTTGCACTTATTTATCGTGACAGACATAAAGTCTGTCCGATTTCGCTATCAGAGCCATCAACTTTTGACATTTTGGCTGTGCAACTTAAAGGTGCGACTCCCACTGTTCTTGTCATGATTTATAGGCCACCAAAGGCATCTACTATGAATGCTTTTTTAGTGAATTTTCTACAATTTTAACATATCTGTGTACCTTGTCTCCGAATATAATTTTGATGGGAGATTTTAACATTAATTTTGATAATATTGCCAGCACTCAATATAATGATTTTAAATTGATTCTGGACAGTGCTGACCTTGTGCAATTTGTTAATTTTCCAACACACAATAAGGGACATATTTTAGATCTTGTATGCTGTTCTGGTGTTATGCCTTATAATTTTACTTCAACTGTATCTCCTATTTCAGATCATAAGCCTATATTTTTTAATATTTCTCTTTTTTTGGCAAGCGTAAAACCTCAACGCTCTGTCTCATTTCGTAATATCAAAAATATTGACCTTAATGTTTTGGATGAAATTATTGATTACTCCGTAAACCAGTGCTACTTTCTACTTCTACATATGATTTGGTATGTTTTTATAATAACAGTTTGTCTCAAATACTTGACACTGTGGCTCCTATGAGGACCCGCATTGTATCCTTTGTTAACCCTTCTCCTTGGTATAATTTTGAACTTCGTCATCAAAAGGCGTTAGGTCGTCGATTGGAGAGACTATGGAAAAGAACTGGTCTTAAAGTACATAAACAGATGTATTCTGAGCATCTGGTTTCCTACAAGGTTGCACTAGAAAAAGCAAAATCATTGTTTTATGCAAATATTATTTCTAATGGACAGTCTAATACAAGGACTTTGTTTAGTACTGTTAACAAACTGTTGAAACCTCACAATGCTGTCTCACTTTCTCCCATTCAATGTGTGTCTTATTCAAATTTTTTTAACTCCGAGATTGACAGTATACACCATGAATTGCTTAATTCTGTTTTGATGTCTAGTGATTATGAAAATGGACATAATCATATTTGTTGGTCAGCAAGTAATTTGTCAAATTTTGAGCTGCCTTCAGATGACTACATTACTAAGCAGATTATGAAGTCTAAGACTTCTACCTGTTCACTTGATCCTTTACCTACTGTTTTAGTTAAGTCTTGTAACCATTCAGTTTCCTCTATTATTACAGCCATAGTGTGTTCTTCATTATCAAGTGCTACTGTCCCTTCATCTTTAAAAATGGCTTCTATCACTCCAATTCTCAAAAAGACTGGCGTTGATCCTAACGATTTAAATAATTACAGGCCTATTTCTAACCTACCTTTTATTTCAAAAATACTTGAAAGAACCGTAGCAGCTCAACTTGAATCACATCTGCAAAGTAGTGATATTTATGAGCATTTTCAGTCAGGTTTTCGACCCAAACATAGTACAGAAACAGCTCTTGTTAAGGTTATAAATGATCTTCTCCTAGCTGCTGATTCTTGTTTTCTGTCTATTCTTATTATTTTAGATATTAGTGCTGCCTTTGATACTATTAGTCATTCAGTATTATTGGAACGGCTGGCTTGCATAGGAATAGCTGATAATGCACTTCTCTGGTTCTCATCATATTTAAGTGGCAGAAAACAGTTTGTGCAGATTAAGAATATACAATCAGATTCTGTTTCAGTTACACATGGCGTTCCACAGGGGTCGGTCTTGGGTCCGCTTTTATTTATCATTTATATTCTAACTCTTGGTCATATTTTTCGCTCTTATGGTATTAATTTTTACGCTGACGACACACAAGTGTATATTTCTACAAAACCTAATGTTTCTTATCCTCCTCCTGACCTGACTAAATGTTCGCAGGATGTTAATATTTGGATGACCAATAATTTTTTAAGTTAATACTAACAAAACCGAAGCCCTTCTTATGGGTTCTAGATCTGTTTTCTCTAAAACTCAATCCTTTACCCTATTTATTGATAATTGCCTAGTCAATTTTTCTACCCAGGTGAAAAGCCTTGGGGTTATATTCGATGGTTTGCTTTCGTTTGGTTCTCATATTAGTAATTTTTCACGTTCTGCATTTTTTCATTTACGCAATATTGCTAGACTTTGTTCTTCACTTTCTCAAGATAGTACTGAAGTACTTATTCATGCATTGGTTACATCTAGGATCAATTATTGCAATTCTCTTTTAGTTGGCATTCCTGAAAAGCAATTTCAACGATTACAGTTAATCCAGAATTCAGCAGCTAGGATAGTTACTAACTCACGTACTTTTGATCATATATCTCCAATTCGTTTTCAGCTGCATTGGCTTCCTGTTCATTATCGTGTTCATTTTAAAATGTTACTTCTAACATACAAAGCTCTTCATAATCTGGCATCTCATTATCTCTCAGATCTTCTTCATTTGTATACTCCTTTGCGCTCTTTGAGATCATCTTCTGCAGACCTATTGTCTGTTCCAAAGTTCAAGATGAGTTCCTTTGGTGGTAGGGCTTTTAGTTGTGCAGCGCTGAAATTATGGAATTCTTTACCTTTGCACATTCGCCAGCTGGACTCAATTTCCCATTTTAAAGCTCAGATAAAAATTTATTTGTTTAGAATAGCTTTTAATGATTTGCTTGTTTAATGTGTTAGATGTTATAATGTTTGTGTTTTATGTTTTGTATTTACTGTACGGTGTCCTTGAGTGTCTTGAAAGGCGCCTATAAATAAAATGTATTATTATTATTATTATCTTTATATATTGATTTCCGGTGAGTCTGTAATACACGGGGCAAGAAGTCTCTGTATGTCTTGTGTACTGGACTGTGAAGTTAAGTGTATTTGTGCTATATGTTATTGTGGGCCGAAGATTAATTTACACATGTGTAGACAATAAAGATTTTCAATGTTCAATAATGTCAATATATTATGTATGCTGCTGTATGCTGTACTCTAGTATTTTATGTTTATGTTTAATCATTTATTTTGAATTATTTTGGACCTTTTATACCATTTTGAATTCTGAAAAATGAAATTGTTTGGTTACTTGAAATGTTATTGAGTCAAAAAAAAATTAGTATAAAGATAATATTTGGTCCCTTATCATGTACTTAGTAGCCTTAACTACTATGTAATTACATAATAAATAAATAAGTAATAATAATAAATATAAATAAATAAATCAATGCACTTATTGTGTTCATATTGTGTTGTAAAACACTTTTGAGGTGGGATATTTCTGAGGTTAGGGACAGGTTTGGCAGTATGAGCAGATTTGAGGGGGGGGGGGGGGGGGGGGGCACCGTGTAAACTATAAATGTAATTACAGAAATTAATTACAGATGTGACTACATGCAGTTTTGTATTATCATTATTATTTATTTAAGAGCAATGTAAAGACGTGTGTACACAATAAGTGCATTATATCAAATTATAAATTTTGAGTGTAAGTACATAATATTTAAGGCCACCTAATATAAATTGGGACCAAATCTTTTAAATGGATTGTGAAGAAATACAGTTTAACATAATTAAATATATTAAAATATATTGTAAATAGCTTAAACTTGATCTTAAGCATATCTTGAAATATGCTTAATATATTTATTGTTTAAAAATAATAAATGTAATATGCATTTAGTATAGCACAATTTCAATATATTTCCTTTTCACCTGGGCTGCTGGACTACAGCAGAAGTGAAACTGGTGTGTTTCAGTCCAGATCATGTAACCAATCAAACAGTGACTCTGGGAGTGTGGGCTGAAAATCATTTGCATTGTCAGGGTGGAGTGATTGTGATCCTCTCAGAATAGAGCAGCTCTGTCTCCAGAGACCATGTTCAAACCCCAAGAGCTTTATTTGACTAGATTTACTGAAAACACCTGAACAAACACTACATGCATCGTCATCTGTTAGTTGAATGATGTTGTCAGACACAAATGGAGTTTGTTGAGAAGCTTTATTGAATGTTGCAGCAAACACAGCAGATTGAAAGATCAGCCAGTGCTTTGACACTAGAGCTCTCTTTCAGTATTGAGTTGTAAATGACTACAGCTGCAGCACTAGACTCATGTGAATCCTGCCTGACACAGGACACTCAGATACGACTCATCTTCAGGAGAGAGCAGCGCTCACTGGAGAAACATCAGCACTGCGAGCGACTAACAGAGACTCTTGTGGAACGAGACCTCATGAGAAGCTTCAGCATGTGTTACTCTGCAGACGTACAGCTCTCCCGCTTCCCAGCGTGCTTTGCTGAGGGTCAGGACGCTACTGCGGCTGTAGCGGCCGTCCTGCTCGCTCTCTGCGCTGGTCACAACCCCCTCGGTGACCTCTGAGCCGTCCAGTGTCCAGCTCACCAGCGCCCCCTGTGGAGAGTAAGAGCTGAGCAGACAGAGCAGTGCGGCTGATTCTCCAGAGATCTGCAGAGAAGAGGGCGGCAGCAGAGACACTGAGGGCTTCACTGTGGGACCAGCTGCAGGAGACAAACACAACACATTCACAAACACACAGAAAACTAAAAAACACTTCATACATTTCAATCAAACCTCATAAAAGAAGTGAAATATATTAATATATTTACTGCTTTAACTCTGTAGTTTTATATCCCTAAACAATGACTTTGCATTTTAGTTAGGTGAGATATTCAACTCAAAACTCAATTTCAAACAGAGATTGTGTGACTACAAATGATTTCACTGGAATTAGAAATTAATCAACTGAGTTATATTGATGTATAAACTGTGCTTGTATTAAAATGCACTGAATTATAATCACAACATGAGCAAAACAGATTCAAAATCATTTATTGATCTCTAGAAATTAGCTCCATTTAAATTTTAAAGTATATATTTTTCATTGAATCTATTTTTTCTATGTATAATATACTTGTGATAAACTAATACAATCAAGACTGAGCCACATTATGAAAAATTGAATAATTCAGTTCTTCTGAATATCTAAACGTCACAATATTTTAGATTAAATATGTACTGTAAAACTATATTTATAAAATATAGTTTTACAGTAAATCTATATTTATAAAATGTGTAAAAATTAGCAATTTGTTCATAAATTAACGTTAATTAATACATTAATTAATATTAACTAACAATGAGCAATACATTTTTTTACAGTATTTATTAATCTTAGTTATCATTGATTAATAAAGGTGAGACAGAAGCAGACTCAGAGAGTGAGGAAGAGACAACTTTATCAAAACATCTACAATAAAGTCTGAAATTATTACAGTGCTGTCTTCTCTTTTAATTTTCAGTCAAATGTTATTGAACAATAATGTTTTTAAAGAAGTCTCTTCTGTTCACCAAGCCTGCATTTATTTGATAGAAAATACAGCAAAAACATAACATTCTGAAATAGTTTTACTGTTTAATTCTATTTAATATTCTATTTGAATATATTTATTCCTGTGAAGCTGAATTTTTTGCATCATTACTCGAGTCACATGATCCTTCAGAAATCAGATTCTTATGTGCTGCTCAAAAACATTTATTATTATTATTATTATTATTATGTTGAAAACAGCGGAGTAAAATTGTTTTCAGGTTTCTTTGATGAATAGAAAGTTCAGAAGAACAGCATTTATCTGAAATAGAAATCTTTTGTAACAATATAAATTATTTTTTCATTATAAAGTCTGCTAAATGCATAAATGTAAATGTAAATGTAAATAAAGTCTTTATCATCAAGTATTTTTGCTAAATAATGTGATTAATTTCTATAATTTCTTTCCAATAGATGTATACTGAATGGTTATAGTGTATAAATGCTGATCTTTGGATGTTTCTATAAGAATCCTGAAAAAAATCTACTCAACTGTTTTAAATATTTATAATAATAATAATAATGATGATTTCTGAAGGATCATGTGATATTGAAGAGTGATGATGCTGAAAATTTAGCTTTGATCACCGTAATAAATTACATTTTAAAACATAATCAAATATAGAAATCAGTTATTTGAAATAGTACAAATATTTACAAGATGTTGCCCCCCCCCCCTTAGTGCCCCTGTTTTTGGTTTGGGCCACTGCCCCTCAAAATGTCTGCGCACGGCCCTGATGTCTTCTCAGGTCCATTAATATTAGCAGATAAAACTTTGGATTTTAATACTGTATTAGTAAATTCTGCAATTAATATGTGATTGACTGAGATTAATTACAATAGTTTTTCATTGTTAGTTCATGTTAACTAATGTGGTTAACTAATATTAACAAATTAAAGATTATTGTAAAGTGTTACCAAAATATAAATGTAAGATTTTGTTCTGGTTCAATTAAAATAATAATAATAATAATAATTGTACTTGATCTAAAGTGTACGTGTCATGAATCTGGTTACCACTCACCCAAACTGCACATCACCCATGGACTACATCTCCCAGCATGCACTGCACTCACACATTCCCGTCCACCATTACACCAATCACACAGCTGTCACCATTCACTCATCAACCCTGATTGCCTCACCACACCTGCACCTCATTCACTCACTCACATAAAAGCAGCACACAAACACTCACTCACTGCGAAGTCTTGTTTTGCCCTGGCTACATTTCTGAGCGTTCTTCCCCGTATCTGTTATCTCTGTGTGTGACCCCGGACTGCCCGACCTACGATCTCTGAACCTGTGCCTGTGACCTCGACCCCTGCCTGGTATTGTTTACGTCTCTGCTTTGCCTCTGATCTTCCTGTTTTTGCCTGTTGACCATTGCCTGTCTGATTCTGCCCCCGCTTAATAAATATTGGTGCAATTGGATCCGCATGCCTCGGACCCCTTCCTTACAGAAGACTTCGCCACACAAGGATCCAGCACCTTTCAGGTCAACATCTCTAGGTATGGATACAAGAGTATTGTTTGCCCTTAAACAAGGCCCACGATCACTGGAGCACCATATTAGGGAGTTTTCAGCCTGTGCTCAGGATTCAGACTTACCGGACATTATTTTGATTGACATTTTTTGTGATGGCATTAATCAGCCTCTGCAAACTCAGCTCAGACGCGAGGGTCCGCGCTCATCACTGAGTTGTTTTTTGGAGTTTGCGTTGACTATTGGCTCACTATTTACTGTGGGTGTAGCGGAGGAGGATCACAACACTGCACCTTGTCACAAAATGGCCGCCGATCCTGAGCCTCAGAACAGTCCTGCCAAGCCTGAATCTGCTCTCACCAGGCCTGCCAAGCCGGAGTCCCCGGCCAGGATGGCTACCACGCCTGCGGATGTACCTCTTTGGCCAGGACTGATGACTAGTGTGTTGGACCCACCACTGGTGTCGGTGCGAGCAGCAGGCATCCCCAGGTTCGTCGCAGAGCCCGCTCCGTCCCAGGAGCTTGCAGAGTCCGCTCCAGAGCCCGCTCCGTCCCAGGAGCTTGCAGAGTCCGCTCCAGAGCCCGCTCCGTCCCAGGAGCTTGCAGAGTCCGCTCCAGAGCCCGCTCCGTCCCAGGAGCTTGCAGAGTCCGCTCCAGAGCCCGCTCCGTCCCAGGAGCTTGCAGAGTCCGCTCCAGAGCCCGCTCCGTCCCAGGAGCTTGCAGAGTCCGCTCCAGAGCCCGCTCCGTCCCAGGAGCTTGCAGAGTCCGCTCCAGAGCCCGCTCCGATCCAGGAGCTTGCAGAGTCCGCTCCAGAGGCCGCTCCGATCCAGGAGCTCACAGAGTTCGCTCCAGAGGCCGCTCCGATCCAGGAGCTCACAGAGTTCGCTCCAGAGGCCGCTCCGATCCAGGAGCTCACAGAGTTCGCTCCAGAGCCCGCTCCGATCCGGGAGCTCGCAGAGTCCGCTCCAGAGCCCGCTCCGATCCGGGAGCTCGCAGAGTCCGCTCCAGAGCCCGCTCCGATCCGGGAGCTCGCAGAGCCCGCTCCAGAGCCCGCTCCGATCCGGGAGCTCGCAGAGTCCGCTCCAGAGCCCGCTCCGATCCGGGAGCTCGCAGAGTCCGCTCCAGAGCCCGCTCCGATCCGGGAGCTCGCAGAGCCGGCTCCAGAGCCCGCTCCGATCCGGGAGCTCGCAGAGCCGCTCCAGAGCCCGCTCCGATCCGGGAGCTCGCAGAGTCCGCTCCAGAGCCCGTTCCGATCCGGGAGCTCGCAGAGTCCGCTCCAGAGCCCGCTCCGATCCGGGAGCTCGCAGAGTCCGCTCCAGAGCCCGCTCCGATCCGGGAGCTCGCAGAGTCCGCTCCAGAGCCCGCTCCGATCCGGGAGCTCGCAGAGTCCGCTCCAGAGCCCGCTCCGATCCGGGAGCTCGCAGAGTCCGCTCCAGAGCCCGCTCCGATCCGGGAGCTCGCAGAGTCCGCTCCAGAGCCCGCTCCGATCCGGGAGCTCGCAGAGTCCGCTCCAGAGTCCGCTCCAGAGTCCGCTCCAGAGTCCGCTCCAGAGTCCGCTCCAGAGTCCGCTCCAGAGTCCGCTCCAGAGTCCGCTCCGATCCAGGAGCTCACAGAGTCCAGCTCTCCTTCGTCTTCGCTGGTCCCGCCCAGCTCTCCTTCGTCTCCGCTGGTCCCGCCCAGCTCTCCTTCGTCTCCGCTGGTCCCGCCCAGCTCAACAATGCCTCCGCTGGTTCCGTCCAGTTCTACCGAGCGCCCAAGAGAGTCAGAGCCACCTGAGTGCCCAAGAGAGTCAGAGCCGCCCGAGCGCCACCGAGATTCAGCGCTTCAAGAGTGCCCCCTCGAGGTAGTGGAGTTCACCAAGAACTGTCATGGAGGGAGCTTCCCTCCATTGCTCACGGAGACCCTGGACCCGCCATGGCCCATGAGGTCCCCTGATCCATCATGGCTGCCCGAGTCCCCGGATCTACCATGGCCGCTTAAACTCCCTAACTCGGTTCCTGAAACCAAATGTGCTCTCTCTGCCTCTTGTGTCTCCGTATCCTCTAGGTCCCAGTCTCGGCCAGGGATCTCTGCTCCGCCCTGGTGGGCGTCTGTCTCGTCTGCTCCGCCCTGGTGGGCGTCTGTCTCGTCTGCTCCGCCCTGGTGGGCGTCTGTCTCGTCTGCTCCGCCCTGGTGGGCGTCCGACCTGCCAGAGTCACTCCACGTCTCCGTCGACCTGCCAGAGTCACCCCACGTCTCCGTCGACCTGCCAGAGTCACCTCACGTCTCCGCTGACCTGCCAGAGTCACCTCACGTCTCCGCTGACCTGCCAGAGTCACCTCACGTCTCCGCTGACCTGCCAGAGTCACCTCACGTCTCCGCTGACCTGCCAGAGTCACCTCACGTCTCCGCTGACCTGCCAGAGTCACCTCACGTCTCCGCTGACCTGCCAGAGTCACCTCACGTCTCCGCTGACCTGCCAGAGTCACCTCACGTCTCCGCTGACCTGCCAGAGTCACCTCACGTCTCCGCTGACCTGCCAGAGTCACCTCACGTCTCCGCTGACCTGCCAGAGTCACCTCACGTCTCCGCTGACCTGCCAGAGTCACCTCACGTCTCCGCTGACCTGCCAGAGTCACCTCACGTCTCCGCTGACCTGCCAGAGTCACCTCACGTCTCCGCTGACCTGCCAGAGTCACCTCACGTCTCCGCTGACCTGCCAGAGTCACCTCACGTCTCCGCTGACCTGCCAGAGTCACCTCACGTCTCCGCTGACCTGCCAGAGTCACCTCACGTCTCCGCTGACCTGCCAGAGTCACCTCACGTCTCCGCTGACCTGCCAGAGTCACCTCACGTCTCCGCTGACCTGCCAGAGTCACCTCACGTCTCCGCTGACCTGCCAGAGTCACCTCACGTCTCCGCTGACCTGCCAGAGTCACCTCACGTCTCCGCTGACCTGCCAGAGTCACCTCACGTCTCCGCTGACCTGCCAGAGTCACCTCACGTCTCCGCTGACCTGCCAGAGTCACCTCACGTCTCCGCTGACCTGCCAGAGTCACCTCACGTCTCCGCTGACCTGCCAGAGTCACCTCACGTCTCCGCTGACCTGCCAGAGTCACCTCACGTCTCCGCTGACCTGCCAGAGTCACCTCACGTCTCCGCTGACCTGCCAGAGTCACCTCACGCCTCCGCTGACCTGCCAGAGTCACCTCACGCTCCGCTGACCTGCCAGAGTCACCTCACGCCACAGCAGTTTACCCAGTGTCACTTCACGTCTCTGCTGTCTCCTCCGCCCCGCCCTGGTGGGCTCCTGTCTCATTGGCCCCACATGGACCTGGCCCTCCGTCCCCTCCCCCGGTTCCACCTCCGCTCCACCACCCTCCTGGAGTATGCTTTGTGTAAGCGTCTGGAAGCCGCTCTTTGGGGGGGGGCTCTGTCATGAATCTGGTTACCACTCACCCAAACTGCACATCACCCATGGACTACATCTCCCAGCATGCACTGCACTCACACATTCCCGTCCACCATTACACCAATCACACAGCTGTCACCATTCACTCATCAACCCTGATTGCCTCACCACACCTGCACCTCATTCACTCACTCACATAAAAGCAGCACACAAACACTCACTCACTGCGAAGTCTTGTTTTGCCCTGGCTACATTTCTGAGCGTTCTTCCCCGTATCTGTTATCTCTGTGTGTGACCCCGGACTGCCCGACCTACGATCTCTGAACCTGTGCCTGTGACCTCGACCCCTGCCTGGTATTGTTTACGTCTCTGCTTTGCCTCTGATCTTCCTGTTTTTGCCTGTTGACCATTGCCTGTCTGATTCTGCCCCCGCTTAATAAATATTGGTGCAATTGGATCCGCATGCCTCGGACCCCTTCCTTACAGTACGTTTGCAGTGGATAATTAAAATAGAGACTTACCGAGCAGCAGTTTAGTTCCTCCACCGAAAGTGCACCACAGTGACACAATCTAATGAAGCGGTCGTACAAAAACCTCTATTCCACTCGAGTGAACACAAACTCCAGAAACAACACTTCAACACACTGAGAGCAGAAACACCGCAGATGATGATAACACTCAATAATATAGTTCCGTCGTGAATATTATATAATATAAATTAATAAAATAAATGAATCATGGCTGATAAATATTTCTGAAGAGGGTGATTATAAAAAGGTTTTTGTGTCGTGCTGCATTCAGTGTAAAGTTATTATTTTGTTATGCTATACTTTATTTAAAGGTGATGTTGTTGCAGTAATAATAATTACATTAAACTTACTTTGGGATTATAGTTAGGGTTTTGGTTTAACTACTTGAAATTATGCATAATCTACTGTTGTTATAGTAAGTATCGTACATGTAACAGTTGTAACGACATCTACTTAAATAATCTGTTGTAAATCCCGCCCACTTGTTTGCATCGTCAGCACATGCTTCAGTGCTCTGAGTGTTTATAGTGCTGTGTGTTTAACACTTCATGACTGAGAGCAGAACACAATCTTCATCATCACACAAGACACAACAACTACAATGACCAACATCATCATCCTCATCTGGACCATTGCAGTACTTATTCAAGGTGGAATATTACGCTTTGATATGAATAATAAGCTATAGTTAATTATTACCATTTTAATATAGGCTATCAATATTCTGCTTTAAATGTGATTTATTGACAAACTGACTTTCTTTTCTCTTCTTCAGAATCCAGAGGAGTCACTCTAACTCAACCTAAAGTTAAAACTGTCCAGCTCGGTCAAACAGCTACAATAGAGTGTAATATAGATGTAGGAATATACAGCAGCTACTTATACTGGTATCAGCAGAAACCTGGAGAAGCTCCTAAACTCCTCATTTATCAGATATCAAACCGTTACACTGGAACTCAATCTAGATTCAGTGGCAGCGGATCTAACAGTGATTTCACTCTGACCATAAGAAGAGTCCAGACTGAAGATACAGGAGATTATTACTGTCAGAGTTATCACTCTATCAACAGTAAAAATGTGTTCACACAGTGATAAAGAGTCGTACAAAAACCTCCGTCAGTCAGAGTCACAGTGACTGCACTGATACAGCTGAGAGATACTGCAGCTGCTCTACAACACAATCACACACAACACTGATCAACACAAACACTAATCACACAATATCATTATAACAGAAATATTATATTCCTGAAGAACACAAGTCAGTGTTTTAATATAATCATCATGTTTTAGGTGTAAAATATGATTCCTGTCAATCAAACTGAACAGACTGCATTCAGTCACTTCTGCTGTCTTTTAAGAAATATGTTTAAGACAAGCATACTTTAAGTGAAGTTTTAGTGTATTTACGTAAAACAATTATTTTAGTCTCACTTAAAATATATTTATGTTTACTTTGTGAAAGAAAATAGATAAATTAATCAGCTTTTAGTGGGTTTAAAGTACAACCCCAAATCAGAAAAAGTTGGGACAGTATGGAAAATGCAAATAAAAAAAGAAAGTAGTGATTTCTAAATTTACTTTGACTTGTATTTCATTGCAGACAATATGAATACAAAATATTTCAAGTTTTGTCCGGTCAGCTTCATGTCATTTGTAAATATACATCCTTTTCTGTCATTCAGACCTGCAACATTCCAAAACAAGTTGGGACAGGAGCAATTTAGGGCTAGTAATGAGGTAAATTGGTTAAATAATGATGTGATTTGAAAGAGATGATGTCAACAGGTTATTGTAATTATGATTTGGTACAAAAGCAGCATCCAAGAAAGGTCTAGTCCTTTAGGAGCAAAGATGGGCCGAGGGTCGCCAGTTTGCCAACAAATACGTGAGAAAATTATTGAAATGTTTAAAAACAATGTTCCTCAAAGAAAGATAGGAAGAGATTTGGATATTTCACCTTCAACAGTGCATAACATAATTCACGATTTCACACTTACATCTACTAGCACGATAAACGTAATGCGTATTTGGCGTGTATGGTAATACGTTGTAGGCGTGCTGTCCTGGGGGAGGGCTCCTAGCCGGGAATGGCCCGAACCCAGTGAACCCCCCCCCCCCCCCGTGTGATTAGAATTCTAGTGATATTGGTGGAGAAGGGGTGGTGGAGGGATGCTGCTTAACCGTCGACTAGATGGAGGTAAGACAGCTGTATTTATGCCCCAGGGTTGATTATCTAGATTGTGTACCACCTGTGCTAATTAGCCTGAGTATCTGACGTGCTCCTCCCGAACTTAGTTTCTAAACTTCGTTTCTAAACTTCATTTCACGATTTCACACTTACATCTACTAGCACGATAAACGTAATGCGTATTTGGCGTGTATGGTAATACGTTGTAGGCGTGCTGTCCAGGGGGAGGGCTCTGAGCTCGGGAATGGCCCGAACCCAGTGAACCCCCAAAAACAATATACTGTAGGACAGCCGCCAGACTAAGATTCCCCCCCAAATACGTATTTGAGATCTGGCGGGAGCTAGTTCCGAGGAGTAACTTGTGTGGCAGGCCGGGGGGGGTCTACGTGCTCTGAGGGAGCGGTTTGGCATGCATGAGTGGGCTCCACCGACCGCCGGAGTAAACTTCGTGATTTTGAGGCGACCGGTCGGGGCGGGCTCAACCGAGGCCCAGCGATGGCTCACCGCATTGGGACGGGTGAGCCCTTCCCGCCGATGGAGGAGCAGCGTGGTTGGAGCCCTGGCCAGGAGGACCCGAGTTGCCTGCAGTGGGATAGTTCACGGAGTCGGCGTACTGGCCCTACTGGCCATCAGCCCCTGCTAATCAGAGGACAGAGGGCGATATCTGGCCGAGAGGACCCATGAAGCCTCCGATAGGGCACAATACCCCTCCGACGGACGGATGGGTCCTATTGGCTAGGCAGATAAAAAGAGTTTGGGACACCCGACAAGGAGGCTCTCACAACATCCGACGGGAGATTGAGACTCACGGCATCGAATGGATGAGCGTCGCATGCGGACGGCAAGCATAGGAGCCCACCGGGAGACCGCGTCAACGTCTTGACATGAGACCAAGGCTACGCTGCCAGACGGATAGACTTAGGACATCGGACGGATAAGCCTCGCCAGGCGGGGGGAAAAGGTTTGAGGATAGCTTGAATGGTGTTCGGCGGGCAGACGAGGACCGCAGCGACGGCTAGGCCTTGTCGCCTGTCGGACGGAAAAAATAGATGGGTGACTGAGACTGACGCCGAACTCTACGGGAGGCCAATACTCACTGAGTTTAACGGGTTAATCTCGTCTGCCAAGGGGGAAGCGGTAAGACGTCTCGCTGCGAGGCTCACGTCGACGCCCAACGGGGGCACAATACCCGCTGTGTTGGACGGGTAAGTGTCGCCAGCGTGGGACTAGAAATGGTAAGGTTGTCTGGCCGGGAGCACCTCGCCGGCGTCCGATGGGAGATCAAGACTCACTGCGTCGGACAGGTGAAGACAGAAAGGTAAAGTTTGGTCGGGATGCTTAGCCGACATCCAACTGGTGCGCTGTGTTGGACGGGTAAGTGTCGCCAGCGTGGGACTAGAAATGGTAAGGTTGTCTGGCCGGGAGCACCTCGCCGGCGTCCAACGGGAGATTGAGACTCCCGTGTTGGACAGGTAAAGACAGGAAAAGTAAGATTTGTCTGGCCGGGAGCACCTCGCCGGCGTCCAACGAGATACCAGGACTTGCTTTGTTGGACAGGTAAAGACAGAGAAAGTAAGATTGTCTGGCCGGGAGCACCTCGCCGGCGTCCAACGAGATACCCGGACTTGCAGTGTTGGACAGGTAAAGACAGAGAAAGTAAGATTGTCTGGCCGGGAGCACCTCGCCGGCGTCCAACGGGAGATCGAGACTCGCCGTGTTGGACAGGTAAAGACAGAAGAAAGTAAGATTGTCTGGCCGGGAGCACCTCGCCGGCGTCCAACCGGAGATTAAGACTCGCTGCGTTGGACAGGTAAAGACAGAGTAGTAAGATTGTCTGGCCGGGAGCACCTCGCCGGCGTCCAACCGGAGATCAAGACTCGCTGCGTTGGACAGGTAAAGACATAACAATGTAAGCTGTGTGGCCGGGAGGCTCTCGCCGACATCCGACAGGAGGAAAATACTCGCGGTCTGGATGGGTAAGTCTCGCCGGCCGTGGGGTGGAAAAGGTAAGGTTGTCTGGCCGGGAGGCTCTCGCCGGCGTCCGATGGGAGTCCGATGGGAGATCAAGACTCACTGTTGGACAGGTAAAGACAGAAAGGTAAAGTTGGGTGGCCGGGAGGCACTCGCCGTGACCTGACTGGAGATGGCAGATTCCGCAGGATGGAAAAGGCAAGTTTTTTGCTGGGAGGCTCTGTCGTAAGTGATGGTCCGCGGTGTCAGCAGGGGGAGCCTCGCCAAGCGTGTGATTTGAAGGAAGTCAAAGCCAGGAAAGCTCGCACCGATTTTTATGAAACAAGAGTTTGGTGGGCTGATTTAATGTGAGACTGGTCCGTTCTGATGTAGCTTTGGAAAGCTTCTGAAGACCATCGCCCTAGGGTTTGGATCTGGTGTTTAGTGAGGCCTTTTTGGGCCGCTGACGTTGCTGCCCCGATGCGAAAAAGAGTGGCTGGAAAAATTCCTTGCTGAGATGCCTGCTGAGAGCAGGACTGCTTTTAGATGTTTTTGGAACCAGGTGCGACTGGCTGGTTTCCCGGCATGGTCTAAAAATAAGGGTTCGAGGGGGGATTTAGCTTGGAAAATTCTGAGGCGGAGATACTCGCGAACGGCTTGGTAAGGTTGGAGAGGCGAAGGAAGATTGAAAATGTAAACGAAGTGACCTTTCTTGTCTTGGTCTGTCTTACTTTGTTTGATCAAAAAGGAGATAGTTTTGCTATCGAGGATGGTTAGGTCCGAGATGGTGGGGTTAGTAGCTGGGTCAAATTTGGAGGAGATGGCTAGCTCGGAGCATCTCAAAAACCAAAAAGGCTAAAATGAACATGGTGTCGAGTGTACGGGCAGTACTGGGGGTCTGGTAACCTGTGCGGAGGGTGTGGATGCACTTGGTGAGGATGTCTAAGGTAATGGGTAGCCTGGAGTCAGGACGAGTAGGTCGGGTCCGCTGAATTCCTCTTATCAACATGGCAGTTTGCGAATTGCTAATATTGGGTGACGGGGCGCCGTACAACAGCTTGTGGAAGAATTGGATACCGCTTATGTAACCTTTGATGGAGCTGACTTGGAGGCATATAATGCTGTTGAGAAAAGAGATAAAAGAGGTTATTGAGAGTAGAGAAAATTCAGGGAACGGAATATTATGAGAGAGATGGAACGACTTGAAGCATTTCCATGCTGTCACGTATGTTTGGAGTGTTCTGGGGGAGACAGCCTGGAGGATGGATTCCTCACGTGCATGCGCCACTTGAACCTTCTGTAAAATAATATTTCATAAGGTTTGGAAAGGTTGGAGCAAGTTACAAGGAGATTCGCTGGCTTCATTGCGCAGGAGAGAGACACGCGTTTGTTTGATGTACACTTGAAGTGTGCGG
The DNA here is from genome assembly GCA_003573665.1 of Oxygymnocypris stewartii. Classification (NCBI taxonomy): domain Eukaryota; kingdom Metazoa; phylum Chordata; class Actinopteri; order Cypriniformes; family Cyprinidae; genus Oxygymnocypris; species Oxygymnocypris stewartii. Next base: position 81,099 of record QVTF01024081.1, on the reverse strand, counting down.
TCTCGCCAGTCTGTGTTTTTCTTACAATTGCTCTGCGGAGTCATTATGCCTGTGGTTTGGAATGCGGTGGATTCATAAATGTAAGATGTGAACCTCACTACGGAAGGCTGCTCTTATCCTAAACCCTGATGCGCACTTGATTGTGTAGACTGCTTGCGCATGCGACTGTGCACGACTCCGTGTAAGGGGCTTAATATTCTTGCGTCTCACAATGGATTTATGACACAAAATTAATGTAAACACGGGCAGTTACGTCTTAAATACGGACGCGATAAACCCCGTAACTTCCATTTCAACAGAGATCCGTGCGTAGATGCGGCTTAATAGATCTCTCACTGTCTACGATGTCATGGTAAAAATGACGGTAAAGATGGTGAAAAATCACTCACGATTCTTGGATGGAAAGCGTTCGGATAATCTTAAATACTGAAAGCACTTTTGTTTATTTATGTTTCTCTCTTTATATTTTAACGATTATAATGGCCTGCAATACATCCGTTACCCAATTAGTCCTTGGTGACGGCCTTGGATGAGGGGTAGGAATCTATGTCTGCACCTGCCGGATAGGTGCTCGGATGATGTATGCCCCTAGCGGTAGCACCGAGGCAACAGCATTTGGTGGGAAGAGCAGTGATGTAAAAGAGAATATGGTGATGTTAAATAAAGTAGAGAGTGGAGGCAGTATCACACTGAACGACGGCCTCTGGATCTTGAAGTGGGAAATTGAAAGAAGCGCAAGAGAGAAAGCAGTACGAAAAAGAGATGTGTGGGTCTGTGTTGTGAGCGAAGGCAGCGTCACGCTTGCTTTGACTGCCGTAGCTGTAGGCCACAGGAAGGGGGTCCTGAAGAGCTATCGTAGCCTGCTCTGCTAATGGAGGTAGCCTCACGCTAGTGTCTGCTACGGGAGCTGGAGGCCACTGTAAAAGAAAAAGAGAGAGGGTTATGCATAGCGGAAGGAAAAAGACTGAGATGTGTGGGGCTGTGTTGCAAGCGGAGGCAGCTTCGAGCTTGCGCCTTCGAGCTTGCGCCTAGCTGTATAGGCCATGGAAAAATGGTTGTGACGTTTAGCAGGGCCGCTGGTGGTCAGTAACGAAGTAGCTTACTTCGCTACCATACTTAAGTACATTTACTAATACCTGTAGTTTCTGGAGTCGTTTATTTAGTAACTTTACTGCGTTCCAACTTTTTACTTCGCTACGTATCGTGAAACATACCGTTACTCTTTATAATGTATATAATGTGCTCTGGGATGCAGGCGCAGTGTCTGATTCATGAACAAGCTGATTATTTTTAATGAACCTGTAAAATTGGTTCTCAAATTGCTCCAACGCTTCCTTCGCAAGTTGGAATGATCCAACAGAATGATTAAGCAGCTGTTCTCGAGTTGACAACTCACTGATTCAAATGATCTGTTTAGAGCTCTGTCTCCGGTGAACTGAATTACACAAGAGAGAACTGGGAGATCTTGGGGGTACGTGCGCCACTGATGCTGCAAGATAATTTACTACTGTCGAATTTTGGATTAATTATGTAACTGAAAATCTTATTTGGGTCAAAACTGACAGTTGTTTGGGAACTAAATCTGTTGTGAAGGGGATCTACTTAGCCCACTGAAATGCATATGCGAATCAATGTCAGTGTCTCTATGATTTAGGTCGAACGAACATTAATATAACAAAGGTCGAATGAGAATAACCCGTGCACGTTCATATTTACTGTTAGTCCGCGGTGATCAAGAGTGTATTCGCAAAACGCATTTTTTCTCATCCAGCTTCATCTAACGAATGCTATGCATGCCATTTAAATGCTGGTACAGATACAGGGTTTTAAGTACGTCCGGTGTGTATTCTGGGCATGGTATCATGGTTACATAGTGGCATTATGATCCAATATCTTCGCAAGGTCTTTTAACGCCTTTTATCAACAAACACCTGCCTTGGATATTTTACCTGGAAATTATTGGCAACATTGGTGGTTGCATGCTAACGGAGGCAGCCTCGCGTTAGCATCTGAAACTAGAAGCTAGAGGCTCGGCTGCATACTTGCGCTGCAGCTGGGAGAGCCGCGGTGAAGGCTGAGGTACCGAAGCGGGAAGCGAGAGAGACTTTGCTGCGGTGATAACTGGGGCGTGGCCCAGGCTCGTTGAAGGCCTGCTGCTGCGACCACCGGCGGAGGAGAGCGTGTGGCTGGTTGAGCAGAGCGCAGCGGTTGCGATGAAGCCCGGAGCTCGGCAGCCGTGTCTGATGAAAAATAAAAATTGAAAAAAAATAAAAATGAAAATACACGATCCTGGGGCCGGCAGGTTGCCCGGAGGTTACGAAAAATCCTCAGCATGGGTCTCATAGTTTGGACGGAAATGTTTGCGTCTGTTATGTAATGGTAAATGGTGCCACCGAATGCTGCTTAACCGTCGACTAGATGGAGGTAAGACAGCTGTATTTATGCCCCAGGGTTGATTATCTAGATTGTGTACCACCTGTGCTAATTAGCCTGAGTATCTGACGTGCTCCTCCCGAACTTAGTTTATAAACTTCGTTTCTAAACTTCATTTAAAAGATTCAAGGAATCTGGAGGAATTTCAGTGCGTAAAGGACAAGGGCGCAAGCCTAAGCTGAACAACCGTGATCTCCGATCCCTCAGGCGGCACTGCATCAAGAATCGTCATTCATCTATAAGCGATATCACCACATGGGCTCAGGACTACTTTGGCAAACCTTTGTCAAGTACCACAATACGTAGTTACATCCACAAATGCCAGTTAAAACTGTACTGTGCCAAAAGGAAGCCCTATGTTAACAGTGTCCAGAAGCGCCGTCGACTTCTCTGGGCTCGAAGGCATCTGTGATGAAACATCACACAGTGGAAACGTGTACTGTGGTCTTACTCCGGACCAAAGAAGAACAGGATCATCCAGACTGTTACCAGCAACAAGTCCAAAAGCCAGGGTCTGTCATGGTATGGGGTTGTGTCAGTGCCCTTGGCAAAGGTAATTTGCACTTCTGTGATGGCACCATTAATGCTAAAAAGTACATAGAGATTTTGGAGCACAATATGCTGCCTTCAAGAAGACATCTTTTCCAGGGACGCCCATGCATATTTCAACAAGACAATGCAAAACCACATTCTGCACACATTACAAAGTCCTGGCTGCGGAGGAAGAGGTTACGGGTACTTGACTGGCCTGCCTGCAGTCCTGACCTGTCTTCAATAGAGAATGTGTGGCGCATTTTGAAGTGCAAAATGGACAACGAAGACCCCGTACTGTTGCCCACCTTAAGACTTGTTTGCAGGAAGAATGGGACAAAATTACACCTGAAACACTTCATCACTTGGTGTCTTCAGTCCCTAAACATCTTTTAAGCGTTGTGAAAAGGAATGGCAACATTACAAAGTGGTAAATGCTTTACTGTTTCCCGAGGCCTCTTGCTCCTCTACTTACCGCTAGTTGAGAGGGGCCAGGACGGGCGGGGCGGCCTGCCTACGCCTAGCTCAACGGCACCGCTTTTGAAGGCTGCTGCGAATGCGGTGCGGGAGCGGGAATGGATGCAGGGGGCCGCCCTCGGCGACGAGCAGGCTGGGCGCTGCAACCGGCGGACGGGTGGAGGCAGCAGCTGCCCGCCGAGGCAGGATATGTTGATCGCCTCAGTCTGCTCCTGTGCAGCCGGGAACTGCTGGGCCATGTTACCGGTTGCGTCGCCGAAGAGGCCAGTCTGGGATACAGGAACCTTGAGGAACCGAACTTTGTCGGCGTCCTTATGTCAACCAGACACGGCCAGAGGTGGCGCTCCTGGACCACAAGTGTGAACATCGCACGACCCAGAGACCGTGCCATAACCTTTGTCGCTCGTGGCGCGAGGTCAGGTGCGGTACGGAGCTCTTTTCAGAACTTCCAGATCGTGACCACCCCCGTGCATGTCCCTCAGTGCTTTTAGCCTGAAGAACCTGCAGTAACGCCGTAGCGTTAGGTGGAGGCAGCATCTCCACAGGCCACATAAGCATCGCCGGATGAGACCAGACGAGTACCTACAGGCCCGGAAGAGGAGGCACGGTTTGCCCTGCCGGGTGGAGACAGTATAAGGACACACTTTTATCGCAACTGACCGCTCCACCGGGGGGACCCCCGTATACCCCTAGCTGCACCACCGAGGGTGGTGAGGGAGGAGGAGTTAGCAGGTCGGTATCTGGCAGTAAAAGGTGCCGTCCACGACCTGTAAGCTCCTCATGCACGTCCGGGAGAGAGGCATCCGGGGCAGGGCGCTGAGAACCAGCACAAGCTACCCCGAGAAACCAGTCGTCCAACCTCGAGGGATCGGGAGTGGCTTTCTCCACTCGAGCTCTACCCTTTCGGCGGCCCGGGAAAGCATAGCCGTCATTTCCAGATCCGACTCAGGCATTGCTACTGCCGGAGCAGCAGCGCAGCCGAATCTTCCTCTCCAGAAGCTCTGGCTCACCCTCCGATGCAGCGATCGACATCTGGTCGTCGGGAGGAGTGCCAAGGATACTGCTGGTACGCTCCTTTTCTTTTTAGAGGGCCCAGCACGTTCCATTGGCAGCTCAACTGGTTGCAGACCGCAAGAGGAGCGATGGTCCCTTAACTTGAGGGTTTGCCACCACTGTAATCCTCAGACCAGTCGTGCTACCGTCTGAAGTAGACCTCGCCTGTCTGCAGCCAGGACGAGAACTAGATCGAGACGGTGGCAACAGCCCCGCCCCTTTGTCGAGGTAACGGAGCCTGGCCGCAACTCCGAGATGAGCATCCACAATGAGAAGATGACTCATCCACGAACGCCACCTCAGCGTGCTTACTGCCCAGGCACGTGAGGCAGCGATCGTGACCATCACCCAGCACCAGGCAACGACCGCATCCAGAAACGCACGGGTGACACGTTGACTGAAGCAAGACCCAACTCGTCTTTATAAAGACGCAGCGTCAAGTTTGCCAGATGCAACGTCGTCTTTAAAAAGACGCACCCGTGAATGCTCTTTTAGGGAAAAAGCTCTTTTAGCGTGCTGAAGCAAACAGGGGAGATGGTCATCTGCAACACAATCAGGGGTAGTGCAGCCTGATGTGTGCAGTCCACTCGACACGGGAAGAACCACCACCGCTGTAGCAGTGGCGGCTGCTGATCTTTTAAAGAGGGGAAGCTCATTTTCGGCCTAAATCATAAAAATTGTCCATTTATTTACATGTAAATTCTGCCCTACGTTCCTTTTCAAGAAAATGCTCTGTAACCCTGTCGTACCAACTAGGCGTCTTTTCCAGTGACTTGACCAGTGTCCTCTCAATGGCCAGCAGAGCTAGGCTGCTTAAACGGCCTTGGCCCATTGTGTTACGGGTGTAGGACTTGAGCCGCTTTAAACAGGAGAAGCTCCTTTCTACACCTGCTGTGCAGTTTGCTAGCTGGCTAGTTCAGACTATATGAATTAATGAACAAACGATCTAATATATATATATATATTTAACTCAACGGGAGGAAATGTGGGAATTATGTTAAACTGAAACAATGAATGTGGTGTGAAATTGTGTGAAATATACGATGAAGGTTGCAGCAGTTTGTCTTTCGACTACACATGCAAAATCCGCGATGGGACTGAGTTGGAAATGGAGACACAGAGTGATACGCGTCATAATCTGAAGACCACGCCCACGCCCACACCAACCGTCTCTTTGCATTGCGAGAAGCTGCCGCCTCCTTGTCATTTATTTATAACAAAAAAAAATGTCTAAAAGCTGATATGTGACAATGTGTATAGCAAACAAGCTAAAAAAAAACAATAAATACGTTTTTATAAGCTGTCGACCCCAAAAAATGAGCGTTTTAGGACATAAAAGTGGATTAAAAAGAGATGACAGACCCTCCAATCATCACGCAGACGCTCGGAGTCCGGGCCAGCCCACTCCTCCATTCATCCCAGAGACGCTGAGCGTCCGTGGGCGGGACATAATCGCAGCATCATCCAATGACCGTCTTGTTTCTAAGCACTGAAAAAAACTGTTTAAAGCAGCCCCATTGAAGTCAATGGACGCTGGGCTTCAACAGAGTAATGCACTGTACGCTATGGGAATGAATGAGAAGGAAATCGAGTCAGCCGACCTAAGTAGCTGATTCTGAACGAAATTGTTTTCGTTCGAGATGAACGTGTTTAAAGCATTTTTAGTCAATAAAATGTTAACATAATAGTACATATATTTGACCATTCATTTTTTGACAATTATAGGGGAAGCTGAGCTTCCCTTGCAGTCTTAAAGAAATCGCGGCTGCGCTGTAGTGCCGTACCACCAGCACGAGAGTCTTCCGAAGAGCGTGCTCAACTCGTTGAATTCACTCGTTCAGCAGAAGTCAGGAGCAGATATATTCAATGATATTATATTCATAGTGTTATTTTCAGTAATACAGCTATAACTGAAATATTTTACAAATGGATAAAAAGAGCTCTGCCATCGCATTTCACTGATCTTTAATTTATTATGTGTTTTGGTCAATATATTCTATATGCTGCTGTATGCTGTACTATAGTATTTTATGTTTATGTTTAATCATTTATTTTGAATGATTTTGGACCTTTTATATCATTTTGAATACTGAAAAAAAAAAAATTGTGTTACATGAAATGTTATTGAATCACATTAAAATTAAGTATTAAAATAATATATGGTCCCACTTCATATACTTTGTAGCCTTAACTACTATGTACTTACATAATAAAATACTACTAATAATAAATCAATAAATTAAAAATAAATAATAATGACTAATATATTATGCACGATATAATATAACGATAAGTGCATTATATCAAATTATTAATTTTGGGTGTAAGTACATAATAGTTAAGGCCTCCTAATATAAAGTGGGACCAAACAGTGCCGGTTCTAGACATTAGGAGGCCCTAGGCAAAATTCATGTTGGAGGACCCCCACCCCCAATAAAAAGCACTTGAAACAAATATGATTCTTAACCTTTTTTATACAACATTTAACATTACATTTTGTATATTTTTACTTATACAGTACAAAAAAAATTAGGAAACATTGTTTTTGAAAGAAGTATCTTATGCTCTTCAAGCGTGGATTTAGCTTATTTGATCAAAAATACAGAAAAAAACTATAATATTGAAATATTATTACAACATAATGGTTTTCTATTTTACTATATTTTCAAATACAGGCCTATTTCTGTGATGCTCCATTACTCCAGTCTTCAGTGTCACATGATCCTAGATAAATCATTCTAATATGGTGATTTATTATCATTGTTAGAAACAGTGCTTAGTGTTTATTTTATAACCTGTGATACCTTTTTAAAGATTGTTTTATTGTTAAAAAGATGTTAAATATACATTTTTATGAACAAGTCTTTACTATCACTTCTTATCTTTTTAACACATACTTGCTGAATACTACTTTTTTTCTGATCAAATAAATGCAGGCTTGATGAGCATAATACATTTATTTCAAAAACATTAGAAATATTAATGGTCCAAACTTTTCACTTGTACTGTATGTACATATTAAACAAACTTTATCTAAGGGATTTTTTTGTTTGTTGGATGAAGATGTTATTGTTGTTATTATTATTTTGATGTTTTATTTAATTGAATCGCAGTTCCAGAATACCACTTCAGTGAGTGTTTTATAATTTGTGTTTCCTGGGCATCAATATTGACTACAGATATTATAATATTATTAATATCAATAATATAATATTATGTATTGCATTGTTAAATATGAAATATATATACACAAATTAAGTGGAACAGAAAGACATGGTCGCTAAGCAGAAAAAAAAATATTTAGCTAGTAGAAATTGAGTTAGAGCAGTAGTCCTAATCATCATTAATCAGCCGAATTTAGATTACACAAATGTTTCTGAACCATACAAAATGTTCTAGTGTGCTTTCTTTTTAACTTTGGACACAAACTTCTCTGCTTTTTGTAGCTATTTTGCTAGTCAGCTCCCGACTCGATGTCATTCATTGTACACGCAAATTCAAAGCGTTGCGTCTTTTAAACACGTAATAAAGCAGTGAATTATCTTTCCAGAAATTACATTGATCAACAGAACTAGTTTATATTTAGAATACATTGCAATCACTCCGAAATAGATGCCAACAACTCACACACCTGCATTAGGAGCTTCTTTGCATGCCTGTTTAGCCTTTTGCATCGCAGCACCTGAAGGATGCGTTCATTATGCAAATATCTAGAAGGCTGGACCCGCTTTTAAACTGCAACATTAATTGGTTTAATTGCAGATGAGTGACAATTCCGCTATATCCAACGAACAATAGTATTTTTATGCATCTTGACTGGTGGACTGGCATATAGGGGATGTGTGATGTTATGGAGGCCCCTGCTCAAAGTCCCAGGCCCTGGGCAATCACCTGCTCTGCCTATAGCTAGCGCCGGCCCCGGGACCAAATATTTTAAATGGATTGTGAAGAAATAAAGTTTAACACAATTTAACATATTAAAATATTGCTGTTTGATTAACATTGAAATAGATCTAAACTGTAAATAATTGCTATAAAATTTACAGAAACTTACTGCAATTTACAAAAAAGTTATGTAAATCTATAATTACAGCAAACTCTTACATGATGTTAAATTGTTGTGATGGTGTGTAAAAATTTGTTAACTTATTTAATTTGAGTCCACTGAGAAGGAATATTTCTTGATATAAACCTCAAACACTTAATTTGTGAAAGTAAAGTTACTAAAAACGTGACTTTAACTCATTATAGTTTATCGTCAGTTAAAGCACTTAACAAAGCGATGATCACTGCATCTACAACTCTACATTTACTGTCTTTAAATAAAGCAGCAGAACATCAGTGTTTGTGGCTCATCATCGACTGAAACACAAGCTCTACTCTCTAGCACAATGATGACCCACACAACTACATTAAACTAACAGATCTCTCTTGTGTAAAATAATACAGTTCAGTTAAATATGTACTCTTCTTATAGATAACAGCTGCTGTTAACAAGCAGAATCACTGAATGAAATAGAAACAAGAACTACAACTGACTTCAGCCACAGCCTTAGATGAACTCAACTGAACTACAAGACATCATTAAATCTCTCAAGATCTGATTAAACAACTCCACAAACAGCATTACCAGCTTCACACATTACAGTTTTACTTTATTTCTATCATATGTCTACACAAATTATTTGAGAGTTAACAGAATTAGTTGTTTTATTGAAAACGTTTCGTTTGATCTCACCATTGTGGTGATCAGGTTTGCTTTAGTTGGGCTCTTGACCGTTGATTTTTAATCTTATATTTTTTTCTGGCTGTTGTAACTGTGTTTGTAAAGCACATTTGATATAGCAAGAAAATGTGTGATAATGTGGTTTTGGTTAATTATTGATAATTATATAATCATTATCTAGTGGACTGATTCACTGATCTCATTCTGCGGCTAATGTTTATAGATATGGTGTGGATTTATTTGTTAGTTTGATGTTGTTTACAATAAATATATGACCCTGAATGAGATGACAAACTGCTATTGAAAGATTTAAGAAACATCTTATGCACAAACCCTTTAGTACTACGGCATAGTTTAGACACAGACATCCATTAAGAATCAGCGTCTGAATCTCAACAATGGTGACTAAAAGTTTAAAATGTTTAAAACATACAACTGTATTCTCTCACATAACAACATGATATTGACTCATCACTGAATCAATATTGATTTCAGACATAAATATATTAATTGTGCAATCTTGTTTTAAGTTTATTCTTAAAGTTCTTGATAAATTATTAAATTATTAATTATTCTTAAAAGTTATTCTTAATTCTAGATGTGTATTTCATCTTGCTTATTTGTTATAAGGTTTAGAAATAGCTGCTTTATTCTTCATAATGGTGGTCCTCCGTCGTGAATATTATATAATATAATATAAATGAATATAATAAATGAATCATGGGTGATAAATATTTCTGAAGAGGGTGATTATAAAAAGGATTTGTGTCGTGCTGCATTCAGTGTAAAGTTATTATTTTGATATGATATACTTTATTTAAAGGTGATGTTGTTGCAGTGTAATTAAATAAATAAATACTGAGTAATAATGATTACTTTAAACTTACTTTGGGATTATAGTTAGGGTTTTGGTTAATTACTTTAAATTATGCATAATGTACTGTTGTTATAGTAAGTACCGTACATGTAACAGTTGTAAAAACATCTCCTTAAATAATCTGTTGTAAATCCCGCCCACTTGTTTGCATCGTCAGCACACGCTTCAGTGCTCTGAGTGTTTATAGTGCTGTGTGTTTAACACTTCATGACTGAGAGCAGAACACAATCTTCATCATCACACAAGACAAAACAACTACAATGACCAACATCATCATCCTCATCTGGACCATTGCAGTACTTATTCAAGGTGAGATATAACGAATTTGACACTGGTGTTGCTGTTCTTGTAAAAGTAAATGATGGTAGTGTTTTTAAACACAAATTGTCTTTTTTATTTTCTCTTCTTCAGAATCCAGAGGAGTCACTCTAACTCAACCTAAAGTTAAAACTGTCCAGCTCGGTCAAACAGCTACAATAAAGTGTCATATAGATGTAGGAATATACAGCAACGGCTTATACTGGTATCAGCAGAAACCTGGAGAAGCTCCTAAACTCCTCATTTATTACATAAACACCCTCCAGTCAGGAACTCAATCTAGATTCAGTGGCAGTGGAACAGCAAGTACTGGAAGTGATTTCACTCTGACCATCAGTGGAGTCCAGACTGAAGATACAGGAGATTATTACTGTCAGAGTGTACACTGGATCAACAGTAAATATGTGTTCACACAGTGATAAAGAGTCGTACAAAAACCTCCGTCAGTCAGAGTCACAGTGACTGCACTGATACAGCTGAGAGATACTGCAGCTGCTCTACAACACAATCACACACAACACTGATCAACACAAACACTAATCACACAATATCATTATAACAGAAATATTATATTCCTGAAGAACACAAGTCAGTGTTTTAATATGATCATCATGTTTTAGGTGTAATATATGATCCGTCAATCAAACTGAACTGATGTCTGGATGTGATGCTTTCCATTTGATCCACAGAAAAAAAATGACTTTCTTACACAATTACTGTCAGAACGATTGATTCTGTATTTGCAATCATAGATTTTTATGATTTTACTGACATTTTCATACACATTATCCCTTTAAAGTGTAACGGGTTGTCTGGTGGAAAACACATACTACTGAATGTATTAAAAATATACTTACAGTTTTTCTCGATTGCTTAAACACATTTATTGAAACTATGCCTCGTATTCTCAAAACAGTAAACACACGAATCCATAACTTCTAACTCAATTCCCCAAACTTCCTATATTCAGGTCAAAATGAAGCTATCCACTCAAAACAAATCAATCCTGCTGAAAAAGCAAACTTTGCTCTCAGACATGACACACAAACAGTCAAACACATACACACACACACACACACACACACACACACACACACACACACACACACACACACACACACACACACACACACACACATACACACACACACACACACTACAACACAGTCTTACACACCGATGAGATCAATTCAAAACAATACTACAAAAACCGGTAATAAGTGTTGCTTGTGGTACTCCCCAAATGTTTTATTCCTCAATTTAATGTACAGTAGAGTACAGTACGATACAACAAACAACACAAATAATTATTCTGCCCCTGTATCCTGTCTTTGGTCTGGGACTGGCCAAAGAACCTCTTCAACATCAGGCTATACTGACCCTGACCAGACAGCGGGGGGGAAATCCTCTCGCATGCCTGATGTCCTCGTGTCATTGTTCACAAACAAGACAATGCTTAGTCATGTTGTCAATATAACAGTGCGCTCTGTTACTGTAGTACTGCTTGATGTAAACTATGGAAACAGTTTGGATGACAGTTACTGTACTGAAATGCAGAAGGCTGCGCTTCTTATGTATGCCACATATCCATTTCAAAAGTACAAATGTACACATTACTGTACGTGAGATTTAGATTGAAAAAGACTGGATATGATTCACAGTTACTCTTTTACTAGTGGTCTGATAAAAAAAATAAACAATAAAAACAATTTAAACACATTACAACGAAAATAAAAATGAGAAAGTCAACTCTGAATTTGTAATTCTTGTGTCATCCTCCTTCTAGATATGCTTCACGATTGAAGATTCATGAGACGTAGCTTTGAGCTATTTCAGAGAACTGGTTTGTTATTGGTTGGTCTATATTCTCTTCATTAGTGAAAGTCAAGATTCATTTGAACAATTCATGACAAATTTATAAAAAGTCTAATAGAAATGTGTAGAAAATATGCTTGACAGTTTATGACAGCTAGATCAACCATTTTACATTTATGCTACCGTAATGATTTATACGATGCACTAATGACTTGAGGTTTTGAGGGGTAAGTCTATAGCACAGATACTTTACATCTTGAGCAACATGACAATAGCAACTGATAATGTAGGAAACCACAGACAAATGTTCATAATCAGTTGCATGAATGTACAAAAGCAATCGCAAGTTGTTCAAAAGAATGAGAAACTGCTTTTATGATGTGCACAAGTGACGAGATGATTTGGAGGTTGAACATGTAGTTTTGAGAAATTCATTTCTGATTCGAGAAATGCAGCAGAGCCACTGAGAAACACTGTAAGCTGACTTTAGCCCTTTATCCATCGACGCTTCTGATTGGTGTGTGATACATTTTGACTCCTAGTGTTTCCACTTAGATAATTGTGTGCTAATTGAGCTCAAACTGTGGAGACTTGAGAGATCAATATTGAATGCTAGTGCTTTCTAAATGAGCGCATGGTGTAAACACTGAGAAATGAAGGGATTTGTGTGTAGAGTTTTGCAGTAACAGTTCACCAAATCTGACTCATGTGTCAAAGCAGGGAATAGTGTTTATAGTTCAGCAAAATGGGTTTGCTTTTTGAAAAATGGCATCATGGTTTTGAAATTTTAGTTCATGCATGTTACTATTGGCTCTTCATTGGTACTTATAAAGCACACTTTAATGCCTTATTCTGCATGACCATATATTATATCATTTTATCCTACCCCATAACTATTAATAAACAGCAAATTAATAGTTTATTCAGGCAAATGTCATATTTAATAGTTAATTGTGAGAATTTAATTAAAACAATGATTTCTCTGGCTTGTAAAAGTGAGTTTTGACCTGTGTTGCGGTTAGTTTAACCACTATAGAGGATGAAATAAAGTCTTGATGCTAAACATCCCAAAATATCATCCATTAACAACAGAGTTATAGTCAAAAACTGAATTAACTGAATTATTATATTTAAAAATGTAAATACAAAAATCCAAAACACGTATAATGTTTTGAAGCGTCACATTTTAAAAGAAGAACCAGGATGATCCTCGAGACTTACTTTTATGTTTAGCAGAAAGCAATACTTTCATTCATAAGAAGAGCCTCGTACCAGCAGTCAAGCACAGATGATGCTTTGATGGTTTGAGGATGATTTTGTTGAATCAGGAACTGGACACTTTGCAAACATTCAAGTTTTGGGAATGGCACGGTATCTGTGTTATATATTTTGTGTTGTCATAGAGTTTCTCATAATTATACTTCATACACAGCTCAGTCATTATGATGCGGGGGGGGGGGGCAGCTTCATTCTATACTCATATGAAAAGATTTTGCTGATTTTTATTCACTGATTGAAAATAAAAACTAGGCCACGTGAAAAGATTTCTCAAATGGCAGCATGTCATTGTTTTAGTGATGAATTAACACTATATTTATCTTGTCTGTTAATTCTAACATTGAGGAACCATAACTATTAATCTTGTTGCTGTTGTTTATGTAATTATATTCTACATTTTGTAAATAAATTTAGTATTCAACTCTTTTGTTCCCTCTGATGATAGATTGGATAATAAAAACAATATTTCACACATAAATCTTCATTTATATGTAGTGTACATGAGATATGATAGAGATATTAGCACAAGCTGTTGTAAATCCTGCCCACTTGTTTGCATCGTCAGCACACGCTTCAGTGCTCTGAGTGTTTATAGTGCTGTGTGTTTAACACTTCATGACTGAGAGCAGAACACAATCTTCATCATCACACAAGACACAACAACTACAATGAACAACATCATCATCCTCATCTGGACATTGCTCTGCTGTATACAAGGTACAGTACATGAGACTTTGGATAAAGCGGTATAATTAATGAAGTTGACCAACATACTGTATATTATAATATGGAAGAAAATGTTTGTATTTGTCTTGATGAACACACATGAATCTATATATTTCTCTCTCAGGCTCCAGCGGACAGATCACAGTTACTCAAACTCCTGCAGTTCAAACAACTGAACTAGGAAAGACTGTTGTGTTGAGATGCACCGCCAGCACTCCTTTAACCGGCTGCACCCCACCATGTCTGTCCTGGTACTTACAGAAACCTGGAGAAGCTCCTAAACTCCTGATATATGTGACATCAAGCCGTTACACTGGAACATCATCTAGATTCAGTGGCAGTGGATCTAACAGTGATTTCACTCTGACCATCAGTGGAGTCCAGACTGAAGATACAGGAGATTATTACTGTCAGAGTTTCCACTATCCAAACAGTAAATATGTGTTCACACAGTGATAAAGAGTCGTACAAAAACCTCCGTCAGTCAGAGTCACAGTGACTGCACTGATACAGCTGAGAGATACTGCAGCTGCTGATGGAGGATCACAAACAACACAATGACACTATTTATGAGACTATTTGTTTATTTGATATATTTGTGAAGCAGCAGGCAGAGTGAGGATCTGAATCCATGTGCAGAGATGTATTAGGTGAAACAAGAAGAGATCAGTCAAAACCAGGCGATGGTCAAACACAAGGCAAACAGGCAGAGAAGCAAACGAAACGCAGGGGTCGAAATATTACAAAACCCAGAGTCATAAAACCAAGACTGTGTCCAAAACAGAGTTCCTTCGCTCCGCGTCCAAAGTATTTCAGTATGTTTTAAATATCACAATTCTCTTCATAACATATTTATTAAAAGAAGAAAATAAACAAAATAACAGGAGCGTTTCAAAGTGGCTTATTGGACACTAGTGTGAAAACTTTTTCCTACCACATGCTGAGCTAATAACATGGTTGTCAGCATTAAAAGGCATAATTTCTGCAAATTTAGTTTGTGATGAAAATAACAGTACGTTTTCATCAGTTATTTTACCTTCGGATCGCTGCATTTCTTACAGATTTCTGCTCATCTGAAATCATATACAGATGAAGTAGCACTGTAAGATTACATTTGTTTGATGCATTATTGAGAGAGCGACTGCGTGTGAACAAGTGTTGTAGTACTTGTTTAAATCATGCTTTCACCTGAAAATATTCAGTATCTAGAAGGACAAACAAATTCCTTGAAGTATAACTTCCTGCTCACGTCATCATAGCTTTCACCTTCTTTCTGATTGGAGTGATCCTTCTTGATCAAGTTAGCTAAATATGTTTAACATGAATTTTTGCTAAATATGCAGTTATATTACGGGCCTTTGGCATGAATTGTACTCGTGTTGGAGCGAGTGAAAACCATGACGCTCCGACTCTTAACAAATCCATTCTTCCCTCCATTTTAAATCACACCACCACCCCGCGCTTCGCTCACATACTAGACTGCTCAGAACTGCAGAGCAAAACAAGCAATATTTCACAGTGATGCTGTCTGACTTCAGGTGAATGCTTCATAACAGTGAATCATTTTGCTTTTTTTTTTCTCCCATACCAAATACTTTTCACCTACTGTTTTTCAAATACTATATATTACGGAAGTATTTGGTTATTGGACGCAGCATGAGTGAAGAAGGAGTCGGGTTTAAATAGGCCGTTCTCATTAGCCTTGAGTGTGAGCGCATGTGCAGCCTCCGTGTTGCCAGATCCAGCTATTATAAGCATTTTTGGACTTGTCTTTTTCACTTAACCTATAAGGCCCTAAATGGTTTAGCTCCTGCTTACCTAACTAATCTACTATCACGCTACAATCCAACCCGCTCCCTAAGGTCGCACAACGCTGGACTCTTGGTAGTATCTAGGATAGCAAAGTCCACTAAAGGAGGTAGAACTTTTTCATATTTGGCTCCCAAACTCTGGAATAGCCTTCCTGATAATGTTCAGGGTTCAGACACACTCTCTCTGTTTAAATCTAGATTAAAGACACATCTCTTTAGCCAAGCATTCATATAATGCATCTCATAATCTTGCACTGCAATTATATCTGATCAAGCGCACATTATTATGCTTTAGCTTGGGTTGAACAACCGCTACGCTAATTATGTCTCTATTTATTTCTCTGTTTCTGGATTAACATCTCGTGGTAGCTAGGAATTACACAAGCTTCAGTCTGGATCCAACCATTAAATGATCTGAGATAACCGAACACCTGAGAAGAGACGATGACAACCCCTCAGACAATATACAGAATTAATGAAATTTTGCCATAAGTTAAATATATTACGTTTCTAGAACACAGATCTGTAGAACCAATAGTTTACAGACGAAATGAAATACACAGACACTAGTCATGAAGAAGTCTATGCTTTGTCATTCAGTATGGTATTACATTTTCATAAATAATGCTAAAAACATTCACAAGAGCAGTAGACAATGTTATCAGCTACATAGCAAAGGTTATTAATAAAAATGATAACAGTAATATGTGTTGTTGCATGAATAATAAACAACTGATAAAATGATCCACTCCTAACTATAGTAAAGTATTAAAAGTTTTGATGAAATATGGTATGATTTAAAAATGATCATCCTCCAAAACAGAGAAAACATCTTTCACAAACATCTACATGTCTGTCTCTTTTCAAGTGTTTATAGTGTATATAATAGTATATAAAGCATATAATGTTTATAGTATTGTTTATAGTGTATATAATGAGTTGTATTTGTAGGGGTTATTATAGCACAATTCAGTAACACTTTCTATGAAGCCTGTATTTATGATACATTATAAAGGTATTCTTAAGGTATTATAATGAATGCATAATGCATTATAAATAACTTTATAATATGTTGTTTCATCTCATGAATATTCATAAGAACAGTTTTAATGTATCATAATAGTTATTTATTTGTGGTTATAGCTTTCAAGAGAATGATGATTTATAACGCAATGAACATGATCCATCCGCTTAAGTTACAATGATTATACTTATCATAGTTATAATGTATTATAAGTCTCATATCTTACCACGTTACTTATGTTACTGTACTTAAAGCAAAGACCACTTAT
Organism: Oxygymnocypris stewartii; assembly: GCA_003573665.1. Lineage (NCBI taxonomy): Eukaryota > Metazoa > Chordata > Actinopteri > Cypriniformes > Cyprinidae > Oxygymnocypris > Oxygymnocypris stewartii. Next base: position 63,762 of record QVTF01024081.1, on the reverse strand, counting down.
AATTAATAATAATAACAATACTGTTTTTTTCTCAAACAGCCATAAGATCAGATGTCAGATCAGATGAATATGTAATATGACACATTTGCTTTGAACATTATTTTTATTATATCAGTTTTATTATTTTGATGGCACTCTTTAGTTGATAAGTAACTCTTTAACTACACGTGAACGAGCAGTCATGAGAGTATTAGTGGTGTGTCTGCTGAATATAATGTATGCTAACACTTTATTTTGATGATTCCTCAACAGATAAACTGAGAATAGGAACATGTTACTACCCTACTTAAGTCTACTAATACAATTAGTTTTATATATATATATATATATATATATATAAACATTGCACTCAAGAGATGAAGTAAGGTACTGTGCAGATCTTAAATAAACAATGTCAAGATATGATATAGCACATTATAAATGAAGTAGATTTAATATGGTGTCCATTGTTTGTTATAAATAATCATACTCTTAAAAGTTACAACCACAAATATGTAAGTGCTACAGTGTATTATAATTGTTGTTATGATTATTCATTAGATTTTATAACACATATAAGGTTTTTTATAATGCATTATGCATTTATTATAATGTCTTACGGATACCCTTATAATGTATTATAAATACAGGCTTCATAGAAAGTGTTACCCACAATTATTTAACAAACTTTGTTAAATTATTGTTAAATTACAAAAAATGATTTTGATCAGTAATGAACACTGAAATAACTATGAAAATTATGCAAATCATTCTTATTACATCAATTCTATTGTAGATGTATATTGGTTTGCTTGATCTTTAAATTTTGATGACATTTCACGTCACTTCACCTAGGATGAACCGAAATCCCATTGTCTGACTTTTTTGTTGGCAAAGTCACTTATGATGTCTTTGAAGTCCAGCGGTCTTCTTAGCTGGCTTTCAATTGAAAGTCGAGCAAGGCTATTAAACCTCTTCTGAGTTTGGGTAGACCTGAGATAGTTTTTGACAAGCTTCAACTTGCTGAAAGCCCTTTCTGCACCAGAAACAGAGACAGGTAAAGAGCAGAAGATGTGCACTGCAATGCACACTTCTCCAAAAATGCTCTGGAGCTGCATCCTGTAAATTAAATTCAGCAGATCGAGAGGACACTGGCAGTCTACAAATGTGGCATTATACACAGACTTAAGATGCCTAACTTCATTTCCAAAGCCTGCTGTGAGATCCTGTGTATATTTGCTTACTAATGAGTGGCAAGCTGAGTGAATCTGATCTTCTTCTAAATCTTTTAACTTTTAGCAGTGGTTTTAAAGTGGGTATCCAATGCAGATATTATATTATTCAATGCCACAAAGAAAACATTGTTTCGAAATCGATTTTCCTCTGTCTCTTGCTGATTAGTGTCCTCTGAACTCTGACTTTCATCTGCAAACCACTTTCTCCTTCTCTTGTGGCTGACTGGACACCCCCTGGGCACATCCATAGCTTCTGCAATGAGGGAGGCTTCTGCAAAAAGATTATCCCATGAGTTACGCAAAACCTCCATCTCTTCTTTCAGTGCCTGTATGTTGCTTATTTCAACTTCCATTGAAATGTTTCCTGATTGCAGAATTAGGGTTCTGTCTTCAATGGACTGCAAGATTTTCTTCCATAGAGTGAGAAGAACGATGGCTTTGAAGGACATGAAGTACTATTTTAGACCACTGACCTCTGACCTAGCTTCATTGGTTAAACTGCACTTTGCAAGTATGGTGTCCAGTGCTTTTATGATTGATGGGAAGTGGTTTGCAACAGGTTTAACTGCAGCTATGCGTGCACTCCACCTGGTCTCTGACAAACGTTGAAGGGAGCAGCCAGTCTTACTTTTAAGGATTTCCCACCGCTCTGGACTTGCACTAAAGAGACTGTATAAGCAGTTCAAACAGCCCAATAATGTTGACACATCAGGACATGACTCTGCTGCTTGTACACCAACATTCCTTCTGAATCCTTGGGCATAACAATGATCAGGTCTATCTGACTGGCAGTGGCTAGCTTTCTAACAATCACCTCATGTTCATGATCTGTAAACCTCTTTGGCCATAATCCTGGATCAGTTGTCAAAAAATCTTAATTCTCGCCTACATTTCGCCTTGCACTTGCTGAGTCTGAGCTGTCTGTGACTGTCTTGACTGCTGCTACTTTCAGCTTCTGTATTTTGACCTTCACTAACTGATGTTGGCCTATTTTCATGCATCTGTTCAGTTGAGGGACCTGCCTCTGTAGACAACAAATACCATGACTCCATGAATATACCATGAATATCACAAATAAACCATTACTTTGCAGTTCATTTCAGTTAAAATACACGTGACTAGAAATAATAAAGTGATTCCCTGACAAGTCAATATATCCACAGAGTATCGTCTGCACTGACCCTCCAAGTCATCTTTGGAAAATGGCTGCGAGTCAGACGATGACACATCTGATGCTGCAGAACATTATAAAAAATGAATATCACATCACTTTAAAGATGTAAACCTTTTATTTTAAAGTTAATTAAATAGATTATTTATCTATATTTTCTCTAATTTATTTTATTCTATAGTTTATTTCAATTATTTATTCATTTATTTTAATGCCATTAAGCCATAACTTATGAAATACTAAAGACGTCATACACTTATTTAAGACAAAGTAATAAAAAAAACTACCAAAAGACAAAGCAGAAATTATTAAATAACCATAAAAACTTTTTTAAAGGACCAGCAATATAATAGTTTTTCCCACCAGCCTGTTATAATTCGTAAATCAAAAAGTAAAAATTCAGAAACAGATAACAATGCAATCTTACGGTGACGTAATACTGCCACACACATATGTTTTCCACTCAATTATGTCTTTTTTTATGAGATTTCTTCTCGTTAAAACGACACATTTTCTCGTTATAACGAGACCTTTTCTTGTTAAAACGCCATATTTTCTCGTTATAACGACATATTATTCTCGTAATAATGACATATGTCATAAAAACGATACGTTTTCCGTTATAATAGATACATGGTAGGGCTGAACTGAGCGATTGTCACGCTGCTCAGTCTGACATAAACGAGGTTCTGCACGCTGCTGAATTGAAATACACTGTTTTAAATGTATTTAATGTAATGGGTTTAATCGTAGCAGCATGTTTATTAGGATTAATCTCCAATCTGTCTACAATACTATCCAATAACAGCACTCAGACCCATGACTTTTTTAGGCTATATATGATCAGATCAAAACAGTTATTTTTGAATAATTAACTCTGGGCTTGGAATATTTATTAACGCAGGATTTTGTGATCGCAGATCAACGCCTTACCAACTGAGCTACTGAATCTCAGTCAAATTCGTTGTACTTTTCATAACCAGACAAAGTTTTTTTCTCTCATTTTCAATAGACATAATTCAGTTTGACGTTATATCCTATAGTTCTCATTTATTCTGTTGTCATGTGCTGATATAATACTTTTTATAGAAATATATTTGATGATCTGTGACCTTTGAGGTGACCTTTGACCTCTTTTGTTCTTCATTTGCAGCTCAATCCTCATGGATCATAAAATCAAACATTTCTCGTGCACACTAATCCATCTTTAGTAAAATTGTCTTTCATTAAAGTATGTTGGAGGTTGCTCGCATGCTCATCACACGGTTAGAAAATCTGCCATTCTGTGCCGGAGCAAGAGCACCGATCAACGGCAACAACGACATACAAACTGTGTGTATCTGCAGCTTGTACTGTTGAGTGCACCGTGTGACTACATTGTTCAAGAACTTCAGTAACCTCCATGAAAAACATCCTCTTGTCATATTTCCACATAGGCCAGCACATTAAAACAAAACCAGCTGCATGGACGACATAACATTAGTTAATATGTAAAATCAAAATACTACAATATGGGTTTGTTAGCAGCTCAAGCTGTTGTAAATCCTGCCCACTTGTTTGCATCGTCAGCACACGCTTCAGTGCTCTGAGTGTTTATAGTGCTGTGTGTTTAACACTTCATGACTGAGAGCAGAACACAATCTTCATCATCACACAAGACAAAACAACTACAATGACCAACATCATCATCCTCATCTGGACACTGACTCTCTGCATTCAGGGTAAATATTTGTACAAATAACATTACACACATCTTATGTACAGTCCAAGAACCTAATAACTAAATATCTAAATTGTCTTATTTCAGAGATCCTGGGACAAGTGACAGTGACTCAGAATCCAGAAATAAAATCCATCAAACAAGGAGAAACTGTTACAATCAGCTGTAAAACCAGTCAGCCGATTTCTGGTTGTAGTGACTGTGTGTCTTGGTATCAGCAGAAACCTGGAGAAGCTCCTAAACTCCTAATTTATTACATAAAAACCCTCCAGTCAGGAACTCCATCTAGATTCAGTGGCAGTGGATCAAACTATGGAAGTGATTTCACTCTGACCATCAGTGGAGTCCAGAATGAAGATACAGGAGATTATTACTGTGTGAGCAGACACTCCATCAACAGTAAATATGTGTTCACACAGTGATAAAGAGTCGTACAAAAACCTCCGTCAGTCAGAGTCACAGTGACTGCACTGATACAGCTGAGAGTTCCCCTTCATGGGAACTCGAACTGCGTCCCCTAGGGGTCGCTACGGGGAACGCCCTCAGCGTGACTCGGTCTGAAGATACATATGTAAAAACACCACCTGTTGGCCGGCGACAGCCCATGACGTCACTACCGGCGTGCCACAATATAAGTGCCGGCGGGAGAATACATCATCAGCTTTTTCGTCTTCACTGACTGGTTTGTTTGAAGCGTGCAGAGTGAATCTGGTAAGAGTACAGTTTTCTAACTCTACTATGGCGAGCACTAGCAAGGCGTTAGGAAGTGTGTGGATCCGTGTCCTCGTTATTTGACACCCGATGACACACACGACTGTTGCGTCTTTTGTTTGGGCATGGAGCACGCACGCGATGTCCTTGAGGGGGCGGTTTGCGTGCATTGTGAGCGGCTCTCTATGAGGAAGCTCAGCTCTCGCCTGTCCCTCTTTTTCGAGGAAAGAGGGGCAGCCGTCTGCTTCCCGCGATTTAAGACCCACCGTTGCCGAGGCACAGAGGCGAATTAAATCGTGGGGTTCGCAGTTGAATGTGGCCGATGAGTTGGAAAGGGACCGCCCCTTTTCGCGCGTCGGCCGAGAACGAGAGTGAGCTGCTGGATTGTGATGATGCGATCTTTCTGACATCATCAGATGCAGCAGCTAGTGCTCCGCTGCATATGAACGAGCTTTTGGAGGTTATGGATCATAAAAATAAATCTAATAACCCCCAGCTCGAGTGAGCCTTCCTTTCTTCATAAATCTCGATGTGGAGGTTGAGAAGGAGTGGGAAAAGCTATTTTTTCTCGTATTCATAGGTTTCAGCATACTAGTTATGCTGACACTGAGGGGATGCGTGAAAATGGCTATGAGGGGATGCCCCCTGTGCAAGAGATGATAACCAGCTTATCTCTCTGTGGCGAGACATCCTCTCTCAAGGCTCCCTCCTGGCCATCTAAGCCCCTGAATCTCGCTTAAATGGCAGGGCATATGCAGCAGCAGGTCAGACCGTCGCTTCGTTGCACACGAAGGCGTACCAGACTGACCTGCTGAAAGTCCTGGATAAGGTCCAGGTCTGAGCCCGAACAACCAGGGGTCCTAGCCCATCTCGGTCTGAGGATCAGAGATGGGCCTAGAAGGCTAGTCTCGCGACTCATGCCCCTCCCCCTCCTGCGGCTAGGGTGAGAGAGAGGCGCGGGTCAGAGAGAGGCAAGCCCTCTCATTCCTCTCTAATTCCCCTGTAACCACCGTAAACTCCACCGACCGAGGTTAGGTGGAAGTTTCCTGGCAAGCACCTAGAGGCGCTCCCTTGTGAGCGGCGGAGTTCCCTCTCATTCTGAGGAATGGGTTCTCCGCTCCTCAGAGCTCTGTGATAGGTCGCTCTCCGTGCTGGTCGAGCTAGCATTGCTCCCCTCACTATAGAGGGTTATTTATGAGCATGCCGCTCCCTGCTGAGCGTCTGAGTTCCTTCTCATTCTGAGGAATGAGTTCTCCGCTCTCCAGAGCTCGATATAGGTAGCAGGCTGGACCTAGGATGATTTCAGGCAGGTTCTGTATTAAAAAGAGACTCGAACTGCCTTACTGATGGTCTGGACGTCGGAGGTTTCTGCGGATCCTCCTGGATCTTCAGTCATTCTGGTCACCACTGCAAGGGAGCTAGTTATAGGTAGAGCTAGCATTGCTCCCCTCGTTAGAGGGTCACCTTTGAGCATGCCGCTCCCTGCGGAGCGTCTGAGTTCCCACTCATTCTGAGGGATGAGTTCTCCGCTCCTCAGAGCACTGTGATAGGTCGCTCTCCTTGCTGGTCGAGCTAGCATTGCTCCCCTCACTATAGAGGGTTATCTATGAGCATGCCGCTCCCTGCTGAGCGTCTGAGTTCCTTCTCATTCTGAGGAATGAGTTCTCCGCTCTCCAGAGCTCGTTATTGGTAGAGCCAGCATTGCTCCCCTCATTAGAGGGTCATCTTTGAGCATGCCGCTCCCTGCGGAGCGTCTGAGTTTCCCTCTCATTCTGAGGAATGAGTTCTCCGCTCCTCCGAGCTCTGTGATCTCTCTTGCTGGTCGAGCTAGCACTGCTCCCCTCACACAGAGGGTCACTTATGAGCATGCCGCTCCCTTATGGGCGTCTGAGTTCCCTCTCATTTTGGGGAATGAGTTCTCCGCCCTCCAGAGCTCGTGCTGGTCGAGCTAGCTTTGCTCCCCTCATTTAGAGGGTCATCTATGAGCAGGCCGCTCCCTTCTGAGCGTCTGAGTTCCCCTCTCATTCTGACGAATGAGTTCTCCGCTCTCCAGAGCTCTGTGATAGGTCGCTCTCCATGTTGGTCGAGCTAGCATGGCTCCCCTCACCATAGAGGGTCACTTATGAGCATGCCGCTCCCTTCTGGGCGTCCGAGTCCCCTCACTTTAAGGGATGAGTCCTCCGCTCTTAGAGCTCCTCATTGGTAGAGCTAGCACGGCTCCCCTCACCAACGAGGGTCACCTATGAGCGTGCCGCTCCTGTCTGAGCGTCTGAGTTCCCTCTCATTTCGAGGGGTGATTTTCTCCGCTCTCCAGAGCTCGCTGTCGGTAGAGCTAGCATTTCTCCCCTCACCTGAGGGTCGCCTATGAGCATGCCGCTCCCGTCTGAGCGTCTGAGTCCTCTCTCATTCTGTAGAATGAGTTTCTCCGCTCCCCAGAGCTCTGTGATAGGTCTCTCTCTTTGTTGGTCGAGCTAGCATTGCTCCCCTCACCATAGAGGGTCGTTTATGAGCATGCCGCTCCCTTCTGAGCGTCTGAGTTCCCCCTCACTCTGAAGAGTGAATAGTTCTCCGCCCCGGAGCCATAGAACGTTACCCATCTAGATAAGTGCACACGCTAAGATCTTTGGGCACTTCTGAAAAATCCACTCAGTGGTAAGATCGCACATCAAGTGTTCTGCGTTCTTTCAAAAAATCCATGTTATGGTAAGTGCGCACGCTAGACTTTGGGCACTTTGTTAAAATCCACTCAAGTGGTAAGTTCGCACGTCAAAGATTCTGCGTTCTTTCTAAAAATCCCGTAAGGGTAGGGTTACGCGCACAGCTTCGTGCCCTCTTCTGAGCTGGTTAAAGCCCCGGCTTGTGCCTTGGGCCCCGCTCCTTTTGTCCCATATGGGTTGGGTTCCAAAAAAAAAAAAAAAAAAAAAAGGGTGTCGCTACCAAAGGGTCTGTTGAGACAGTCCCTCAGCAAGCTTGTGCAGAGCAAGCGGTAGCTTCTGAGTGACCAGCCAGGACCTAGTTATTACCACTAGGTGCTTGGCCATATTCCCTTAAAGGAATCGTTCTGATTCCAGACCTTTGAGCTCTACCCTGGGTCCGGTAGTTCCGGCACCCAGCAGGTAAGGATTTTAGAGTATGTAGCTCAGGCTTCTGGCCGTAGGGGATAATGTCACTGACAGCCATCAACCGTCCCGGGGGCAACTCCCTTAGCCTGGTAGAGTTGGCTTAGTGCTCGCCTTTTTTGCGAAATTGGCTTGCACTCCCCTCAGCATGGCGGCGTGGGTATAGCGTTCCCCGTAGCGACCCCTAGGGGACGCAGTTCGAGTTCCTATGAAGGGGAACGTCTCAGGTTACGTATGTAACCATGGTTCCCCGAGTGGGGAACGAGACACTGCGTCCCCTAGGCTTTGGGCCATGCTTCGGACGCAAGCTTCAGACGAAGAAGCTGATGATGTATTCTCCCGGCGGCACTTATATTGTGGCACGCCGGTAGTGACGTCATGGGCTGTCGCCGGCCAACAGGTGGTGTTTTTACATATGTATCTTCAGACCGAGTCACGTTGAGGGCGTTCCCCGTAGCGACCCCTAGGGGACGCAGTGTCTCGTTCCCCACTCGGGGAACCATGGTTACATACGTAACCTGAGACGATACTGCAGCTGCTCTACAACACAATCACACACAACACTGATCAACACAAACACTAATCACACAATATCATTATAACAGAAATATTATATTCCTGAAGAAAACAAGTCAGTGTTTTAATATAATCATCATGTTTTAGGTGTAAAATATGATTCCTGTCAATCAAACTGAACAGACTGCATTCAGTCACTTCTTCTGTCTTTTAAGAAATATGTTTAAGACAAGCATACTTTAAGTGAAGTTTTAGTGTATTTACATAAAACACGTATTTTACTCTTACTTAAAGTATATTTTATGTTTAGCTAAATTAATCAGCTTTTAGTGGGTTTAAAGTATTAGTTATTTATAACCATGTGTAGATCTGCTGCAATTTATTTTAAATATGTACGTAATGAACGTGCTTCAGTTTGTTTTCAAAAGTAAGATATACATTTTTTAATGTATATTAATGTATTATTTTTATTAATTTTAATATATTTTATGAATCACATTAATTCACTACTATGCAAGTATACTACTAGAGATATATGTGCTATATGCTATACATGCATTCTTGTATAAACCTACAATGTTTATTAATAATACTTAGTTATTTATCCTTTTTTGTGTTATTAGTCTATCTGCCACTCTCAACTCCGTTAAGGCTGCCGCTACTCACCGGTCTTTTGTTTTACTCTCTTTTTATATTTGGATGTTTTAAGTTGGGACATTTATCAAGCATCTGCTGCACTATTGAACTGGTTTTAACTTTGGACCTTCGAATTTTGCGATTGTTGCGACCTGTGGTCTGACATCCTGATTTTCCAGTGGAGAACTGAAAGGACTGGCGTTTGTAGCCCGACTTCACTGGTGACTTCCTTGGCTCCGTTGGTCTGCCTGTCCTAGTACTACAAGATTTCATCATCACGTGGTTGATTAAGCTGTTGCTATGGTTCATTTTTTCTTCCGCTGTGATCAGCGCCGCTCCTCGACTGATGTACTCGGCGGCAGACCTGCACAAATTAAGAATCGTAACTAAACCTCCGCCGACCGAAATACATTCATCGTGGGTCTCGTCGGAATATCCGAATCACTTCTACTAATTCTGATCATAGTGGACAAATTTGGTCATTTTGGTCTACTACCCCAAGACTGCCTAATAACGCTGGGAGGTCTGTTGATCATGAAGCGCTTACTCCGTCCCCCAGGTCAGAGTATGCCTTCTGCACTCCACTTTGGACTTTTTAATGGTCGGTCACTCAACAATAAGACGTCTCTTATTCATGAACTTATTGAGGACCAACTTATTGATTTTATGTGTGTGACTGAGACTTGGCAGAAGCCGAATGATTATTTTTATTGAAATCAAACAGTTCCATCAGGATATTAATATATATGTAAACCTCGTTATTCTGATAAGGGGGGTGGCCTTGCACTTATTTATCGTGACAGACATAAAGTCTGTCCGATTTCGCTATCAGAGCCATCAACTTTTGACATTTTGGCTGTGCAACTTAAAGGTGCGACTCCCACTGTTCTTGTCATGATTTATAGGCCACCAAAGGCATCTACTATGAATGCTTTTTTAGTGAATTTTCTACAATTTTAACATATCTGTGTACCTTGTCTCCGAATATAATTTTGATGGGAGATTTTAACATTAATTTTGATAATATTGCCAGCACTCAATATAATGATTTTAAATTGATTCTGGACAGTGCTGACCTTGTGCAATTTGTTAATTTTCCAACACACAATAAGGGACATATTTTAGATCTTGTATGCTGTTCTGGTGTTATGCCTTATAATTTTACTTCAACTGTATCTCCTATTTCAGATCATAAGCCTATATTTTTTTATATTTCTCTTTTTTTGGCAAGCGTAAAACCTCAACGCTCTGTCTCATTTCGTAATATCAAAAATATTGACCTTAATGTTTTGGATGAAATTATTGATTACTCCGTAAACCAGTGCTACTTTCTACTTCTACATATGATTTGGTATGTTTTTATAATAACAGTTTGTCTCAAATACTTGACACTGTGGCTCCTATGAGGACCCGCATTGTATCCTTTGTTAACCCTGCTCCTTGGTATAATTTTGAACTTCGTCATCAAAAGGCGTTAGGTCGTCGATTGGAGAGACTATGCAAAAGAACTGGTCTTGAAGTACATAAACAGATGTATTCTGAGCATCTGGTTTCCTACAAGGTTGCACTAGAAAAAGCAAAATCATTGTTTTATGCAAATATTATTTCTAATGGACAGTCTAATACAAGGACTTTGTTTAGTACTGTTAACAAACTGTTGAAACCTCACAATGCTGTCTCACTTTCTCCCATTCAATGTGTGTCTTATTCAAATTTTTTTAACTCCGAGATTGACAGTATACACCATGAATTGCTTAATTCTGTTTTGATGTCTAGTGATTATGAAAATGGACATAATCATATTTCAGTCAGGACCTCTTAAGTAAAAAGAATACCATAGACAAGCCTTTAGTCAACTTTTATTGGCATATTTACTAAAGTTACATTTGGCGGTATGGCTCTGTTCCAAGTTCCCTGTCCTCTTCATGAGCTCCATGAAAGCCAAGACAGGGAAACAGCAGCCACTTCAGGGGCAACCCTCCCATTTTAGGAATAGGAGAGTAGCACAAAAACCCCCAACAAACCATACCAGGCGATCCTCCCTGGCTCTTCCAGCTAAAGAGCCAGCAGAGGAACCAAATGAGCATGCTGGAAGCCAATTTATGTTTAAAAAATATATAGCTAAATTAACTACGTGAAGTCAGCATAAGAATGGAGATAGAATAAATATTTTTAAATAACGCACCCACCAGCTACTGAAGCCATGCATTTTTATTTAAACCACAGATTAGAGAGCTGCACTCATAGCTTTTTGAGCCTCAAGGATGGCTCGAGCGTCAGGTCGGAGGTAACGTTCATAAGCAACTGAAGACCATCGCCCCATGGCCTTCAAGGTAGAGACAGGAGAGGAGGAAGCTGCAGTCATAGCAGCCCCTATGCGCAGAGAATGAGCTGTGTAGCGTTCTGGGGAAAGACCACAGTATTGGCAGAGAAGGCGGAGACGGGAGGCAAACCAGGCTCTGGACATAGGTTTTCCCTCCTCTGTGGAAAACAATGGGTCCTGCGGACCAGCTTGTGGACGGCTTCTCAAGTAGGCCAACATGGAAGACAGAGGACAAAACAAACTGAGTTAGATTCAGAAATAAAAATGACTGTGCCTTCCTTGTTTTTATCAGTTTTAGAATGCTTTAGATACACGGTGAAGTAGTGAGAATAAATGGTTACATCAGAAATTGTGAGGTCTTGTGATGAATTAAAAGTATCAGTGCGTGTGGTAAACTCGCCACCTCTGAGAAAACCATAGAAAGCTGTGAGCAAAGCAGACTCTAGCATTAAGTCAGTATAAGACCCAAAGCATTCTTCTCTTAAACGTGATATTAACTTTAGCAAGAGTGAGAGCGTTAAGGGGAGACGATGATCGTTGCCTTGAGGTTTTTCTTTTTTGAGGCCATTAATCAGGAGACGAATCGATGGATTTCCTAGTAAGCTGGTGGTAGATGGATCCAAGCAGCGCAGGTGGAATTGGATACCGGCGACCATACTTTTGATGCTTGAAGGCTGCATTTTCCTTGATTCATAACAGTGGACTATAAAAGCACTAACACATGAAACATTGACCGGAAGTACAGCTACAGAGAGAGTTGCACAGAAAGAACTGAAGTGAGACCAAACAGAGTCGTACATTTTTTAATGTAGTTTTAGCTAGACCATTATGCATATAGTGAGCGGCAGAGTGCAAATATGATTGAAAGGTCATGTCTAGTCTAGTACGGTTTGGCTGAAAGGGGGACAGACCAGGCTGGATGGTGCTGCCTCCGGGCACAGGAGGTGGAATTTCTGAAATTCAAACCGAGACAAAGAATCAGCAATTTGGTTGTTTAAGCCAGGAATGTGAGCAGCCCGAAAATTGAAGTTACCCAATACGGATAACCAAGTAAGGCGCCTAACAAAACGGTTTATAAACGGTACTGAGGAGCGACCCTTATTAATAATATTGACAGTTGCTTCATTGTCACAGAAGAACATAATTTGTTTCCTTGACCACTGCTTACCCCACAAAATACAAGCTATCACGATAGGGTACAACTCCAACAAAGCAGTTGACAGGGTATTAACAGGTGCAGATTGCAGTTCATTTGGCCATGCACTAGCAAACCACTGACCATTAAATACCCCCCCAAAACCAACGGAAGGCGCAGCATCTGTGTATAATTTAAGGGTTGCAGAAGACTCCAGCTCATCATAATAGAAAAACGAGATGCCGTTCCAGTTAATAAGGAGCAAAGACCAGAATCGGAGATCTGATCTGAAACCTTCATCTAGGGTAACTATATCATTAAGGTCTTTAACTGACTTTGAGAGGTCAAGGAGCCTGGCTATGAAAGACCTTCCCTGTGGAATTATCCGCATCACGAAATTAAGATGGCCAAGTAATGAGAGCAAATCTCTTTTAGAAAAAGATGCAGATTTTTTAGCATTTCTCATAACTTCTCTAATGCGATTTATTTTCTCTGACGGCAGGGAAGCTTGCATTAAGTTAGAATCTAAAGTGATGCCTAAAAAATCAATGGCTTTAAAAGGACCTAGTGTTTTCTCCTCGGAAAGTGGAACACCCAAATCGTTGAAGGTGCACTTTAGCGCCGAGATGCAACGGTCCGGCTTAACATGTGGATAGTCGACTAGCAAAAAATCATCTAAGAGATTAAGTACGAACGGCAATTTGCAGTTATTGAGAAGAATCCAACACAGCGCCTCTGACAGAGTATCAAATATTTTTGGACTGCTGCGACAGCCAAAGGTGAGCCTAACCGAAAAATACAACTTATTTTGCCATTTAACGCCAAATAAATGCCATTGCGATGGATGTAAAGGCATGACTTTAAAAGCGTCCGAGATATCTGCTTTTGTGAGCCAAGCACCCCGACCTGCTTTTTTGATTAACTTTATTGCATCATCAATGGTAGCGTAAAACAGAGAAAAAGGAGCTAGAGGAATGAGACTGTTAACACTTTGAGCTGCATCATTATGAGGGGCGGATAGATCAATAATTAAACACTTTTTCCCTGAATATTTACGAGTCGCGATTCCTATCGGATTAATTCGATAGTCAGGAAAGGGAGGATCATCAAATGGCCCAATCATAAATCCTTTCTTAACCTCCTTCTCTAACAAAGAATCGACTACTTCAGGCTCCTTTAAAGCAGAAAGCAAGTTTTTACAGACTAGAGAATAATCAGGCATCCAAGACAACCCTGCAAAAAAAACCTTGAACAAGACCAGTTATTAAGTAATTGACGAAACAGCGATTATGGTGATTTCTCAACGCCCGACCCAGCTTTGAAATGTTGACTGGGGTTGATGGATTTATTTCTTTTTCTCCTTTTTCATAAAGCGTAAAATGGCATCACCTTAGGATCAGGTTGCAAGTTTGAGCCAGGTTTAGGAGATTGGAGAGCGACAGTTTTGGGGCATAGATTAGGCGTGTGAGTGTGAGAGCCGCAGATCGAGCAGGAGAGAGCTTGATGACCGGTAAAGTGTCTGCTGATGAGAGTTAAGTCGACTACAGACCAGTCCAGTCTCTGATTGAATCGCTGAATGAACATGGCAGCTTTTGCGGATAAAGATTTATGATATTCATAAAAGAGAGTTCCTCCATATGTGAGAGATAAGTCAGCGATAATAGCCAAATACGTGTCTAGCTCGGCTCTACGAGACGGACTCCAGAGCCTGGATTCTGGAGTTTATGTTAGAGATCGAAGACTGGATACTTAACAATGTTGACAACACTGGATCATTGTTTTGAATCGTGGAGTGGCTTGATCGGACTGAGCTGGAAAGACTACATGCCCGTTTGGGTGCACCAGTGGCCAAAGTGGAAGCCGGCTCGAGGTTTTTCCTTTTCTGCATATTTTTCTTGCCGGAGATTTGAGGGGGAGGTGGAGACTGGGGAGCTGGCACATCAATACTTTCACAAAGCAAGGTAAACAGTTCCTCATGAGTAGCTCCGGTCGGAACCGGGATATGGCTTTTAAACAGAACCTCCAATATCTTAGGCAGAGGCCAGTCGCTAATGCCGGAAGGACAAGAGGATTTACTTGCCAAACGAGTGCTCCGACGGACAGAAACATTGTTCTCATCTAGAATAGCTTCCCCTGTTTGGCTTTGATGTTGTTGAGATTCTTCGATTGATTCGACCCACAGATCTTCGTCATTGGCAGCAGAAGACATGATAATCAGCTGGGTGAGTAACGTCAAAAACAAGTGTAATTTCATGGTACGGCAACATACAGTAAGGTTCTTGCAAGCAGCATACAGAGGAAGCAGCAAAGCAAGCAACAGAAGCCAGGTTTAAGTAAGGCGCCCTGTTTGAGATTTGCCAATTGAGAGCTTGAGAGTCGGATCAGCTGATAGGGGCCGGGTTTGAATTTCTCCAATCAGCTAATAGCGGAGCTTGACTACGAGGCCTGCCTGAACTAACGCAGAATGCTTGATTTGTTGGTCAGCAAGTAATTTGTCAAATTTTGAGCTGCCTTCAGATGACTACATTACTAAGCAGATTATGAAGTCTAAGACTTCTACCTGTTCACTTGATCCTTTACCTACTGTTTTAGTTAAGTCTTGTAACCATTCAGTTTCCTCTATTATTACAGCCATAGTGTGTTCTTCATTATCAAGTGCTACTGTCCCTTCATCTTTAAAAATGGCTTCTATCACTCCAATTCTCAAAAAGACTGGTGTTGATCCTAACGATTTAAATAATTACAGGCCTATTTCTAACCTACCTTTTATTTCAAAAATACTTGAAAGAACCGTAGCAGCTCAACTTGAATCACATCTGCAAAGTAGTGATATTTATGAGCATTTTCAGTCAGGTTTTTGACCCAAACATAGTACAGAAACAGCTCTTGTTAAGGTTATAAATGATCTTCTCCTAGCTGCTGATTCTTGTTTTCTGTCTATTCTTATTATTTTAGATATTAGTGCTGCCTTTGATACTATTAGTCATTCAGTATTATTGGAACGGCTGGCTTGCATAGGAATAGCTGATAATGCACTTCTCTGGTTCTCATCATATTTAAGTGGCAGAAAACAGTTTGTGCAGATTAAGAATATACAATCAGATTCTGTTTCAGTTACACATGGCGTTCCACAGGGGTCGGTCTTGGGTCCGCTTTTATTTATCATTTATATTCTAACTCTTGGTCATATTTTTCGCTCTTATGGTATTAATTTTTACGCTGACGACACACAAGTGTATATTTCTACAAAACCTAATGTTTCTTATCCTCCTCCTGACCTCACTAAATGTTCGCAGGATGTTAATATTTGGATGACCAATAATTTTTTAAGTTAAATACTAACAAAACCGAAGCCCTTCTTGTGGGTTCTAGATCTGTTTTCTCTAAAACTCAATCCTTTACCCTATTTATTGATAATTGCCTAGTCAATTTTTCTACCCAGGTGAAAAGCCTTGGGGTTATATTCGATGGTTTGCTTTCGTTTGGTTCTCATATTAGTAATATTTCACGTTCTGCATTTTTTCATTTACGCAATATTGCTAGACTTTGTTCTTCACTTTCTCAAGATAGTACTGAAGTACTTATTCATGCATTGGTTACATCTAGGATCAATTATTGCAATTCTCTTTTAGTTGGCATTCCTGAAAAGCAATTTCAACGATTACAGTTAATCCAGAATTCAGCAGCTAGGATAGTTACTAACTCACGTACTTTTGATCATATATCTCCAATTCTTTTTCAGCTGCATTGGCTTCCTGTTCATTATCGTGTTCATTTTAAAATGTTACTTCTAACATACAAAGCTCTTCATAATCTGGCATATCATTATCTCTCAGATCTTCTTCATTTGTATACTCCTTTGCGCTCTTTGAGATCATCTTCTGCAGACCTATTGTCTGTTCCAAAGTTCAAGATGAGTTCCTTTGGTGGTAGGGCTTTTAGTTGTGCAGCGTTGAAATTATGGAATTCTTTACCTTTGCACATTCGCCAGCTGGACTCAATTTCCCATTTTAAAGCTCAGATAAAAATGTATTTGTTTAGAATAGCTTTTAATGATTTGCTTGTTTAATGTGTTAGATGTTATAATGTTTGTGTTTTATGTTTTGTATTTACTGTACGGTGTCCTTGAGTGTCTTGAAAGGCGCCTATAAATAAAATGTATTATTATTAGTGGTGGGCCATTATCGGCGTTAACGTGCTGCGTTAACGCGAGACTCTTATCGGGCGATAAAAAAAATATCGCCGTTAATCTATTCTCAAAGTTGGGTTGGGAGCTGGGTCTATACTACGCAAGCTATGATGACTTTCACCCTGATATTTTAGCGCGGATGTATACCTAGCCGAATTGCACTGTAGGGGGCGAGAACGAGTCTTCGAACTAGAGGCTCGCAGTCCGTGATGGACAGATTGTTAACGGCTGGTCTATGTGGTAATACAATCGGGCAGGACATCCAAACGCTCACCTATCATTCATCAACCTCAAATATGGCTTTTCATCTGAAAGATGTATGTAGTAGCAACTTTACATGGCCGCTCAATATGATGTTAACCTAGAGAAATGTGCGCTATTGAAGTGTTTGTGTGGAAGCGCGTTTGCTACAGGACAGGCTCCGGTGCGTTCACTTGCTCTTAAAATCTCCGTCATTTTTGGTCATACAGATAAAAGTAGCCTAATACATCTTTCGAATCTGTAAAGACTCTACGTTTATTTGTGTGCACTCAGAATAACAACGAAACGTTGCGCTTTTAAGCAAACAGGATGCGCTTTAGGTCTCATGTGCACTTGAGCGAGAAACTTCAAAACTCCGTCTTTGAAAAATATAACGTTATCTATAGAGAGTGAAATGTCTAAAAAATAAAAATAGAAGACGTGTGTGTTAGCATGGATGATTTACATGAAATTTAATCTGTGCAACACTGTGCATAAGATGGCTTTCAGTTCAATATAATAACAAAAAACGACATTTTGGGTTTTTATTCAACTAATAAGGTGGGCACGCTATGATCTGTACTATATTTTTACTGTAATTGACAGTTATCGGCAAAAAAAAAAAAAAAACAACAACACGGGAGTGGGAGGGAATGGGAGTCATTCTTCCGGGAGTGGAACGGGATTTTCCTCCAGTTTTTTCGTGGGATTGGGACGGGAAGAGATTAAAGTTTGTGATGCATTTTGGAAACAGGAGATGAGCCCCTGGTCTAATGCGCCACCTGGCTTGAGAAATCCGTTCTCAAAGACTTACTTTTAGTCATTATTTGGGTAGCACACATATTCTGAATGCCTTCGGCAGAATTCAAATGAGCCATTTTAATCTAGATTAATCTAGATTAAAAAAAAAAATCTATGCCCACCTCTAATTATTATTATTATTATCTTTATATATTGATTTCCGGTGAGTCTGTAATACACAGGGCAAGAAGTCTCTGTATGTCTTGTGTACTGGACTGTGAAGTTAAGTGTATTTGTGCTATATGTTATTGTGGGCCGAAGATTAATTTACACATGTGTGGACAATAAAGATTTTCAATGTTTAATAATGTCAATATATTATATATGCTGCTGTATGCTGTACTCTAGTATTTTATGTTTATGTTTAATCATTTATTTTGAATTATTTTGGACCTTTTGTACCATTTTGAATTCTGAAAAATGAAATTGTTTTGTTACTTGAAATGTTATTGAATCACATTAAAATTAAGTATAAAGATAATATTTGGTCCCACATCATGTACTTAGTAGCCTTAACTACTATGTACTTACATAATAAATAAATAAGTAATAATAATAAATATAAATAAATAAATCAATGCACTTATTGTGTTCATATTGTGTTGTAAAACACTTTTGAGGTGGGATATTTCTGAGGTTAGGGACAGGTTTGGCAGTATGAGCAGATTTGAGGGGGGGGGGGGGGGGGGCACCGTGTAAACTATAAATGTAATTACAGAAATTAATTACAGATGTGACTACATGCAGTTTTGTATTATCATTATTATTTATTTAAGAGCAATGTAAAGACGTGTGTACACAATAAGTGCATTATATCAAATTATTAATTTTGAGTGTAAGTACATAATATTTAAGGCCACCTAATATAAATTGGGACCAAATCTTTTAAATGGATTGTGAAGAAATACAGTTTAACATAATTAAATATATACAAATATATTGTAAATAGCTTAAACTTGATCTTAAGCATATCTTGAAATATGCTTTATATATTTATTGTTTCAAAATAACACATTGAATATGCATTTAGTATAGCATAATCATTCATAAAAGCACAATTTAAATATATTTCCTTTGCACCTGGGCTGCTGGACTACAGCAGAAGTGAAACTGGTGTGTTTCAGTCCAGATCATGGAACCAATCAAACAGTGACTCTGGGAGTGTGGGCTGAAAATCATTTGCATTGTCAGGGTGGAGTGATTGTGATCCTCTCAGAATAGAGCAGCTCTGTCTCCAGAGACCATGTTCAAACCCCAAGAGCTTTATTTGACTAGATTTACTGAAAACACCTGAACAAACACTACATGCATCGTCATCTGTTAGTTGAATGATGTTGTCAGACACAAATGGAGTTTGTTGAGAAGCTTTATTGAATGTTGCAGCAAACACAGCAGATTGAAAGATCAGCCAGTGCTTTGACACTAGAGCTCTCTTTCAGTATTGAGTTGTAAATGACTACAGCTGCAGCACTAGACTCATGTGAATCCTGCCTGACACAGGACACTCAGATACGACTCATCTTCAGGAGAGAGCAGCGCTCACTGGAGAAACATCAGCACAGCGAGCGACTAACAGAGACTCTTGTGGAACGAGACCTCATGAAGAGCTTCAGCATGTGTTACTCTGCAGACGTACAGCTCTCCCGCTTCCCAGCGTGCTTTGCTGAGGGTCAGGACGCTACTGCGGCTGTAGCGGCCGGCCTGCTCGCTCTCTGCGCTGGTCACAACCCCCTCGGTGACCTCTGAGCCGTCCAGTGTCCAGCTCACCAGCGCCCCCTGTGGAGAGTAAGAGCTGAGCAGGCAGAGCAGTGCGGCTGATTCTCCAGAGATCTGCAGAGAAGAGGGCGGCAGCAGAGACACTGAGGGCTTCACTGTGGGACCAGCTGCAGGAGACAAACACAACACATTCACAAACACACAGAAAACTAAAAAACACTTCATACATTTCAATGAAACCTCATAAAAGAAGCGAAACATATTAAGATATTTACTGCTTTAACTCCAGTAGTTTTATATCTCTAAATAATGACTTTGCATTTTAGTTAGGTGAGATATTCAACTCAAAACTCAATTTCAAACAGAGATTGTGTGACTACAAATGATTTCACTGGAATTAGAAATTAATCAACTGAGTTATATTGATGTATAAACTGTGCTTGTATTAAAATGCACTGAATTATAATCACAACATGAGGAAAACAGATTCAAAATCATTTATTGATCTATAGAAATTAGCTCTGTTTAAATTTTAAAGTATATATTTTTCATTGAATCTATTTTTTCTATGTATCCAGAACGCTGCTGCCAGGATTCTGACTAGAACCAGAAAATATGAGCATATCACACCAGTCCTCAGGTCCTTACACTGACTTCCAGTTACATTTAGGATCGATTTTAAAGTACTTCTACTCGTTTATAAGTCACTCAATGGTATAGGACCTAAATATATGGTAGATATGCTTACTGAATATAAACCTAACAGACCACTCAGATCATAAGGATCGAGTCAGTTAGAAATACCAAGGGTTCACACAAAACAAGGGGAGTCTGCTTTTAGCTATTATGCCGCCCGCAGCTGGAACCAGCTTCCAGAAGAGATCAGATGTGCTAAAACATTAGCCACATTTAAATCCGGTCTCAAAACTCATCTATTTAGCTGTGCATTTGTTGAATGAGCGCTGTGCTACGTCCGAACTGACTGCATTATTTTATGTATAATCCTTTTCTCTTTAACTGTTTTAAATTTCATTTTAAATCAATTTCTATATCATTTTAAATTTCCTTATTTTATTATTTTCAACTCCTTGTTTTTATTGCTGTGAATGATTATTTCACTTTCTTTTATGTAAAGCACTTTGAATTACCACTGTGTATGAAATGTGCTATACAAATAAACTTGCCTTGCCTTGCCTTGCCTTCTCTTTTAATTATCAGTCAAAAGTTTTTGAACAATAATGTTTTTAAAGAAGTCTCTTCTGTTCACCAAGCCTGCATTTATTTGATCTAAAGTACAGAAAAAACATAACATTCTGAAATAGTTTTACTGTTTAATTCTATTTAATATTCTATTTGAATATATTTATTCCTGTGAAGCTGAATTTTTTGCATCATTACTCGAGTCACATGATCCTTCAGAAATCATATTCTTATTTGCTGCTCAAAAACATTTATTATTATTATTATTATTATTATTATTATGTTGAAAACAGCGGAGTAAAATAGTTTTCAGGTTTCTTTGATGAATAGAAAGTTCAGAAGAACAGCATTTATTTGAAATTTAAATATTTTGTAACATTATAAATATTTGTTTTTCATTATAAAGTCTTTATCATCAAGTATCCTTGCTGAATAATATGATCAATTTCTATAATTTCTTTCCAATAGATGTATACTGAATGGTTATAGTGTATAAATGCTGATCTTTGGATGTTTCTATAAGAATCCTGAAAAATCTACTCCACTGTTTTAAATATTTATAATTATAATAATACTAATAATAATGATGATTTCTGAAGGATCATGTGATATTGAAGAGTGATGATGCTGAAAATTTAGCTTTGATCACCGTAATAAATAACATTTTAAAATATATACAAATATAGAAATCAGTTATTTGAAATGTTACTGTTTTGCTATACTTTGGATCAAATAAATGCAGGCTTGATGAGCAGAAGAGCCTCCTTTACAAAAACATTAAAAAATCATCAAAAACTTTTAGTGTATATTAGTAATAACTGGATAATTTATATTAACAAGCACCCCCCCCCCCCCCCTGTTTTTGGTTTGGGCCACTGCCCCTCAAAATGTCTGCGCACGGCCCTGATGTCTTCTCAGGTCCATTAATATTAGCAGATAAAACTTTGGATTTTAATACTGTATTAGTAAATGCTGCAATTAATATGCGATTGACTGAGATTAATAACAATCATTTTTTATTGTTAGTTCATGTTAACTAATGTGGTTAACTAATATTAACAAATGAAACATTATTGTAAAGTGTTACCAAAATATTATTGTTAGATTTTTTTTCTGGTTCAATTAAAAATAAAAATAATAATAATAATAATTGTACTTGATCTAAATTGTATGTTTGCAGTGAAGAATTAAAATAGAGACTTACCGAGCAGCAGTTTAGTTCCTCCACCGAAAGTGCACCACAGTGACACAATCTAATGAAGCGGTCGAACAAAAACCTCTATTCCACTCGAGTGAACACAAACTCCAGAAACAACACTTCAACACACTGACAGCACAAACACTCTTTAGTTTTGATAAAATTCCTTTAAAAAAGTAATAATGAAACTCTTTCACACTATTTTTATTCAATATGTTATTGCTTGAAGTCTACGTAATATTTCATAATCTGAGTTTATTATTTTCTTTATTCTCTCATTCACAATAGACATGATTCAGCTTTATATTTCTCATTCATTCTCCTGCACTTTTTAAAGATATATATTTGACTAGCTTTGACCCCTGATGTGACCTTTGACCTCTTAATCATGGATGATGTTGTGAAGTTTCTCATTATGATGCTTTTGTTCTTCATATGCAGCGCAATCATCGTGATTCACAGAAGAAGAAAAACTGCAGCTTTAGAGAAATTAATCATAATTCTGATGCACACTTTTCAGATGCACTTTGTTCAGTCTAGACTCATATGACCAGACTGAGAGAACTTATTTTCTTTATATATCCATCTTTTAAAGCAAATTTATTCAATTGGAAACAAACTCAGGCAGCCATTTTCAGAAATTGATAAAACTGTATGTTTGTAAATTACACAGAAATGTTAAACATTATGGTGTCTCATAATATTGAGTGTACAACAGTCATTAAGATGTGTTGGGAACTATTGAAGTGATTGGATGCTCTAAGATGGCGTCTCTGTTGACATACAGTAACTGAAGCAGCTGAATCCAGTATCTTATGAGTCTCTATGGTGAGATCACATGACCAGCAGAATATTACTCATCTTTATCTCAGTAAATATCTATTATCAGACACTGCTGTCTGCAGAATAGCTGGGAAATACAAATATGAAGCGGATTTCTACAGAGACTTCTGTGTGACGCTGCAGTCATGTTAATGTGAGTCAAACCACTGTAATAAGTGTCTGAGTATAGAGACAGAAATGACTTGTTGTTCCCTTAAAGATTTAAATCATTAAACCATTAAGTTATCACACAATGATTAAAAAAATGTTACTGAAGAAAATCAAGTAAAATCATTAGTGATATAACAGTTTATATGACTTTGTTAGCAGCTCAAGTTGTTGTAAATCCTGCCCACTTGTTTGCATCGTCAGCACACGCTTCAGTGCTCTGAGTGTTTATAGTGCTGTGTGTTTAACACTTCATGACTGAGAGCAGAACACAATCTTCATCATCACACAAGACACAACAACTACAATGAACTACATCATCATCCTCATCTGGACCATTGCGGTACTTATTCAAGGTGGAATAGTATGCTTTGATATGAATAATAAGCTATTGCTGTTTATTACCATTTTAATATAGGCTATCAATATTCTGCTCTAAAGGTGATTTATTGACAAACTGTCTTTATTTTATTTTCTTCAGAATCCAGAGGAATCACTCTAACTCAACCTGAAGTTAAAACTGTCCAGCTCGGTCAAACAGCTACAATAGAGTGTAATATAGATGTAGGAATATATGGCAGCTACTTATACTGGTATCAGCAGAAACCTGGAGAAGCTCCTAAACTCCTCATTTATCAGATATCAAACCGTTACACTGGAACTCAATCTAGATTCAGTGGCAGTGGAACAGCAAGTACTGGAAAAGATTTCACTCTGACCATCAGTGGAGTCCAGACTGAAGATACAGGAGATTATTACTGTCAGAGTGTACACTGGATCAACAGTAAATATGTGTTCACACAGTGATAAAGAGTCGTACAAAAACCTCCGTCAGTCAGAGTCACAGTGACTGCACTGATACAGCTGAGAGATACTGCAGCTGCTCTACAACACAATCACACACAACACTGATCAACACAAACACTAATCACACAATATCATTATAACAGAAATATTATATTCCTGAAGAACACAAGTCAGTGTTTTAATATGATCATCATGTTTTAGGTGTAATATGTGATCCGTCAATCAAACTGAACTGATGTCTGGACGTGATGCTTTCCATTTGATCCACAGAAAAAATGACTTTCTAACATAATTACTGTCAGAATAATTGATTCTGTATTTGCAATCATAGATTTTTATGATTTTACTGACATTTTCATATACATTATCCCTTTGAAGTGTAACGGGTTCGTCTGCTCTCAGATGGAAAAGACATACAATGTATTCAAAACATACTTTAAGTACATTTGTACATTTGTATCCATAACATGCTTATTTGAAGTGTATTAAAATATATGCAATAGTTAATATGTTAATATATTTCTAAAAACCATGCTAATAAATGCATGCTCATTTGAGCTTTTAAATCATATTCTTAACACAAGCATACTTTAAATGAAGTTTTAGTATATTTTTTCTTACTCATTTTACTCTTACTTAAAGTATATTTTATGTGTACTTTGTGTAAGAAGATATCAAAATGATTCAGGTTTTATAGGTTGTAATGTATAATTACTGTATAACAATGTTTAGGCCCGCTGTAATGTGTTTTAAATATTTCTATATTGAGCATGTGCTTCAATCCACTTTTCAAAAGTAAAATATTTTACAAATATATACATATACATATATATTCATATATATTCATATAGCACATTAATTCACTATCGCATAGATACATTATAGCTATATGTGTCAATGTTATTGTGTGTCTAAGTGTATTCTTACAATGTATAAACTTCTAATGTATTAATAAAAAGAAATTCAACTCTGATTAAGCATTATAATAAGCATATTTAATTCTGAGAATTCTAAAAATCAGTTAAAACCAGGCGATGGTCAAACACAAGGCAAACAGACAGAGAAGCAAACGACACGCAGCGGTCGAAATATTACAAAACGCAGAGTCATAAAACCAAGAGTGTGTCCAAAACAGAGTTCCTTCGCTTCATTCAAAGTATTTCAGTATGTTTGAAATATCACAGTTCTGTTCATAACGTAACACTCCGCTCACATACTAGACTGCTCAGAATTGTGGTGTAAAACAAGCAATATTTCACTTTGACGCTGTGTCTGACTTCAAGATTCAAGATTCAAGAGAGTCAAGATTTTTTATTCGTCACATAACAATTATACAGAATATAACCAGCAGTGAAATGTAAATCAGTTCCTCTCCAGTGCAATTATATGTAACGCAAACACAAGAGAATATACATAGACATAGGTATGGGAAAAAAATGAAGTAAAAAAATAGAATAAAAAATAAACATAATAGAATATAAAATAAAATGTACAGGACAGTATACTGTACTTCATAAATATTAAGATAAGCAGGAATGTGACAGAATAATGTGCAAATAGGTTGTGCAGGGTATATACATAGCAGCAATACAAATGGTAAAGAATAATTAATATCTTACTGATTATTAAACGTCATGTTGATGAGTCATGTTGATGTTATGAGACGTCACTTCAGGTGAATGCTTCAAAACAGTGAATCATTTTGCTTTTTTTTCACCTACTGTTTTTTTTTTTAAGCTCAGATGAGCTTTATTTATCACATACACAATTATACAGAGTATAATCAGCAGTGAAATGTGTTCTCTGTGTTTAACCCATTCAAGAGCACACACACCTGGAGCAGTGGGCAGCCGACACTGCGGCACCCGGGGAGCAGTTTGGGGTTTGGGGCCTTGCTCGAGGGTCTCACCTCAGTCGTGGACAAATCCTGCCGGAGCCAAGATTCGAACCCACAACCTCGGGTTACAAGTGCGACGCTCTATCCATTAGAGCCACGACTTCCAATTACTATATATCACGGAAGTATTTGGTTATTGGACGCAGCATGACTGAAGGAGGAGTCAGGTTTAAATAGGCCGTTCTCATTAGTCTGATGAGAAACACCTGATAACAATCAGAGTTCAGCTGCTTCTGGTGGTGGAGTTGAGAAGAGAGACGGTGTGATATCACTGTGTATCACTTGCTAGATTTCACATTTGATAGAAAAATCAGAGTCAACAGTTGATTCAAACACTCAGAAGGTCAGTATCACCAGACCTCATCTCTCCATTCGTCCAACTCAACCGATTCATTTCAGAGAATAAAGAGTCAAACAGTCAAACTCATATTTGAGGGATTCTGTTCCTCTCAGAATCTGAAAACATAGAAGAACAATCAAGACAGACTCTAGATATCAAAGACATGAAGACACAATATCTTTTTGATTACTGATTTTAAAGCATATCAGCACTGAATAAAAGCACACATGCAGTTGTGTCTGATGTTGTTGTGAAAAGCAGAGCAGATGACAGATGAGAGAGAGAGAGTAAAGTTCAGTTTGGAGGATGAATGGAGTCTCTCATGTGCTGCTGGTCTTCATGTGAGACAGTATAGAGAAGCCAGAGGAGAGAGCGAGTGGATCTGCTCTGCAGGGGTGGATCTAGACCACAGTAACTGGGGGGGGCCAGTCAGGGGCCACTTGTGCGTTTAGGGGGCACAATTTTACAATTAATCTTAAACTTATTATTTATTATTATTATTAAAGTATTATTAATTCAGTCATTTTTCACCATGTCATGTATCACTGCAATCTCTAAAAGTAATCTATAACAATTTCAACTAAATTAAATATTTCATCATGTTTCATTTATCTGACAACTAATTTTGTACTGTAGTGTCAGGGGCATGATGCACTCATTATTTTTGAGGGGGCATGAGTGAGGAGGGGGGGGCGCTCATGCCTGTCATGTGACACACAGCAGCCACAATACCACTGTATAGGCTTATGTCCTACTGAAAAAGTACAATAAAACATCACAGAACATTTTAATGGTTTCCACTACAAATACCATTACTAACATTAAAAACCATCAACTTTTAACCATTAAAAATGGTTTTCTGTAGTGTGTTTTGGGACATATTCCATCAGGATTTATTGGTTTTAACAAGCCACCAATAGAAGATGAACAATTACCCCCAACAAAAAAGGAGGCCAAGGATATGATATTTCACCACAGAACATGACTTTACTTTTATAACGAAATACAGTTGAAACTATTTATACTTATATCCCAAGGGCCATCAAAGAACTGAACAATCATACACCCCTACCACCCAGTCAGCACAGTTGCACTTTATAGATAGGGACTTTATGCAATGGGACTTCAGTGTAATATTGGATGCCCTGTTATTGTTTTATAATTTTTATACTTTATTTATTGTGTGAGTGTGTATATGAAAGCGAGTATTTTTAGATGATGCACAAGCAAATTTCGTTGTATGGTACTACTGCACAATGACAAATAAAATTCTCTCTTTCTCTCTATATATTATGTAAACTGCTTTTATTTATATTCCATTGCAATTTTAAATATGTCTAAGGTGTTTTCATGTAGCTAGTTGTTAGCCGACCTGAATAATATGCACATGAAATCAAATGAAACTTGATGAACTCACCTCAACATGTCTTCTACAATCATTTAACCCACCATGGGCAATGCTGAAGTCGCTATTGCAAACTGTACAGCGTGCAAGACTGTCATTATTTTTCACTTTTATAAGACAGGGGTACACTTTCGTGTAGTCTTGGGTAAAATGTGTCTTATATTTTCGTTTTTTGGGGCCCTCGCCCTCTGCCATGGCGCTCTTGTTTCTAGATATACTGAACTGAATATTCAGTTCGGGACTCGGGATAAGAGATAAAAGCCCGCCCACACTAACAATTGATTGGTTGACTTACCGAGACAGGCCAATCAGGACGCTCTCTGTATTACATGCGCTTCATGAGGCACACACGCAGACTAGCACACGCACGCACACGCAAGGTCCCTCGCTCCCTCTCCCTTTCTGCCGTGCGCGCGCTACATGTGTTGAAGCACAGTCTCTGTCTCGCATGCGCGCTCTTGATCACTCGCTCTAGATTTCGGGATATTTAACTCATTTGCGGGCATCAGGGAGCCGCTATCAATATGCGGGAGACTTCCGGGAGACTTGGGATGTCTGGACACCTGATGCTCCTGAACACCTTCAGCTCCGGCTCCAGTCTGAAGAGATGCCTGTGTTCGTCTCTCACATCAGTGCTGCTGATCTTTGTGGAAATCTCTTCACGCTCACTGTAGGAGAGATGATGCCTGACAATCAGAGAACAACTGTCAACTCAAAAGATCAGCTATGTTTGGCCTTTGTTACTCTGATCACAACAAGCAGCTTCAGAATTAGCTCAGCGAGAATTAACAATTAGCTACAATATTTGTTAATTAAAGAGTTTTTAATTTAAAATCAGTTTTCACGAATTTCATGAAAATTTAATTTTACATTATTATAAATGTAAATTTGTTCATATTTAATTGAATACGTTTTTTCTTCCCTCTCATATACAGTAGCTTATATTACATAGATATTTCCAGAAAAAAATACACTGTAACACTGTGAAGTATCCACCAAGCTGCTCTTTAACAAAAATAAATGAATAAATAAACACTGTATATAGTAAAAACAAATATAAATAAGTGGAATGCAAAGCTAAATTGTCAGCATCATTACTCCAGTCTTCAGTGTCACATGATCCCTCAGAAATCAGTTTATTAGTTTGTTAGCAGCTCAAGCTGTTGTAAATCCTGCCCACTTGTTTGCATCGTCAGCACACGCTTCAGTGCTCTGAGTGTTTATAGTGCTGTGTGTTTAACACTTCATGACTGAGAGCAGAACACAATCTTCATCATCACACAAGACAAAACAACTACAATGAACTACATCATCATCCTCATCTGGACCATTGCAGTACTTATTCAAGGTGAGATATAAAAATTTGACACTGGTGTTGCTGTTCTTGTAAAAGTAAATGATGGTAGTGTTTTTAAACACAAATTGTATTTTTTATTTTCTTTTCTTCAGAATCCAGAGGAGTCACTCTAACTCAACCTAAAGTTAAAACTGTCCAGCTCAGTCAAACAGCTACAATAGAGTGTAATATAGATGTAGGAATATACAGCGACCGCTTAGCCTGGTATCAGCAGAAACCTGGAGAAGCTCCTAAACTCCTCATTTATTACATAAACACCCTCCAGTCAGGAACTCAATCTAGATTCAGTGGCAGTGGAACAGCAAGTACTGGAAAAGATTTCACTCTGACCATCAGTGGAGTCCAGACTGAAGATACAGGAGATTATTACTGTCAGAGTGCACACCATATCAGTGGTAGCTGGGTGTTCACACAGTGATAAAGAGTCGTACAAAAACCTCCGTCAGTCAGAGTCACAGTGACTGCACTGATACAGCTGAGAGATACTGCAGCTGCTCTACAACACAATCACACACAACACTGATCAACACAAACACTAATCACACAATATCATTATAACAGAAATATTATATTCCTGAAGAAAACAAGTCAGTGTTTTAATATGATTGTCATGTTTTAGGTGTAATATATGATTTCTGTCAATCAAACTGAACAGACTGCATTCAGTCACTTCTTCTGTCTTTTAAGAAATATGTTTAAGACAAGCATACTTTAAGTGAAGTTTTAGTGTATTTACATAAAACACTTATTTTACTCTTACTTAAACTATATTTTATGTTTACTTTGTGTTAGTAAATAACTATATGAATCAGCTTTTAGTGGGTCTAAAAAGTATTAGTTTTGTATAACCATGTGTAGATCTGCTGCAATTTATTTTAAATATGTACGTAATGAACGTGCTTCAGTTTGTTTTCAAAAGTAAGATATTAAAAAAAGAACAATTTGTAACATTTTAAAATATTTTATGAATTACATTAATTCACTACTATGCAAGTATACTACTAGAGATATATGTGCTATATGCTATGAATGCATTCTTGTATAAACCTACAATGTTTATTAATATTACTTAGTTATTTATCTTTTTTTTGTTATTAGTCTATCTCTATATATTGATTTCATGTCCTGTGAGTCTGTAATACACGGGGTAAGAAGTCTCTGTATGTCTTGTGTACTGGACTGTGAAGTTAAGTGTATTTGTGCTATATGTTATTGTGGGGCCGAAGATTAATTTACACATGTGTGGACAATAAAGATTTTCAATGTTCAATAATGTCAATATATTAAATATGCTGCTGTATGCTGTACTCTAGTATTTTATGTTTATGTTTATTCATTTATTTTGAATGATTTGGACCTTTTATACCATTTTAAATACTGAAAAATGAAATTGTTTTGTTACTTGAAATGATATTGAATCACATTAAAATTAAGTAAAAAGATAATATTTGGTCCCACTTCATGTACTTGGTAGCCTTAACTACTATGTACTTGCATAATAAATAACTAAGTAATAATAAAAATGATAATACATATAAGTAAATAAATCAATGCACTTATTGTGTTCATATTGTATTGTAAAACACTTTTGAGGTGGGATATATCTGAGAGAGGGGGGGGGGGTTAAGGTGTATGGATCCACCGTGTAAACTATGAATGTAATTACAGAAATTAATTACAGATGCAACTACATGCAGTTTTTTATTATCATTATTATTTATTTTAGAGCAATGTAAAGACGTGTGTACACAATAAGTGCATTATATCAAATTATTAATTTTGAGTGTAAGTACATAATAGTTAAGGCCTCCTAATATAAAGTAGGACCAGATATTTTAAATGCATTGTGAAGAAATACAGTCTAACATAATTAAATATATTAAAATATATTGTTAATAGCTTAAATTTAAACGTAAGCGTATCTTGAAATATGCTTAATATATTTATTGTTTCAAAATAATACATTTAATATGCATTTAGTATAGCACAATCATCCATAAAAGCACAATTTAAATACATTTCCTTTTCACCTGGGCTGCTGGACTACAGCAGAAGTGAAACTGGTGTGTTTCAGTCCAGATCATGGAACCAATCAAACAGTGACTCTGGGAGTGTGGGCTGAAAATCATTTGCATTGTCAGGGTGGAGTGATTGTGATCCTCTCAGAATAGAGCAGCTCTGTCTCCAGAGACCATGTTCAAACCCCAAGAGCTTTATTTGACTAGATTTACTGAAAACACCTGAACAAACACTACATGCATCGTCATCTGTTAGTTGAATGATGTTGTCAGACACAAATGGAGTTTGTTGAGAAGCTTTATTGAATGTTGCAGCAAACACAGCAGATTGAAAGATCAGCCAGTGCTTTGACACTAGAGCTCTCTTTCAGTATTGAGTTGTAAATGACTACAGCTGCAGCACTAGACTCATGTGAATCCTGCCTGACACAGGACACTCAGATACGACTCATCTTCAGGAGAGAGCAGCGCTCACTGGAGAAACATCAGCACTGCGAGCGACTAACAGAGACTCTTGAGGAACGAGACCTCATGAGGAGCTTCTGCATGTGTTACTCTGCAGACGTACAGCTCTCCCGCTTCCCAGCGTGCTTTGCTGAGGGTCAGGACGCTACTGCGGCTGTAGCGGCCGTCCTGCTCGCTCTCTGCGCTGGTCACAACCCCCTCGGTGACCTCTGAGCCGTCCAGTGTCCAGCTCACCAGCGCCCCCTGTGGAGAGTAAGAGCTGAGCAGACAGAGCAGTGCGGCTGAGTCTCCAGAGATCTGCAGAGAAGAGGGCGGCAGCAGAGACACTGAGGGCTTCACTGTGGGACCAGCTGCAGGAGACAAACACAACACATTCACAAACACACAGAAAACACAAACATACATTTCAATCAAACCTCATAAAAGAAGTGAAACATATTAAGATATTTTCTGCTTTAACTCCAGTAGTTTTATATCTCTAAATAATGACTTTGCATTTTAGTTAGGTGAGATATTCAACTCAAAACTCAATTTCAAACAGAGATTGTGTGACTACAAATGATTTCACTGGAATTAGAAATTAATCAACTGAGTTATATTTTTGTATAAACTGCTTGTATTAAAATGCACTGAATAATAAGCAGAACATAAGCAAAACAGATTCAAAATCATTTATTGATCTATAGAAAGTAGCTCCATTTACATTTTAAAGTATATATTTTTTCATTTAATAAATAGTTTTCTATGTATAATATACTTGTGATAAACTAATAAAATCAAGAATGAGCCACATTATGAAAAAGTGAATAATTCAGTTCTTATGAATATCTAAAAGTCATAATAGTTTAGATTAAATATTTACTGTAAAACTATATTTATAAAATGTGTAACAAGTTGCAATAAGGTTCATACGTTAACGTTAATTCATGCATCAATTAATATGAACTAACAATGAGCAATACATTTGTTACAGTATTTATTAATCTTAGTTATCATTGATTAAGAAATGTGAGGCAGAAGCAGACTCAGAGAGTGAGGAAGAGACAACTTTATCAAAACATCTACAAATAAAGTCTGAAATTAATACAGTGCTGTCTTCTCTTTTAATTATCATTAATTTATTTTCCAACAGTAAGGTTTTTAATGTTTATTAAAGAAGTCTCTTCTGTTCACCAAGC
Organism: Oxygymnocypris stewartii; assembly: GCA_003573665.1. NCBI lineage: Eukaryota > Metazoa > Chordata > Actinopteri > Cypriniformes > Cyprinidae > Oxygymnocypris > Oxygymnocypris stewartii. The sequence continues at coordinate 31,416 of QVTF01024081.1, read as the reverse complement.
CTGCATTTATTTGATCTAAAGTACAGCAAACACATGCTGACATAGTTTTTACTGTTTAATTCTATATAAAATTCTATTTTAATATATTTATTTCTGTGATTTCAAAGCTGATTTTTTAGCATCATAACTCCAGTCACATGATCCTTCAGAAATCATATTCTTATTTGCTGCTCAAAAACAGTTATTATTATTATTATTATGTTGAAAACAGTAAAATTGTTTTCAGGTTTATTTGATGAATAGAAAGTTTATCTGAAGTATCCTTGCTAAATAATATGATTAATTTCTATAATTTATTTCCAATAGATTTATACTGAAAATGTAGCTTTGATCACCGTAATAATATAATATATATAAAATATAATCAAATATAGAAATCAGTTATTTGAAATAGTACAAATATTTCAAAATGTTACTGTTTTGCTGTACTTTGGATCAAATAAATGCAGGCTTGGTGAACAGAAGAGACTTCTTAAAAAAAACATACAAAATCATCCAAAACGTTTAGTGTATATTAACAACTGGATCATTTCTATTAAATCCCCCAGTGCCCCTGTTTTTGGTTTGGGCCACTGCCCCTCAAAATATCTGCGCACGGCCCTGATGTCTTCTCAGGTCCATTAATATTAGCAGATAAAACTTTGGATTTTAATACTGTATTAGTAAATGCTGCAATTAATATGTGATTGACTGAGATTAATAACAATCATTTTTTATTGTTAGTTCATGTTAACTAATGTGGTTAACTAATATTAACAATTGAAATATTATTGTTCAGTGTTACAAAAATATAAGAGTTAGATTTTATTTCTGGTTCAATTATTAAAAGATAATAATAATAATTGTACACAATCTAAATTGTATGTTTGCAGTGGATAATTAAAATAGAGACTTACCGAGCAGCAGTTTAGTTCCTCCACCGAAAGTCCACCACAGTGACACAATCTAATGAAGCGGTCGTACAAAAACCTCTATTCCACTCGAGTGAACACAAACTCCAGAAACAACACTTCAGCACACTGACAGCACAAACACCACAGATGATGACCACACTCAATAATATCGCTTTTGTCAAATGTTTTTCAAATGTAAAAAATCTTTCCCTCAAAATATTTTTCAAAAAGTAAAAGTGTATTTCTGTCTCACATAACTGATACAGCTGAGAGATACTGCAGCTACTGATGGAGGTTATTTCTTATTACAGTCTCATTTACAAAAAAAATTTTAAAGTCTTGTACTGAATGGTCTTTATGGGTCTTTATGGATCTTTAATGTGTTTTTCACTCATAACTTCACCATGGATGCATTTCATTCATCATTCAAAATGTTCCACCATTAAACAATCCAATGAAATCTGACTATACTTATGCAGGGAAACAGCAGCATGAGTCCTCGTGTCCTTTCAATCCTAAATTAACTAACATCTCCTTTTGTGTGTCATATAGCACTAAAATGTAATTCCTCGTGTTTTTTTCTTCTTCTTCCACAGTGAAAATATCAAATTATGTTTTGTGATACGAATCATTCTGTGAATGAAATGGTGGTGTAAATTAAGTTATTTTGCCATTTGATCTGCTTCTCATTCCACCTCCGAGGGCCAACACAACAGACATTACAGCATCCCAATGTTATGACATTATCAAAACTATCTTCACATGTAGGTCTCACATAACAATATGATATTGACTCACCACTGAATCGATATTGATTTCAGACATTAATCTATATTAATTGTGCAATCTCGTTTTAAGTTTATTCAGTCAAAATCAATTTATCATTGTGTCAATGTGTATTTCATCTTGCTTATAATTTTTCATAATGTGTTGTATTCTTCTTACTTCCACCCTTCACTTGCAAACACTCACGCACAACAATTTTTTTATAAAGTACAGTAATGAGATGAAGACTTAAATCAGAGGTTTAGAAATAGCTGCTTTGTTCTACATAATGGTGGTCCTCCCTCTTGAATATCATATGATATAATATAAATTAATATAATAAATGAATCATGTGTAAGACAAATTTCTGAAGGTTTTTGTTTCGTGCTGCATTCAGTGTAAAGTTATTATTTTGTTATGCTATACTTTATTTAAAAGTGATGTTGTTGCAGTGATAATAATTACGTTAAACTTACTTTGGGATTATGGTTAGGGTTTTGGTTTAATTACTTGAACTTATGCATAATCTACTGTTGTTATAATAAGTAACGTACATGTAACAGTTGTAACAACATCTACTTAAATAATCTGTTGTAAATCCTGCCCACTTGTTTGCATCGTCAGCACACGCTTCAGTGCTCTGAGTGTTTATAGTGCTGTGTGTTTAACACTTCATGACTGAGAGCAGAACACAATCTTCATCATCACACAAGACACAACAACTACAATGAACAACATCATCATCCTCATCTGGACCATTGCAGTACTTATTCAAGGTGGAATATTACACTTTGATATGAATAATAAGCTATTGCTGTTTATTACCATTTTAATATAGGCTATCAATATTCTGCTTTAAATGTGATTTATTGACAAACTGACTTGCTTTTCTTTTCTTCAGAATCCAGAGGAGTCACTCTAACTCAACCTGAAGTTAAAACTGTCCAGCTCGGTCAAACAGCTACAATAGAGTGTAATATAGATGTAGGAATATACAGCGACCGCTTAGCCTGGTATCAGCAGAAACCTGGAGAAGCTCCTAAACTCCTCATTTATTACATAAACACCCTCCAGTCAGGAACTCAATCTAGATTCAGTGGCAGTGGAACAGCAAGTACTGGAAAAGATTTCACTCTGAGCATCAGTGGAGTCCAGACTGAAGATACAGGAGATTATTACTGTCAGAGTTTACATGTGATCAACAGTAAATATGTGTTCACACAGTGATAAAGAGTCGTACAAAAACCTCCATCAGTCAGAGTCACAGTGACTGCACTGATACAGCTGAGAGATACTGCAGCTGCTGATGGAGGTTATTTCAGTCTCATTTACTAAAAAAATATTTCCTCATGTTTTTTTCTTCTTCTTCGACAGTGAAAATATCAAATGATGTACTGTGTTTACAATCATTCTGTGATTGAAATGGTGGTGTAAATTATGTTTTTTGGAGTTCTCAGCCAGACCCTTTTCTCATAATTCAGTCAAATTATAGCTTGATTAGAAATTACTCAAACATATTCTGCTCACACGTCATATTTACCTTTGTTTTTCAATTTGATAATTGTATTACTGGGATTGTTGCAAATGGCGCCACAGTCATGAGACAGTCTGAATGATAAATATTATAATGTATTATAATAATTATAATTATAATGAATTTTACATTTTAACATTGAAATATTTCCCAAAGAAGCTTTTGAAAAGCAAGAACAAAATCATAACGAAGTCAGTTTTATTATGATGTTCAAATAACCAAATAAAAAACTGAAATCTTTTGCTTTTAGTTTCAATTCATTCTTGGTTAATAAAAGTGTCCAAAAGACCCCTGTATGGCTGTATTATGAAGAAAGAGACAGGTTTGGGGTTGATGTTAACGCAGGGTTTGTCTCTCTCTGATGGTTTGGTGTTGATGTTAACGCAGGGTTTGTCTCCCTCTACTGGTTTGGTGTTGATGTTAACAGCGGGGCTTGGCTCTCTCTGCTGGTTTGGGGTTGATGCTAACAGCGGGGTTTGTCTCCCTCTGCTGGTTTGGGGTTGATGTTAACAGCGGGGTTTGTCTCCCTCTGCTGGTTTGGGTTTGATGTTAACAGTGGGGTTTGTCTCCCTCTGCTGGTTTGGGGTTGTTGTTAACGCAGGGCTTGGCTCTCTCTGCTGGTTTGGGGTTGTTGTTAACAGCGGGGTTTGTCTCCCTCTGCTGGTTTGGGGTTGATGTTAACAGCGGGGTTTGTCTCCCTCTGCTGGTTTGGGGTTGATGCTAACAGCGGGGTTTGTCTCCCTCTGCTGGTTTGGGGTTGATGATAACAGCGGGGTTTGTCTCCCTCTGCTGGTTTGGGGTTGATGTTAACGCAGGGTTTGTCTCCCTCTGCTGGTTTGGGGTTGATGTTTACAGTGGGGTTTGTCTCCCTCTGCTGGTTTGGGGTTGTTGTTAACGCAGGGCTTGGCTCTCTCTGCTGGTTTGGGGTTGATGTTAACAGCGGGGTTTGTCTCCCTCTGCTGGTTTGGGGTTGATGTTAACAGCGGGGTTTGTCTCCCTCTGCTGGTTTGGGGTTGATGATAACAGCGGGGTTTGTCTCCCTCTGCTGGTTTGGGGTTGATGTTAACGCAGGGTTTGTCTCCCTCTGCTGGTTTGGGGTTGATGTTTACAGTGGGGTTTGTCTCCCTCTGCTGGTTTGGGGTTGTTGTTAACGCAGGGCTTGGCTCTCTCTGCTGGTTTGGGGTTGATGTTAACAGGGGGGTTTGTCTCCCTCTGCTGGTTTGGGGTTGATGCTAACAGCGGGGTTTGTCTCCCTCTGCTGGTTTGGGGTTGATGTTAACGCAGGGTTTGTCTCCCTCTGCTGGTTTGGGGTTGATGTTTACAGCAGGGTTTGTCTCTCTCTGATGGTTTGGGGTTTATGTTAACAGCATGGTTTGTCTCTCTGATGGTTTGGGGCTAATGTTAACAGTGAGGTTTTTCTCCCTCTGCTGGTTTGTGGTTGATGTTAACAACGGGGTTTGGTTGAGTGTTGATGTTAACAGCGGGGTTTGTCTCTCTCTGCTGGTTGGGTGTTGAAGAGTCTCTTGAGGCAGTAGAGCTGCAGGTATCCGGCTGTGATGATGACCAAACTCTGGAGAACAGACCAGCTGTTCACATAAGTGGAGTTTGACTGAAGCAGGTAGAAATCAGCGCTGCGTCTCATTCGCTCATAGTTATAATGACGCCACATGTGGAAGACAAACCTCTGCAGCCTGCTGCTGCTTTCCTACACAAAGATTTGAGAAATGTAAATTAAATTTAAAGTCAGAATGAATTAAACGCTGTCAAATCACTAGCCAGTTTGGCGGGTTACTTGTAAGTTATTTTCACTCATTAATTTCTTGGGGATGTGTATACAAGCCAAATCTGTGCAAGTTTAGTGCAAATACTGAACTTGAGAGACATCATGACATTATTGAGTATATTGCAAAAACCCAACAAAACACACCTACAGAGTGCACTCATACGCGACTACATGATGAAGTCTGGTTAGACTAACTAGAGTATGGTGCGTGCCCATTTAGAGTGTGTTCTTTACTGCATGATTCAGTCTATTAATATGCATTAAGAATGATCACATAATTCAAGAAAAGGGGGAAGAAAATGTATATATTTATATCAATTCATACAGTTAATCAAGATCACACGAAGAGTGCCGTTTTTCTTAAAAAAAAATCAGCACGGTTACAGATGTGATATTGATTTTATTCAGCAGTTCAATAAACAATAAGTTAATATTAATTTAGTTAAAGTTTTAGACACCACATTTCCTGTTTTTAAGCTATTTTAAGCAAAAAAAAAATATTCCAAACAGCCACAGCGCTGTCTCTGAGCAACATGATAGTGATTCGTTCCTGCATGATTCAATTGTTAAATGATTCGGTTCAATCAAAATTACTCACTTATTAACAGTTACTTGATGCTACCTACTGATGGGTTTACTTGAACATTTACAGTATCTTTTCATTTTTTAATCATTTAAAATATCAGTATTAAAAATGTAATGTTTAAAATATCAAAACATTATTTATGCATTTCTAACTGCAAGTCAAAACATGCCATGTCCCTTTAAGATACATTAACATGTGAAAACACATCTAAAGTCTACTTCAGATACAATTTCTGAAGTATTTTTAATAAAGATCATTTTTATTGAGACTGATTTAATTTGTTTAGTAATAGCCTAAATGTATTATCATTATAAATGACTGATTAAATATATGAATTTGACTCAAAGGATGATGCACACTTAAAAAAAAAAAAAAAAAAAGGCTTTATAAAAGGTAAAAACGCCAATAAAAGGTAAAAATCAATTAGAACTTATTAGAGGAGTTTCATTTACATCACTGCTTTTACATCACATTTTCTTCTTTGGCACTCAACGGAGGCGGTCGCATTTTTTCACTCCCTGTCCTCGCCCTTATTTTCCCTGCTTGCTCCCTTGTCTTTGTCTCATCTATTGAGAGACTCTCTCTGCACGGCTCTCCAACCTGAAAGATTATGGATTTGATTAACTGGTCTCTCAACGCAATTGACACCATCTTCTCGACGAGAAGCCTGGGTTCTGGGGAACCTGTCTGCCCTGACGGAACGTTCGCAGCGGGCTACACGATGGACGCGTGGGAGAGGTGGCGGAGCGTGTGTCTAGCGGCTCTTTCCGTGGAGGACATTGAAGATATCTACCTATTCGGAACCATGATAACAGGTATTTTGCTGATAGGGATTAGGCTTTACCCTGGGTTATTGAAGAATTCAGAAAATGGGAACAGCTGTCCAAAGCCTCACAAGGCTGCCCGTCATGATTGAAGCAGTGGGAAGAGTGGTAAGTAGAAAGAGAGTAGCCGTGGAATTGGAATGCGGTTACTCGCCCCAAGACAAAACAATCAATCTTATCTTTTTTGGCTCCCCCGCACAGTGGCCTCGGCCAAGGCTGCTGTTGGAAAATAACCCTGGGAAGAGCACTGCAGTGAGACGCTCTTGCTTCCTCCCCCATTCTACAGACATTGATTACAAACTACTACACACACACAAATATGCACTCACTTCCCCTCCCCTGATCCCTCGCCCCTGTCGCTTTGAACAGCCAGCCTGACAGGCGGGTCTGTGGCCAGCGCCGAGAATGGCTGCGGGACCGGATGGCTGCCTGCTGGAGCTGGATTACTTCCCCTGTTGCAAAGTCGTGTGTCTATGGTTTATGTGCTTTTTGTTGCTGAGGTGTTTTTCCTGTTCTCACACTGTACTCCCCAAGGAGCATAGTCTGGGGGTTATTTTTTTTCTCCTCACCTTCCTCATGTTATGCTGTATTTTTCTTCAATTCCCTGTCTTCCTGTCCTGTCTACCCCCTTGTCATATATGTATGTTGTGTATTTATGGACAGGTTGATGGCTAATTTCACTGGTACTTGTGACTAGTGACAATAAAGGGCTACTACTACTACTGCTGCTGTGAACTGACCACACAGAATGTGAAGAATATCAATAACTATAGGAGTCAGCTGTCCACGACAGTCCAGCACCACACACACTCAGCAAAATATCGTCTAATTATCTTTATCGATAAAATCCCAGAAAATGTTGATATCATTTTTTTGTCAATATAGCACACCCTTAGTACTGACACAAAATTATTTGCAATGGTCGTATTGTCGCTTCCAGTGTAGACAGCCTCAAGCTGTTAGTTTCTATCTGTCTTTGTTTTTTTTGGCTAGAAGAGGTTATGAATGGCCGGTAACTTAAAGATTTCGTAGCCAAATGGGCTGGTGGGTGAAAAAGTTCATTTCAATCCCTTTAAATGATAGGGGTTGATATATATTGATGTATATATAAATAAAAAACAATATGTTTTTTTTGTTTGTTTTTTCACCAAACAATTGATATATGTATATGTAATGCAAAATAAAAGGGGTTTCTGTCGAAACATAACCAATTCTATTACATTTTTAATAAAGAAAAAAATTAATAACTATATATATTATTAATTATGCTGCTCGAGATACATCTTTTTAGTAAAGCTTTTAAATACTTATTACATGTTTCATGTTAAGTTCTGTTTTTGTAATGTGTTGTACCGGTTCTTAAACCATCCTTGAGCTCGGAAATATAAATATATGGGTGACGAGGTTATGATAATTAACAAGAAGTAATATTTCAATAAGAATGTGCTTGTTGCTGCTAGATGGAGTTGTTTATACCTCAATGAAGGACAATGTACTATTTATCTGTTTCATATCCTCTTCTTTCTTTTTCTTATCTTCTTCCTTTTGTTTCTCGATATCCTTTTGTCCCTCGTAATACACACCGAAGTTCAGGAAAACCTGCATGCTCCCGAAGTGATTGTGGAAATTACTGAAGCACATCTGATAAAAACCTGCACACATAAAGATTTGTTTTAATTCATTCTTTTTAAAGCTGGAATATAATTATGGCACTTTGGTGATAATTAATTTAGTATAATTTCTCATTTAATGTTTTAAATAGCAGTATACAAATTCAGAACAACATGATTTTTTTGTTTTTGAGTGAATTATGTTACATGCATGTTACAAGTGAAACTAACTTTGAATTAAAAAAAAATAATAATTATCTGTTCATAATGTAGCAGCAGATATACTAAAACTCTTTTCAAGTATTCAAGGAGAGACTTACCAGTCTCCTTAACACTGAAGGCAATCTGACCATTTGGGTCATCAACTTGTCCGACTATTAGGCCGCTCGGAGCATTAACAGTCACAGAGAGATGTCTGTCCAGAGCCACACCAGTCACCAGCTGGACCTGAACAAACACAGAGTGAACTATTGCATTCAACGGATTCAAGACCATACTTATATTCACATGTAGAATAATGCCTTATCAATGTCTTACCATGAAGTGTAAGTAGAAGCGCTCACCGAAGTGAGCAAAGTGCCAGAAGCACTGGAGGTCTCCAGCACGAAGCACGATGGAAAAGTCATACTGATCGGCTCCCCAGAAAAGCTCTTGATCGGAAAGCTCTGGATGAGGGTCGTTCAGCGCTCTGTTGTTGCTCAACCCAAATAATAACAGAAGCCAAACCAGATAAAAGCCTTTCTGTAACATTTCAAATGTGTGTTATAATAGGCTGTAAGGTGAATGAGACAGGAGAGCTGCTCAGTTTCTGAGAGCGCTGCAGTTTCTGATGATGATTAACTTTGAGTCTGACGTGTTACAGCTGGGAAAATCCAAGATATGCCACAGCTGCTCTGGAAAACATTTCTGAAGCGCCCTCACAACAGTTTTTACCATGCATCTTGATTCCTCATACTTACTGTACTGTTTAATTAGCACTAAAACTATGTAAAATCTTCACCTTTTACCTTGTTATTATTAGTATTATTATACAATATATTTTACAATATTCTGATTTACACATTCAATATACAGTTTTGTAGGCTATTGTTTTTAAACACAATGTTTTCATTGCTGAGTTAAGAGTAAAGATGAAAAGAAGAAAGAGATAAATTGCTTTAAATAGCTCGCTCTTGATTATAGCTCCCTCTTACAGTCACATCTGTGTGTGAATGGACAGCTCAGCCTTGTCATTCTTCATTTCTCCTCCAGAGGGGGCCGTGAGGCACAGTAAAAGACCAGAGGTTTCCAAATTTTTGTCAGCTGACCCCCTTAGAAACAAATTGTTTACTTGAAGAACCCCCTGAGATTTCAAGTTAAAATTTTGATCATTTAACAATACATTCACATGTGCATGGTTCTCTGATGCTGGTTTATTGACATGCAAGAAAACTAATTAAATATTTTGTTATGTTTTATTTTGATTGTATTTATTAAAAGATTATTTAAAAACTTGTATTATTCTGTAAGAAAACTTTCATCAGCATATTAACCAACATGAAAGCATAAATATTTAAAAAATATATATGTTTAAATTGCTTTAGATTTCAGTTGTTTTTGTATTTGTTTTTTTATATTATTCTTGATTCTATTTGGAATTTTTACTTCCTTTGTTTTTTCTGAATCATTTAATTTCATAATATAATTGTTTTTATTTTACCTGTGTATTTATATTTATTTTGCCTTTTTGGTCGATTTTAGTTAATGGTACTATATAAATATACTAACTAAATAAATAGACACATACATACATAATTGATTATTGGCATAGTTATTATTTCACAGATGCGGATGAATAATCAACTCATAAATCCTCATGTTATTAGGTGTTCAAGTGCGTTGCGCTGAAGCCTTGTTGTAATTGTTAGAATGGCCAGGAATCACCTCCACATAAAGCTGATGCAGACCAAACCGTATAGACTTGAAACTTGGAGGAATGGTAGTTCTCACACTCATAACTGCTCTAAACCTTCAGTCGCAGGCTCAAGTGTCTTATGTCATTAGAGTCCGTGGATCATTTAGCGCATGCCTCAGATACAAGCAGCGAAATTTTAAGGGTATTTTATTTTTTAAAAATTAAACCTACTTTTGCAAACTAGTTCTAGGTTTTTCACTCGATCGGAACCAACCCAGTGCAGATAGATTCTCTGAACAGTGAATATCATTAATTGTCAAAAATAGGTCAAAGGGCGCCCACAGGTCTTGGTCCAAAAAGACACACGTGTCTATAAGGACATTGGCCCTGTCCCAAATGGCACCCTAAACCCTCGCGGTCTTCCTCTGAGTCCGCACTTTCGTGACGTAATGCCGCTTTGACTGTCGTGTAGAAGTCTGCTGTGGACCTCGCCCCAGTGCAGGCTCGGCAGAAGTTTGGATAGAGGGCGCATAACGACCACAAAGGGGGCTAAAATGAGGAATGGGACACCCTACAGTCTCGTGGACTTAATGGACACGCACACGCGGTGGCCTTTGTAAGTCCATAAGACCGCAAGTGCACATGAAGTGTTCCATTTGGACAGGGCCATTTAAAAAATAAAAATAAAGCTTGGCTGCCATTGGCCAATGACGTTTGAGCATATATTCAAGGGTTCAAGGTTCAAGGTATTTGACAAGGCTAGCGGAGGCCGATCCGAAGGAAACTTGGGCCTGTTTGACTCATGGCCCTATATCGCATTTCTCAATGCGTACAATTGTATATTGCATGGTTTTTCACACATAGGCTACATGATATTCATATAATATGCTAGATATCCTCATTTCTAAAATGTTGTCTCTAAACTACTGCCGTCAATCAAATAATTTGTTTACTTATTGAGAAGTTCTACTTGTCTTAGAAGAAAGTAGAAGAAAACCTATAAAGCCTAAACTAAAACTCAAAACTTAACAAAACGTGGCGAGCACGCAATGCTAAACAAGCTTGCAAAGTTGTATGGTGATCGGACCACATTTGACCACAATGGGAAATTACCTGGATTTGGCAAAAATGCTTTTTTTTATTAAAATCATTAATTTAGATAATTGCTACAGGCTTGCTAAATGATATGTAGTCTTTTTTTCATATGTGCTTAAATACCTTAAAGCGCTTGAACCCCGATAATCGCTGCTTACAGCTATATTTTTGAGTATATTAGATAGAATAAAAAAATGTAATTGGGTGAACAAAACTAATAGTCACTTTAAATGACACTGATGAGAGAATAAGAGACAACTTCCGAGCCGCTTAGCCCCGCCCCTACTGTTAACTTAAACTTTTAACTCCTGTAACTGCTTGTTCTATTTCTGTGTTCAGATGTGTGTTTATCTAGAAATGTGTTCACACAATGAACCGGAGCAGAGTGCAGAGGAGCATTATGGGAAGCGCTGAGAAAAGCGGAAGCGTCCTCACAGAGCATTGGGAAAGTGTCCTGGCAGGAGGTCACATCCGCCGCGATGGATCTGAAGGAGAAAACTGTCGCGGCACTAAAGAAGCACGACAGCGGGGAGGAGGTTCTCCGTTTACCGGCGGCGCTTCCCGGAGCCTCGGTGCTGATCCCGCTGCTGCTGAGAGACGGACAGCTGCGGCTCCTGCTCACCGTCCGCGCCATTCACGTGAGGAACCTCAGACTGAGCATGTCCTACTGTCTTGATGTAAACTGTATGTGTAGTATGCGCATGTATTGAGAGCGTGTGGGTGTCTCGGGCAGCTGAAGCAGCACGCGGGAGAAGTGTGTTTCCCGGGAGGAAAGCGCGAGTCCGGCGACAGAGATGAAGTTCACACCGCGCTGAGAGAAGCGGAGGAAGAGATCGGGCTTCACCCAGACACCGTGCAGGTCATCTGCAAACTCTTCCCCGTCCTAAACAAGGTCCACTGACGCTTCGTTTAATATACTAGGCTATTACTACTACTACAATTATACATGTATAATGCACACACACACACACACACACACATATATGTATATATACACACACATTTATTTATTATTAGTGCTGTCAAACTATTAATCGCATCCAAAACAAGTTTTTATTTACATAATATATCTGTGTGTACTGTGTATTATGTATATATAAATACACACATATTTGGAAAATATTTACATAAATATTTAGATTAATATAATTTATATTATTTATAAACGTATTTAATATATAAACGTAACATATTTTTCTTAAATATATTCATGCATGGGTGTGTATTTATATATACATAATACATATACACAGTAGCCTACACACATATATTATGTAAACAAAAAGACCGCACTATATATATATATGCCTTTATATAACAAAATAATTATATAATTAAATATTAATAAAATCATTTATAATAAAAATATTAATTATACAAACACTACATGCATGCTTATTTCTGGTGCATTTTAATAAATCATTTTAATATTGTTTTACACAATACCATTCAAACATTTGGAGTCACTACATTTTATTTTAATACTTCTATTGAGCAGACATATTAAATTAATGAAAAGTGATAGAAAAAGTAATTTATAATTGTTAAATATATATATATATATATATATATTTTAAAGTAATTAAAATAAATGCTGTTCTTGTGAACGTTCTATTCATTAAAGATTCCTGAGGGGGGGTAATGCTAAATAAGACTTTAGTGAGCCAGGATACGATATGAATTATCTCTGGCCGGTTATAACGGCTCAGATGGTTTCCACAGGCCGGTCTTCTGATCACTCCGGTGGTGGCTTTCATCGAGGACTCGTTCGAAGCCCGTCCCAACACAGACGAGGTGAGCGAGGTGTTCACTCTTCCTCTGGAGTTTTTCACTAAAGCAGCCGATCACTCCGGTTATCCTGTGCCCAGCGTCTTCGGCCAGACCCACAGCTTCATGTACACTGACCCCAGCACTGGACACATCCATCAGATCTGGGGCCTGACCGCCGCTCTGGCCATAACCGTCGCTGTGCTGGCCCTCGGAAACAAGCCCTGAGTTCGAGGTCGGCTTTAACTTGGACGATCCAGCTTCTGGGTTTAAAGACGCGCTGAATCGCAGATTAAGCAAACTATGAAGATGCTTCAGATTCAGTGTTATTGATCATACTAGGGGGAATAATTTACCATAATTGAACTGTAAATTTACTAGAGCGTCAGATTGTATATTCTTCATGTAAATACAAATAATAAAAAATATATATTATTAACAATGAGGATGTAATTTGTATTTTCTGATAGGAGTTATTACAACAGCATTACACAGATGTACAGACATCATAAAAATGTGTGTGTGTGTGTGTGTGTGTGTGTATATATACATACTGTACATAAACATATATATATACACAGTGCCCTCCACTAATATTGACACCCTTAGTATATGAGCAAAGAAAATGAATCTGCATTGTTTATCCTTTTAATCTTTCATCTAAATGTGAAATAAATATTTTTTCTCCAATACATGTTGGCCACAATTATTGGCACCTCTAAAAATGATTATGCATAAAATATCTCTAAAGTGTATTTCCATTCATGTTTCCATTTTTTAGCACACCAGGGTGATTATAAACAAGAAATTATCCAGCCATGACTTTCTGTTACACAGGATTATAATTATGAGGAACACAAAGGCCAAATGTCCTTAAACATCCATCACAATGAGTAAAACCAAAGAATGTAGTTCTGATGTGCAGAACAAGATTGTTGAGCTTCACAAAATAGGTGTCTGTAAGAAAATAGCTAAAGCAATTAAAATCGGCATTTCCACCATCACGGCAATAATTACGAATTTCTGCCTGGAAGAGGACGTGTGTCTATATCGTCCTAATGCACGGTGAGGAGGAGAGTTTGAAAGGCTAAAGAATCTCCAAAGACTACAGATGGAAAATTGTGGAGATTAGCTGAGTCTCGTGGTCAGAAAACCTAAAAAATTAAAATAATCAAACAGCCCCTACATCACCACATGATGTTTGGGAAGGCTTCAAGAAAAATTATCCTCGCTCATCCACAATCTTCAACATCAAGAACAATCTCCAGCATATTCAGTTGTCAGACACGACTGGAACTTCAAATAGCACTGGCTTTTATGGTCGGATGAAACAAAACAAAAAAACGCTTTTTGGCAGCAAACCCACCAGATGAGTTTAGTACAAACCGGGATAAAAAGTACCCCATGTCCACGGTTAAATGTACTGCTGGATCTTTAATGTTGTGGGCCGTTTTTTCTGCCAGAGGTCCTGAAGATCCTTGTTTAGATGAATGGCATCATGGATTCTATCAAATATCAACAGATAAAAAATCTAAACCCATCTGCCTCTGTTAGAAATCTTATAATGGGCAGTGGTTGGATCTTACATCAGAACAACAATCCAATACAAACATCAAAATCAGCACCAGAATGGGTCACTGAGCACTGAGCTGATATCCACATCCCAGTCCTCTGACCTGAACCCTACAGAAAATGAGTGAGTGAACTAAAGAGAAGCACATGGAGCTGTGAATCTGAAGGGTCTGGATGAAGGAACGGTCTCTGATCTCTTATCAGGTGTTCTCCAAACTCTTCAGGCATTATAGGAGAAAGCTCAGAGCTGTTATCTTGGGGAAAGGATGTTTCAATAATTGGGTGCCAATAATGGTGGCCAACATAGAGAAAGCATTTATTTCCCAATGCGCCCCCCCCACTTTGAATTGTTTTACTTCAATGATAGGTAGGAAGTTTGTGAATTTTTTGAATGAAAGATCAAAAGGATAAACCTTTGCTCATATTTACCAAAGGGTGTCAATATTAGTGGAGGGCACTGTATATAAAACAGAGATAAACATGCTTAGATAAATTTGTAAAGATGCCACTGTTTATCTAGGGAAGATAAAGGAAGAATATTTGTATTAGTAAAGTATTGATACTGCACTAAATTATACTCATACGTTTTAATAAATTACTAAATCAAAATACATGTACAATAAATACATGTGAAATGTTGAAAGTAATTAGTATATACAAACATTAACATGCAATAATATTATATTTAAATACAACACTGAGATAAAGTTAATATTATAATGATAACTACAGCTAAACATTAAAGTTTTAAATTACAAATAAAATATACTTTCTTACCAAAATTGTACAAAATAGTATTAAATATTAAATAAAAAAACACTTAATATCCAAGTTTGAATACTAATCACAATTTTGTATTTTTATATTTGAATTACTAGCTTTTCATCGTTTCATGAACCCAATAATTTCCCAAAGTTTGAATACTATTCACATAAATTGACGTTAGACATTTGTCCAGTAGAGTTCATCATCGCCTGACTTCTGACAGGAGCGTTACGTGGGACTTCATGCTCATTTAATGTCATCAACTTATTCAGTTTTAATTAATACAAATATTTGACTAGAAATATAACTGTTTGGATGTTTTATTTACTATTTTGTTTCGCTAGTACAAATGAAATACTTAACATCAGTGTTATTTTGGTTTCAGAGCTATTGTAGTCAATTTAAGGTTTTAGTAATTTGATTGCGCTTTTTGTTGTTTTTGTTAAATGTCTATATAGTGTTTATTAATTTAGTTTTAGTTATTTTACAGTTAATGAAAATTATAAATGCTGCTTTGTCAACAATTCAGGTAATGAACTTTTGATTGTTTTAGTTTACGTGAACTTTAATCTGCTTCAGATCACAAGTATATACTTGAATAAGAAAGAATGCACAGAATTAGAAGGCAAACACTTAATTTTATTAACAAATATCACAAAATAAATAGACATCTTTATATCTGAATGTAATTTCTGCCAGGCACTTGTTTCTCGAGATCTGATGATGCTGTCTGTTAGTGATCCACAGAAACATGCTAAACTACAGCTGGACCTATTCATTTTTGATAGGATTTTCATAGTGCAGTCTGACTAGCAGTAGAGACTAACACTGTACTAATTAGACACTTGCTTTGATATTTTATTATCTAATGCAGTGGCTCATATATATATATTTTATGGTCACTGTATCTTCAGTAAGATTAGTGGTCATTTTAGACTAAATCGTCTCCCAATTCTTGTTTTTGTCAAAATGTTTGATCAAAAACACAATGCACTATTTATCATGACATTACACCAATAATTACCAAATGTTTTCACAAATGAAATGCTAATACACAAACTTTGGTCACTCTAATGTGCATTGAATATTCAACATTCCAAACACGATCACAAAATAGATCAGAATGTGTAAACATCATGTGTTGTAAGTTTATAACTCGCCTCAGAACACACACACACACACACACACACACACACTCGTTCTCTGTCAAACACACACATGCTCAGGGTCATTCAAACACTGCCGAGGCCAGGCCGCTCTTCCTGAAAGTCTCTGCCACGTGTCTGGAGTGCTGGATTTTGGCCGAGAGCGCCTCAAACACATCATTCTGGTCCAGCGCCGTGGCCGTTCTGTAGAGGAACATTCCCAGCGCCTCCAGTCCTCTCATGCCCAGATTCACACCACAACCTTCCACAGAATCAGCGAAGACATATTCATATCATAGATTACAGACAAATAGTGTCAAATACAATTGTTATGATCTGAAAGGGACTGCTGCTTGTAATGATTAGGATTCAAATATGTTTGGTTTCATGTAAAATGTTGTTAGCAGCCTTACAGTGCTAAAAAAATAAAGTATATACAGGTTATTCTCATTCATTTATTAATCTTATTTAGTTGTATTGTTTTTATTTTATTCATTGTATTACCCCGTTTCAGTGTGCATTGTAATACATCTCATAATCACTAAACACATCAAAAAATACATTATATATATATATATATATATATATATATATATAATGATTTTCCTCAAACAGAGTCGAATTATTAATCTTGACAGAAGATAAAATATATATGAAGAATGAAAATTACACTTAAATTACTAAATATAATATGTTATTTGTATTAATTTTATTTATTTAATGTTTTATTATTATAAACTATTATAATCAACATTCCGGTGTTTTGTGGCAAAAACAATATTGCATAATTAAAAAAATTATCAATGTGTGTTTTTTCCCCCTAAAACAGAGTGGAACTATTAAACTTGTCAAAGCCAAACATGTACATACTAATATTGATTATTATTATAATTAATGCATATATGTTTTTAAGAGGGAAATGTCACAGCATAACAGGGTTGAACAGAAAGTGCAGGGGAAAATAAACAAATCTGCAATTCAATTATTTTAGAAACTAAAATACATATATTAATTTTAACAAAGGCCAAATTTAGGTACAGTTCATTTTTATACGAGGAATGTGGCTTTATTTGTTTATTTGCATTACAAATTTTAGGTTTTATAACTCAAATATGATTTAAAACCCTAAATATATAGTTTTATTGAATCTAAATTTGTAGCAGTGTATCATTGTAGCAGTGTATCAGTGTATCCTATGTATCGTTTTAAATATGAATATCTATAACCACAAGTATAAGGGGACATTCACACAGAATGCATTTTTACGGTGAAAATGTGAGACAGAGTAGAAGAGGAGGAAAGTAAAAAGTGTGCTTTTTTTAACAAGTTGACCTCCTTTTAACATAAATGCCGTGTTTTCAGAACAGTGCGTCATTCATGAGATGAGAACAGACACAAGACGTGAACTCGACAGTAAAACACGACCATCATCTGCTGCGTGTTTACATTGAAAACGCAACGATGGAAACACGTGAAAGAAGAGTAACTGTATTTGGCCTAGAAGCAGACGCTCACCAGTGTCAAAGTTGAGCACTCGCGCAGCTTCTCCTTCCACAGTCACGGCGACGTTGTCTCCTTCGATGTACGCGGCGCTGACGCGTCTGTAGGACAGCATGATCTCGAACAGCTTGCGGCTGCACTGCATGTGGTGCAGCGTGAGTTCACGCAGACGCGGCTCGATGTCGGTCTTATACGCGTTGAACGACTGGTGGAAGATGTTTTTCATGATCTGAGTCAACAGAGAGGAAAGTGATTCGTTCGGTGTCCCGCTCTGCACGCTCACCGGGGGTCTTTACAAGCACAGTATTACATACACACTCCCTCCACACACACACATAGTGACTGTAATCAGGTAACAGCATGTGCCTCAGTGAAGGACATTTCCTGTAACGGCTGTCAATATCCTGTCTATGTTTTATATCTCTTTTCACTGTTTCTTTCTTTAGCTCTTTATTGTTTTCTTTTTCAAGCACTCAGCTGCATATTTTTGTGCTATTGTTCCTCTTTTCTTGTCTGCTTCTCCATTATTTTTATTTATTAATTAATCAAACTCTCCAAGTAAGGCAAAAACAGAGTCAGAGATGTGAAAATATTGTCTGGTATCGCCTTTGGCCCTGTTTGCCTCTTTGATTTTGGAACTGCATCTAGATGTTATTTATGTTTGTTTATTTGTAGGGTTTTGGTTATTATATGCCACGACTGATCAATCAGAATCAAATATTCTAGAGAGATGTGAAATGGCGGGGCGATATGTCCAAAAATATTATTTTTTTCCATATAACTATCGATATTTATCACAATATGAATTTACCATCAATGGTGAAGAAAATACTTTCCACATGTTTGTTAGACCTTGAGAATGAATTTCATTAGCTATGTTTATTTATGTATTATGTACATATACAGTATATGTACAGTAAGTAGGTAAAGTATGATGTATATATATACAACTTTTAATTTATCGCTGGGTGATAACACAGCGCTGGCTGGAGAGGGTGAGCAGAACAGCATTTTGGATGAGTGCGTAAACTTTAAGCTCGACTGAGTTCCTGAGTCTAACAGATGCATGCTGGGATTGAGACGTCTTACTGAAGAGTTGGCTGTGTGGCGCAGGAAGTGCATCATTTTGGAGTCTGCGTCTGAAGTGCAGGCCAGAGCCATGTAGCGGTTCCTGAACGTCCCGTAGATCTTCAGATGGAATCCGGGCTTCGCTGCCGGCTGAGAGGAGCTGCGTGATTCCTTCACAGTGTTGATCCCGTACGCCGACAGATCAAAATACAAACTATGTGCACGGATCTCAGGTGTGGGAACCTAGAAAACACAAACACACCATTTTTTTCTTACTTAAATATCTTAATATTTATATCTATATTTATTTTATATTTTATTATTACACTTACTACTATAATTTTACTATAATGTTATACCGTATATCTTTGTATGTATTATATTCACTAGTGCTTTCAAATGATTAATCGCGATTAATCGCATCCAAAATAAAAGTTTTTGTTAACATAATATATGTGTGTGTACTGTGTATCTGTCACATTGTGCTGGGAGCAAGGAGACGAGGAGAAATGTCAATAATACATTTATTGAACAGCACACATGGAACATGGACCTCGGTGGGTAGACAAACACCAAGTGACGATCAAGACCGGACACCAGAGACAGGAAACACGGGGCTTAAGTAGGGGAGAATAAACTAGATAACTAGTCACACACACCTGGAACTAATGAGCTAAAAACCTAAAAGGGAACAGGAACTAACCAAATATGGGCATGAGAGGAAGGGAAACACAAGACACAGGACTGACAGTATCTTTATTATATATATGTAAATACACACACATGCATGTATATATTTACGAAAAACATGTTATGTTTAAATATTTATATATAATATAAATCAGATGAATATAAATATATACATGGAACTATTTTCAAAATATAAACTGTTTGTGTGTATATTTACATATACATAATAAATATACACTGTATACACACATATGTAAACACAAACTTTTATTTTGGATGCGATTAATCACGATTAGTCGTTTGACAGCACTAATATTTACATTTATTAATTAATGCTTAAGTCATCCTCAACAGATTTAAATATTTGTTACGTGTTCATTTAACTATGATTGGCTAATTAGTTATTGCAGAGAAAAAGCTGAAATGCCTCTTCTATTCGCCATCTGGGCCCAAAATGGTGATCTTTTACTCAGATGAAATAAGGACAGGAAATTCATTGGACTAAAGAGATTTGTAATGGGAAGGGGGGGTCAAATCTCCCAGCAAGCACTATTTTCTGAAACAATTCAATAATAGTGGCACAAGCATCAGTACAGCACAATCCATGTTGTGGCCTTTAAGGATTTCTCATTTGTCTCCACTGACTACTGCACATTCCTAAATGGAAGCAATGGGCTTTTATTTTGAAATATGTCTGCAAGTTTTATGAAATCAATGAAAATGTGCATCGTATTCAGACTGCTGTATTAATCGATTAGTTTTGAACTTCGTTTGCATTTAAAAGTTTCTCATTTCACATGTGAAGAAGACATTTCTTAAAGGTACAGCGGCACAAATCCCACCTGCCAATTAAGTGTTTAAATCAACATCATTGATCAAGGTTGTAGGTTTTGCAACATTTGTTGACTTTCAACATCTCTTGTTTAAATTCCATGGTTAATTTTATTTAAGTTTTTCACTAACATTTTTACAACCATTTAGCATTAAACATTGTTTCCAAAAAAAAATTCAATGCTAAAACAACAACCAATATTATTTCGACCACATTTCAATGTTGAAGGTAAGCCACATGTCTGCTAGGATGGCCTGTTTAATTCTGAAACCCAAAATATACTACACTAGTGTACAGCCGAACGCATTGCCTTTTAAGGTATATTTCATTTGATAGCATGCACGACACATGCGCACTTGAAAATTTAAACTTTGTCCAGTGTCTGCGCTATTCACTCCAAAAGTTATGAGCAATCTCAAAATAATTGGATGTGATTGGATATGATTAGATATTTTGAAGAATGCTGGTCACCAAACAGGTTTCCCATTGACTTACATTATATTTTTTGACAATTCAATGGAAGTCAATGGGAACCAAAACTGCTTGGTGGCCATCATTCTTCAGAATATCTTTTGTGTTCAACAGAAGAAAGAAAGTCATACAAGTCTGGAATGACACAAGGGTGAGTAAAAGATCACTAAATGTAAATTTATAGGTGAACTTTGAGGTTCACAGAGAGAGTGAAAACTGGTAACAACTGGTGCTGATAGTCATGAATCCTCAATAATCAGAGCCAAGTTTCAGTTGCACTAATTAGACTGAAACCCTGCTTATCTCTGAACCTTATCAAGGTTGCTAAAGCTTGTTTGATGAATTACTGTATACATAACAGAGACTAACAAAACAGCCTGTCGGGGGATGCCGGCTGACCTTGGTTATCTGCGTTAGCTAAACCCGCTATACCATCTGTTCAAACAAAAAGCCCATTAACTAAAGACAGACAGAAAATCAATTATACAAACTGTCATTCTAAACCTGTGTAAATACAATCAATTTAATGACAGAATCTGTTCCTCATAACACGAGCTGTTGCAGCTAATCATGGAGGCTGCAGCTTCTCTCCGCCTCACCTGCATCATCTGTGTTTATTGCTGGCAGAAATAGACTCTATTATTATTCATAATGGCTTAATTTCCTCACCTATATTCATAGAATGAATCAGCCCAGTAGGACCCTGACGACCTCATGACCACAGAGCACTCAGACTAACACTCGATTCATATTCAAGAACACAAATGAGAGATTTCTGAGAATAATAGCATGGGAGGAGGAAACAAAGGTTGCTGCTGAGATGAAATGGTATGATACGGTGTAATGATTCAAGGAGAAAGGAAGAAAAAAACATATGTACTGTAAAGGGCTGTTCACATAGAATGCATCTTTGCATCTAAACTTATTTATAAATGGTTTGAAAAAGCACCGTGCAGAACGCCTCCTCCACCATATTGGCACAAATCCGTTTACATAGAAAACACTGGAAAATAATGGGGATGAAAAATGCATTCTGTATGAACCTTTTTTAATAACATTAAAATGTACTTTGCGTGAAAGCATCTAATTTCAATAGTTTAAATGATGCAAACATTGTTCAATATTTTTGAATGTATGCTGAGGTGACACAACTAAACTTTTTTTACATTTAATTTTAGAGTATTTTTTCATTTTCAAACAAACTATTGAAGTAACAACTTCCTGTATTCACTTTTACAGTGTATAGAATATAGACAAATGCATAAAAATACTGATTCATTGTTTACTTCAAAAAGTCTTTGGCATTTCTCATCAATACATTTATAACATTAAGAAACACCTAAAATCAATTAAATTAGAATACTGATTTTTATTTAATATAACTCTGAAAAAGATGTGTGCTTAAAGCTTTCCTCGCCAGCGATTTTGAAAAAAGTTGGCAGCCACCGCCAACATTTTAATAATCATATTCAGTAATATTATCAAAGCAAAGATGCAATAGATGGCTTCCATGAGCACTCCCAAAGCTTGCACAGACCTTTACCACTTTCTGGAAATTTAACTCTCATATTAGGCAGTTTTCATTTATATGCGGTTAGTGTTGATGATCGCATTATTTGTCACATGCATACGCTTACATATGTGACCCTGGACCACAAAACCAGTCATAAGTGTACATGTCAAAATTGAGATTTATACATCACCTTAAAAAGCTGAATAAATAAGCTTTCCATTGATGTGTTGTTTATTATGTCAATATTTGGCCGAGATACAACTATTTGAAAATCTGGAATCTGAAGGTGCAAAAATGTAAGAATATTGAGAAGATCACCTTTAAATTTGTCCAAATGAAGTTCTTACCAATGCATATTACTAATCAAAAGTTAAGTTTTGATATATTTACAATAGGAAATATACAAAATATCTTCATGGAACAAAATCTTTACTTAATATCCTAATAATTTTTGGCATAAAAGAAAAATAAATAATTTTGACCCATACAATGTATTTTTGGCTATTGATACTTAAGACTGCTTTTGTGCTCCAGGGTCACATATGTGATCGCTCGTTTCTGCATCTTCCTGGTCTGTGTTTTTGATCACCACCCTTTAGACTCATTCAAGAGATGGCTAGGTGTCAGGTCTCAGTCAGGAACCTAGGTGTGCTATTTGATAGCAATGATAGCAACCTAGGTGTGCTATTTGACAGCCACATTTTTAGCATTTGTAAAACTGAATTGTTTCATCTTAAAAATATATCTAAATTGAGACCTATGCTCTCAATGTCAAATGCAGAAATGTTAATTCATGCGTTTATGATCTCAAGGTTAGATTATTGTAATGCTTTATTAGGTGGTTGTTCTGCATGCTTAATAAACAAACTACAGATGGTCCAAAATGCAGTAGCTAGAGTTCTTACCAGAATCAGGAAGTATGACCACATTAGCCCGGTTCTGTCAACAATGCACTGGCTCCCTAACAAACATCGTATAGATTTTAATTAAATCTTGTTAATTACTTATAAATCCCTGAATGGCTTAGCTCCTCAGTACTTGAGCGAACTCTTATCACATTATAGTCCTCCACGTCCGCTACGATCTCGAAACTCTGGCCATTTGATAATACCTAGAATATAAAAATCAACTGCAGGTGGCAGAACCTTTTTCTATTTAGCGCCCAAACTCTGGAACAATCTACCTAACACTGTCCGGGAGGCAGACACGCTCTGTCAGTTTAAATTTAAATTAAAGACCCATCACTTTAATCTGGCGTACACTTAACACACTAATACACTTCTAATATTCAAATCCGTTAAAGGACTGTTAGGCTGCATTAATCAGGTCAACCGGAACCGGGAACACTTCCCATAAAACATGATCCCCAGTGAGGACCTCGTCACCTAGACAGCCATCGGGAAAAGACCCCTGGAACCAGTGGACCACTTACACTCTGACTTTGCTGCAGCTGGAACAAACTACTGGTTGAACTACTGTCTATGGGAGGATCAGAGAGCTCTCGGATTTCATCAAAAATATCTTAATTTGTGTTCTGAAGATGAACGAAGGTCTTATAGGTTTGGAACAACATGAGGGTGAGTAATTAATGACAGAATTTTCATTTTTGGGTGAACTATCCCTTTAAGTGTGCATTTATCAACTTGTCAAGCAACTAATAGACATGTACTAAAAGGCATCTGGGCTTTCATGAACATTTCATGGGCTTTCTGAAAAGACTTGTCTTGCATATAAGCATCTCACCTGTCTCTGGTCCAGTCTTTCTATAGTAGCATTGGCGCCGTAAGCGCGACATGATTCTACGATGTAATCAGCGCTGATGCCCAGCACCGAGCAGGAGTCTCCACACGAACCGTCAGCAACCACAATCACCCGCGGCCATTCACCCCTCGGCATCTTCCTCAGGTACTCCTCGCTAAACTGCAGGATCACAGCAAGAGAAAACATTTAAGCTTGCAGTGGGGATATTTTACTGAATCAAAAGCATTTGAAGCAATATTCCCAATCAAATTATTCTTATGAGCAGGGAATCAAAAACAAGCAGCATGGTCAGAACAGTCTGATTCCTGAATTAATTCATCTGAACCAGATATTTTTGGTGAATCAAAACATACAGTGCATCCGTGGGCCTGTTATGTTTAGTGATTCAGAAACACACAACCAGTGGAGTCTGATTCCCAAATGTACGACTCTTCTGAACCAGTTCTCGCAGATGAATCATAAAACAAACTCAGTATCTGGTCTATTCAGTTTTCCTAACAAATGGCTTTTGGGAATTGGTTGTTTTAAATGAAACAGAAACATTCCATGTGCACAGTGTTCTTGATTCTTGAACAAATGACTCTTATGAACTAGCTCTTTAAAGTGAATTAAAGCATACAGTGAGTCCAGTAATAAGATTTCAGCACAAAAGGAGTGGATGCAGTGTGGTCTGATTCCTGAATAAATGGCTCGAAACCAGTTAAGTGGTTAATTTCCAAACAAAATTAAAATCAAAGTAAACTAAATCAAAACAATCAACATGCACACTCCAATGCCCATTATGTGCCAAAAAACATAATGCTTATAAAATACATGATTTGTGTTTTTCATTGTTTAGTACTATTTAAAACATCAGGACCAATTATTGGATTGGATTTATATTTTTATGTCATTGAGGTAAAACAGAACATCCCTATAACAGCATACTTCTCACCAACAAAACATGTTAAACCTGCATAAATGTCTTAAAAGAATCAAGCATTCATTTGCATGGAAGCGACAAGTAAAGACTGTTATTATCAGGGTTGAGGGAATGGATGAGGCGAGGACCCAAATGCAGGAGGTAAAACGAGTACTTTTAATAACAAAACAAACAAAAACTACCCCGTAGGGGAAAAGCAGACTGGCAGACTGGCTGACAGCCTCTGGGGGCAGTGCTGCGTTCTGAGCCACCTCTGGGGACACAGCGGCATCGTTGGCCTCCACTGGGGGCGCAGCAGCTTCCCCGGAAGCCCTTTGGGGTGCTACAGCATCATCAGCCACCACTGAGGGAGCTGCAGCCTCTTCGGCCTCTACTGGAGGCGCTGCGGCATGTCCGGCCTCCTCTGGGGGAGCTGCAGTGTCTTCGGATACCTCTGGACAGGCAGCTGTAGTGTTGTCGGCTGCCACTGGGCGGGCAGCTGCAGCATCATCGGCCGCCTCTGGGGGCGCTACGGCAGGCCCATTCTTCCTCCTTCTCCGGTTACATTTACATTTATGCATTTAGCAGACGCTTTTATCCAAAGCGACTTACAGTGCATTCAGGTCATACATATTTTTGTCAGTACATGTGTTCCCTGGGAATCGAACCCACAACCTTTGCGCTGCTAACGCAATGCTCTAACCACTGAGCCACAGGAGCACAGGTTACAGGTCATTGGAGGGCTGGGGACTAGGTAGTCTGTGAGGGGAATGGGAGGAGGACCAAGAGGAGGAAGGCCACCCTCCTCTCCACGGTGGTAGACATACCCCACAAACTGCCAGAAGGACAGTATCCCCAGCATTCCCATCTCCCAGGCATGGACAGGCTCATTAAGGCTGGTGTTAAAAATGTCCTTGAGCTCTGCATCGCTGATGTTGAGCCCCTCCGCTACAAACAGGAACTGGTAAGCAAAATCCTTCACACTGGCTCCCCCTTGTCGAAGAGAAAGGAACCTCCAGCGTTGAGAAGTCATCTGATGAGCGGAGGGGCATGGAGATGGGAACAGGAAGATGCCCATTGTTCTGCGGAGTCCTCTTTTGGTGGGTTCGTTCTGTCAGGGTTGAGGGAATGGATGAGGCGAGGACCCAAATGCAGGGGGTAAAACGAGTAATTTTAATAACAATGATAAACAAAACAAACAAAAACTACCCCGTAGGGGGAAAGCAGACTGGCTGGACTGGACAAGGCAGGACTGGACACAAGACATAGACGACCCAACATATGGTAACGAACCCACACGGAACTGCAAACACAAGGAGACTATAAAGGGAGCAAATGATGAGGGTAATGAGGGAAAGCAGCTGGGGAAAATTAAATCAATAAACAGGTAACAAGATGGGTGGGGTCAAGACAAATTGACATGAGCAGGTGGCACACAGAAAACCAGGACAGAAGCCACGTACTCACACAAAACAGAAACACAAGCACATGGCCAGCAAACAAAATCACCAGCCATGTGCAAAACAGGACATGAACACGCAGCTAATGAGAAAACTCATAAGCCACGTGTTCACACAAGACATGACAACATGAAAGCACGCAGCCAATGAATATACAAGCTGCGTACCACACAGCACAAGATATAACATAAATGCACGCAGCCGATAGAAACACGAACTGCGTGCAACACAACAAAACACACGTGGACAAAAGTGCGCGGTGCCGAGCGAACTCGAGACCGCGCACTCACACAATGACAGAAAATGGAGCGCGAGTGTCCGAACCCCGTCACGTGACCAAAACTCAAGACATGAGTGCCGGGATCCAAACACCACGCTCCAACATGAAACAAGGAACGCAGACGAGAGAGCGCGCGATTCGAGCACACTCGAAGCCGCGCGCTCACATGAAAACGCGGACATGATGGGAGTATCAGGGCTCTGTCACAAAACCATGAATAACACTAGACCGAAGTGACAGAACCCTGACAGTTATTTGTCACCGGCAGTGTGTGCTCCTCCGAGCAGAAAGACAGACTGACGGTTTGTCACCCAGAATAGCTCTAAATGAAATGAAACGCAAGTCTGGTTTGGTTTATTGGACCGTGAGCGTCTAGATACATCGGAGACCTGGCATAAATAGACAGGCCTGACAGTCTAAGGCCAGAGACATCCTGAGACTGGAACAATTACCTCACAGTACATGACTGTGTCTGACATACTGATATGCATAATATTCATAATACATCATTATATATATAATGCATAATGTAAAAAAAAAATATGTGAAATGGGGCTAATATGCAACAATACATTAAAAATACTGTATAAATACTAGAGGTGGGCATAGATTAATTTTTTTAATCTAGATTAATCTAGATTAATTTTGGAATTAATCTAGATTAATCTAGATTAAAATGGCTCATTTGAATTCTGCCGAAGGCATTCAGAATATGAGTGCTACCCAAATAATGACTAAAAGTAAGTCTTTGAGAACGGGTTTCTCAAGCCAGGTGGCGCATTAGACCAGGGGCTCATCTCCTGTTTCCAAAATGCATCACAAACTTTAATCTCTTCCCGTCCCAATCCCACGAAAAAACTGGAGGAAAATCCCGTTCCACTCCCGGAAGAATGACTCCCATTCCCTCCCACTCCCGTGTTGTTGTTTTGTTTTTTGCCGATAACTGTCAATTACAGTAAAAATATAGTACAGATCACAGCGTGCCCACCTTATTAGTTGAATAAAAACCCAAAATGTCGTTTTTTGTTATTATATTGAACTGAAAGCCATCTTATGCACAGTGTTGCACAGATTACATTTCATGTAAATCATCCATGCTAACACACACGTCTTCTATTTTTATTTTTTAGACATTTCACTCTCTATAGATATATTTTTCAAAGACGGATTTTCTCGCTCAAGTTCACATGAGACCTAAAGCGCATCCTGTTTGCTTAAAAGCGCAACGTTTCGTTGTTATTCTGAGTGCACACAAATAAACGTAGAGTCTTTACAGATTCGAAAGATGTATTAGGCTACTTTTATCTGTATGACCAAAAATGACGGAGATTTTAAGAGCAAGTGATCGCACCGGAGCCTGTCCTGCAGCAAACGCGCTTCCACACAAACACTTCAATAGCGCACATTTCTCTAGGTTAACATCATATTGAGCGGCCATGTAAAGTTGCTACTACATACATCTTTCAGATGAAAAGCCATATTTGAGGTTGATGAATGATAGATGAGCGTTTGGATGTCCTGCCCGATTGTATACCACATAGACCAGCCGTTAACAATCTGTCCATCACGGACTGCGAGCCTCTAGTTCGAAGACTCGTTCTCGCCCCCTACAGTGCAATTCGGCTAGGTATACATCCGCGCTAAAATATCAGGGTGAAAGTCATCATAGCTTGCGTAGTATAGACCCAGCTCCCAACCCAACTTTGAGAATAGATTAACGGCGATATTTTTTTTTATCGCCGATAAGAGTCTCGCGTTAACGCAGCACGTTAACGCCGATAACGGCCCACCACTAATAAATACTTTTGTATGTTTGAAATGCATTTCGTGTAATTTTGGAAATAAAAGTAGCTATTCTGTAGCTATTATATTTAATTGTGACTGCCTGTTAAGACCCAGCTAAAGTAATTTTTTGGTCATTTACTATTTTCTGCGTAAAATCATCCTTTATATGGTAAAGAGCATTTTGTGGATACGTAACATGATATCTTTAATATTGACTGAGTAAGACCATGTCAAAGATTTAAATTATTGTGAAATTAATGGTTGAAATCAAACTTTGATGCTTGTTATCTCAGAATTATATTTTGAGACTTTAGCCTGGATTTCACAGAGAGGGTCACAATTATATTTAATGAATTATATTTAATGTAATAAAATTAAAAATTAAATAAAAGTCTCTTTAAGCCAGATCTTTTGAGTAAATAAAACAAAACACAACGTGAATAATACAGTCCGATTTGTGAATGAATTACTATTATGAGACTATTATGATTCGCTTCTTTCAGGGGAAACAACAAGTTTCAGGTTAACAACAAACAATTCAGCCAGTCTACTCCTGAACGATTAGTTCTAAAGAGTCGGTTGTTAAATGAAACAAAAGAACAGTGTGGTCAGATTATGAATATATGACTCTTGGGCAGGTTCTTTTAAATGAATCAAAATATAAAACGTGTCCAACAGTCAGAATGCCAAACAAATAACTCTTCTGATAAAATTTTTTTATTAATGAATAAATTGAATATATAAATTGAATATATATATATATTGTTGTTTTAAAATAAAATAATACAATTTTAAAAAGTAAAAAAAAAGAAGTCATTTGTATAAAACCGAATGCTTGAACCTATATATTGTGAAATAGTATGGATAGTATGCTAGATTACTACTCTGAACATAGTCCACAAACACAAATCTCAGGCAGAATAAATACCAAACGAAACTGATTTCTAAAAATAAAAAAGATAAAAAAAGTATTTGGTTCAGTGACTAATGGCTTGGCCCTCAGAAGAACACGGTCAAGATAAGATGCACAAAATGTCGTGTCTTGACTGAAAATAAATCCCTTTCCGCATGCAGCAACCCACAAAGGAAAGAGCACTTTTATAGTGAACAGTGAAAAAGACCAAAATAGGATAAAGAGAGAGAGAGAAAGAGAGAGATAGCAAGAGAGAGAGAGAGAGAGAGAGCAAGAGAGAAAGAGCGAGAAAGAGAGAGCGCGAGAAAGAGAGAGAGATAGATAGAGAGAGAGAGATATTGGGGGGGTTAGCTGTCTGTAGCTTTATGAATGCCTTCTCACTTCACCTGTTAAACATAATCACCTGTTCATTATTTGATAGACATCAGGCAATTAGTTAGTTGGCACTAAAAACGGCCATCACAGTAATTTCCTGTATGTCAGAGCCATCTGTCAGACCAGCCTAAAATGCTGTCTCGTGGTGATAGAAACTCATTGGTGCTTGTATCTTTATTCCTGAGGCAATTGCTGCTCTACATTAAAAAAAAATCCAATCTTGAGAGAAATGCAAGGAGCCATACCAGTGAGAAGAAAACACGTGTCCAGGAAACAGACTTGATTTGCTGAAGGTAATTTTTCTGCAAACGGACATCAGCTTTATTGAGCTCCTTGACTTTGACTCGACTCTGTCTGCTGAGTTAACACTGACTGAACTATAAGGACAGGGTCTGCTCAGCAAATCTATTGGAAGAAGCACTTCAATTATGTTTCTAAAGCCAGTGGCATCTATCTATATATATCTATCTATCCATCCATCTTATTTAATTATTTATTTACCATGCTCACAGTATCATAAGAACAT
Source organism: Oxygymnocypris stewartii (assembly GCA_003573665.1). NCBI lineage: Eukaryota > Metazoa > Chordata > Actinopteri > Cypriniformes > Cyprinidae > Oxygymnocypris > Oxygymnocypris stewartii. The sequence continues at coordinate 1,108 of QVTF01024081.1, read as the reverse complement.
GGTAGCTGGTTTCTATTCTAAACGGCTGATTAGTTGGTGCAAGGTGGGTTATTAGCTGGGCCAAACTGGTTATTAGATTAACAAGCTGGGATGCATTTCCCAAAAGCAACTATGGTCGCAAGTTCTGTCGTTACCAATAGAGTTCAATGGAACTTACAACCATAATATGCTTTTGGGAAACGCACCTCTGCTCAGTAGATGGTTCAAGCTGATAGTAACCAGCTAGCATGTTCCAACAACTAGCTAAACAACCTTAACCTGGCATGATCGGGTGGTAGTGGTCCGGGATTGTCTACATAACAGACTAATAACCAGCTTGAACCAGCTAGAACACAGTTCACATGTTTCAATTACAGATATGAGCTTGTAATATAATTTTGAGTAAATTATTAGTTAGGGACAAATGAATGGTGAAAATAACTATTATAGTAACTTTAACACATGGCACTGATTTATTTGCAAGCAACGCAGTAAGAAAACACAACGTGCACGCACCTTTGTTCCCAAATGGACTTTCACGTCAACCTTTTGCTTCTTCTGCTCCAGGATGCTCAGCAAATACTCCTGAAACACTCCGATTTTGGTGAAGAAGTGCTCGTTGTGCCAGCAGCCTTCCATGTTGTCAAAATCCACCCCCAGGTCCAGGAGGAAGCGGACGCTGCGGGGGTCCAGCGCGATCTGCTGCGGTCTACAGAGCAGCGCGCTCCGGTAGCGCTCATCCAGAAGCGTCAGTTTCAGCACTTTACCGGAGCGGACAGCGACTAGAGCCGCGGTCAGACCGATCGGACCCGAGCCCACGATCAGAACAGAGATCCGAGCCCGCCACTGGCGGATCCCGTCCAGACTCACCTTCACCACCACGTACACCAGCACAGCGAGTAAAGTACTGAGCGCGGTGTCGTACGCCAGCGTCCGGTACTCTTCCACGGGGCTCTCCGCGCTCACCGCAACCATGGCGCGATCGTTCAGGGAACTGAAGACAGCACGCTTCACTTGTTGAGGAGCTTTGCCATCGCTGGCTGCCACGTTACATGTGGGAGGTGAAGTGAAGACTGAACAGGCTCCCTGCAACTCTCTCTCTCTCTCTCTCCCTCCCTCTCTCGTCTTT